>CM031373.1:28386671-28754788 GCA_018208015.1 Medicago ruthenica | reverse complement strand
TTTTGCATTTCTGCATTTTAACTCATTTGTTTTTCCTGATATCACAAAGCATAAAGAAAAGTGTGTATGTTTTAGGCCATGAGTTGATTGCTTCATTTTTGCTTTAAATATTAGTTTTGTTCTCTAATTAGGCAAAAAGCACCTGTTGTTGGAGAATGTATAGGTGACCAATAACTAATGTTTATTCTAATTGAATCAAATTGCATTTTGTTATATCTACCTGTGTAATTCTTTAGTAAATGTGTAGCAAAGGTGAGATTTCCATATAGTAGCCCCTTCAAGTGTTTCTTTCAATTTTTATCAGTTTTTAGATTGTCATGTTACCAACTGCATTTGTTAAGCAAAGGTGAGTTTTCCTCCATTTGCCATATTACCCTTTATTGTGATACTGATTGTTCTATGATATATGCTGATGAGACAACTAGTGTCATTTACTTGATTATATTACCCTTTGCCATATTATAGTTTTAATTGTGGTACTTAATTAACTTGATCATCATCTGGAATACACGTACACCATTAGTATATTAGCTACATTTATTGTGAGAATTTTATGTTTGAAGCAATTATAAGATAGATTCACTAGGCTTATAATCAACAAGGGGGGTAAAATTTAGCAATACATTTTAATGTTTTTTGATAGTCAGGTGCTATAATTTTGTTTCAGTTTCTCAACTGTTATATTTTATCTGCTGCTCTTATGGAAGTACTCTGGCACTCTGGAAGGTAGTACAACTTTCCTAGAGAAACTAGTTTTGTTGATTTCATTTTTATGAATAAGATTTATTATGCTTTCCATTTTCTAAATTGATCATATTTTTCATCGGATCTCCTGGTCTACATGAATTAACCAGGTATCAATATATTTAGATTTTTTTCCAGTTTGATATTTATTATATAACATATACAATTCTGAACATCTGGTAGATGACTGCAGAGAGTTGTAAGCTGAAAGGGTTTTATGTTGACAGTAAATAATTGAGATTTTAGTTGTTTACATATTGGATGTAACAAACAAATGAGGGAATTGTTAGAATACATTGAAAATGTTTATAATATCTTGATATTATGTTATGCTATTGCAATTTATTTCATATGGCTAGTTTCTTAAATTAGGGTCTTAAACTCTTAGTTATAGGGGACTCAATTATAATCTAGAAAAAACACTTTTAAGAAAGTGGAATCCACGTATTCAAGCAGAAAAGTAGCTTGGAAGATACTCAATTCACCAATCCTTAAAAACAGAAAGTAGATTAAACGATGATCAATATTGGCAGTTGTTCCGAATCATAAACCACACCTTGGTGAAAAAGTTAATCACAATTTGTGATTTTGAAGCAGCAATAACAAATGGATTGGTTTCTAGGACTTGGTACTTCTTTCTGTTATCGTGTCTTAATTCAAATGTGTCATACAATCTAAGTCTTTCAACCTGACTGCCTAATGAATCAGATAGAGATCCACATACTCTAGCCTACCTTCCTGTATAGTTTCAAAGAAACTTGGAAAATAAGTAACCAAAGGGAGATTTCAAACTGTTGAAGAGGATCACTATCATACTTAGTGCAATATGGTCTTGAGAGCTAGAATAACAAAGTCATGGTGTCAATTAGGCAACAGTGTCTGTATCCAACTTCAAAGCATCAATGAAGGTGGAGGTGAGAACATCATGTGGTGGAAGAGGAATGGCTGCAGTTCCCAAGCCTATCACTAGCATCTTTTCCTTAAGTTCCATATTGAACATTGCATTTGAATAAATGGTTTCATAGAATTTGTCAATCTCCAATTTTCTGTGGTTTAGGCCCAAATTGGTAACTTTTGAAGAACTAAAATGAGATAAAGATGAATTGGTTACTTTTCAAGAAAATACTCATACACATGATTAGTTCATAGACTAAAGTGTAAATAATTCAACCAAGTTACTTATTATTAGTTTTTTAGAGTTTTCTTGGCAAAAATACAAAATCCGTCCCTTAACTTAATTTCAGGTAATATTTTTGTCTTTTATCTTCTTTTATTTTTTTGATTTAGTCCTTTATGTTATAAAATGACAATATCTTATCATTTTTTATGAGATTTTTTCAATGAAATCTGAGTTTTTAGGTTTGTATGATGAAGATTTGGGTTTGTTATGAGTTTGATGAGTTTTTGAAGAATCTTTTTGGAGTTTTTGTTTTTGTTTTTTTATAAAAAAAAATAACTATGTTGACATTTTAAAACATAAAGGACTAAATCGGGACAAAAGAAGATAAAAGGACTCATGTCACCTGTTATTGAGATTTTAGAAGAGTTTGATCCGGACAGAACAACTAGTGTTCAATGTCCACCACTGTTTCAGCAATTTCTGGGCGAAGGCTAGGGTGGGCGAGTAAGGTATGTTTTGCACGGTAGATAAGTGTTGACCAATCGTTGGATATAATACTTATCATGCACCTCCAACCCCTCAATTAATTTATTTGACTCTAGACCCTTCTCTTTCCTCATCCACTAGTTCTCTCATCTCTACAAATTACATACAACCATTTTTTTTTAGGCAACATGCAACATCTTTGAACTTCTATAAATCACACACATAAATTCAGAACTGCACTCAGAACAAAGTCCAGCCAACAATTTTTTTTTTCCAAATCCAAGATTCATCTAATAATTTATACAATTTCAGCCCCAAATTTCCATCATTCTATCTAATTCAATGGCTAGAAACAATAAGACTTTCAACCCCGAAATTTCACCATTCCATCTCGTCGTATTGATATGAAAATTGCTCTTCCCCCAAACAAAATTGTTCACTCCCATATAAACTGACGAAAATACCTCCAGCGAGACTTAAGTCACTGATGTTATGCACCAGCGTGACTTAAGTAACGATCGGTATATCAATGTGACTTAAGTCATGCTGGTGTATAACCTGCATGATTTAAGTCACGCTTGTTTTAGGTAAGTTATCTTTTCACCAATTTTGCACAAAGATAATATTTTTTGAAGACCCCAAACATACGATATGTTATGTTCATTTTTTAAAAACATGTCATGACTTAGAAACAACAATAACAACAATTCAATCATGATCCAAAATAAATCATAACTAAAACTACACAAGTATGCGTAATAAATTCCAAAATTAATAGAATACGACAAATTTATTTAGTTATAATTTATCTCCGTTCAAATAAACGAAGTGTTACGTTACATTACATTAAATTCATAAGGATATTGTATCATCATGATGTTGGATTAAAATTAAATTCATGAAAGTTTGCCGAAAATGTTCTCATTGAAGTGTCTTATACTTAGTGTAAAAATTTGCAAGTCTCTTTGAAAACTCAAAAGAATGAAGAGAACACTATACATCTATTATACCAAATCAACTATATAAGTTATCACATCGAATCCCTTCATATATGATGAGTCATGACAAAAAGGAATGCATTCTAATATATATGGGAAATTTTTTAGAGATTTGAGAAGTGAAATGGAGAAGTGAGGTTATGTCTGTGTTATAAATGAACGCAACGTGACTTAAGTCACGCTGACATCTACCGAGCGTGAATTAAGTCACACAGGTCATACACCAGCGTGACTTAAGTCACACAGGTTATACGCCACCGTGAGTTAAGTCATGTTGATATATACCTAGCGTGACTTAAGTCATACATGTGTATTTTGGTCATTTTCTTCGGGAATGAGCATTTTTGTATGGATGAAGAGCAATTTCCTATTGATATACAACCACCGTCGCCGTCCATAGAAGTAACCCAACAAACATACACAACCCGTTCCGGCCATGGGTCGATTAGACATAATGTTCATTGTGTGTCGGCCGCAAATTAGCCCCTCTCCATAGATGTTAAACACATATTGATCTTTTTTTAGCAAAAGAATTTTCATATTGATCTTAAACAAAAATATCATTTTTTTTAACAAAGAATTGCATAATTGTGAAACCAAAACAAAGTTACAAATTTGATGAAAATGTTCCGGAGAAGAAAATAGTAATATACAATATTGTTTTCTGGGTTAGTATTTCTTGCAACAAAAGCATCAATTTACCAGCAAAAGAATTAAAATCTATCATTTTTAGACAAAATATCGGAATCCGCAATTTGCAATTTTTAATTAAAGTAAGTCGAAACATCAATCAATAATCCACCCAAAGTTTGCTTTGAAATCTCAGAAAATTTGATGGATTATTTGAGGTGTTGTTTATGCTCCATTAAAGTTATATGGGTTGTAGCAGAGAAAGAGGGGGGAGAGAGGGAAGAGGGGGTGAGCGAGGGAAGAAGGGGTGAGCGAGGAGAGAGCGTAGAGAGAGATTTGGTGTATCTGAGTGTACAATGAAACCGGTTCATTTCCACTCGCGTACGGTACGCAACATATATGACTCTTGTAACATCCAATTTTTAGTCTTAGATTTATTTAATATTATTATACTTGTTAATTGTTTATTTTATTGAAAATTGGTGGATTTTTAGTGATTGAGGGTATTTTGGTCATTTACGGGTGAAGGGTATTTTTGCAATATGTTAGAAAATTAGAATTTGAGAATTTGGAGAATGGAGGTGTGTGAGTAATTAGAGGGTTTAAGTGTAGTAAAATAGTAGTGATTATTTTGGGTAATGAGAATTGACTAAGCTCATTAGTGTAAGTGACTCAAACTCATTAAATAAATAGAATAGTGTGTGTTGTAGTGAAATTAGGGTTAGCTCATTTTCACAAAAACATTAGAGAGGCTAGAGTGAGAGAAAGAAAGAAAGAGGAAGAGACTTGGAGAGAAAGTGAAAAGGAGCTCAAGAGCAAAGGGGGAAAAGGGAAATTCTACCTAGAAGGACTTATTAGAGTGAAGAATTGAGGTAAGGGGGAAGATTATTTTCACCATTTGGGTTTTATAAACAATTGGGCAGTTATGGGTGTTTTGAATTATGTTTAATTTCATGAATTGATGATGTTTATATGTGAATTTCGTGCTTCAATTATTATGGTTGTTTTGAGTATGTGAAAATTGATGAAATCATGTTGTTGTTATGTCAAAGTTCATGTTTGGTTATGGTAATTTGGTAACTTTGTCAATTTTGATGAAATTGGCGAAGAACATTATAATTGATGATGATTATAGCTTGATAAGTTAATTTTAATAATGAGCACATGTTAAATGTTGAATTCATGAGATTATGTTGATTTATGTCATGATTGGAGTTGTTGTTGTTGTGTTTTGTCAAATATGAGCAAAATGATGAAATTGATTAAGTTGTTGTGAATTGATTAAGTTGGTGTTGTGTTAATTGAAATGAACTAGTGTGATGTTGTTGGAAATGAAGGAAGGTTTCTGTTGTTATTGATGTCATGTTTGGGTGTTGTGTTAATGTATTAAAATGGGTTTTGAGACGATAATTGAGTTAAGTTTGAATTAAGTTGATTAATGTTAGAAATGAGCATGATTAAGTTGTTTACTGTGAAGATTGAAGAATAATTGATTAGATAATGATAGGTTAATAATTTGGATCAAGTTTGGGGTGTTTGGGACCGAAGGATGTCGTTGAAATGAGATTTTTCGAGGCGAAACGAAGAAAAAAAATCAATTTTTCACTGTCTGTGCATAACGCACGACCGTGCGTCCCAAACACACGGACCGTGCGTTACTTACGACATTGCCAAATTAAATGGCGCACGACCGTGCGTGTCCTGCTGTGGTCCGAAACTTCATTTTTCACAATTTTTAAGGTTTCTAAGGCATGTGCTTGGATCCCAAACCTCTAAACTCAATCATTAGGAGTGTATTAAGATGTATAAGATGAACTAACATGGGCTATGTTTAAAGATAACTTAAGATTGGAAAATGTACTAATGAACTTGTGATTAACCTTTAATTGAATCATGAATTGAATGTAACTTGCTAATTGGCTAATGAAGTATGAGAAATGATATAACATGATATTAATGTGATAAAATAGTGATGAGTTAGTTGGTAATAGGCGAATGAAAACTTGTTTGATTAAGTATGTATTATGAATTAAATGAGGATGTTTTATTATGATGACTATGATATGTTGATAAATGGTAAATGGACGATGATGAATGGACGATTGTGATGATATGATGCCTTGAATGTTTGACTTGTTGATGTGTGACCTTATCTGATTTGACAATGCAATTGGTGTTGATTTGGTGATGATATGTTATGATGGAGTGAATTATATAACGATGAGGTGTATGATTGGTGTGGATTGTCGAGTCTATATGTGGGTCCATGCATTCATAAGTCAGTCCTATGCAAAGACGGGTATGTAAAGATGAGGGATAATCAGTAATATAACTCTGATTATCCAATTATGTAAAGACGGTAACAGAACTCTGATGTCCAAAACCGGTGCCACATGCATGTAGAGTCGTTGTAGGCGCATTACATGAACATGATGAGTCGTATGTGGCAATGTTTAACATGATGAGTCGTATGTGGCAATGTTTTGGCGTGAACTTGTGCATCTATTTGGTAATTGTGTAATTGATGAATGTGAGGAGATGAGATTGATATAATGACTTGGTGCCTTATTCATTGATGTGATGAGATTAATATGTATTTGATTTGGTGATTAATTGTTGATGAGAATATGTTATGTATGCTTTATGGGTTTTGTTTTAATGTATCGTGGTAACCAGGCTTTTAATTGGTTGGTAATGATGTTATGCATGTTTGATAAAATAATCAGGCTTAGTATGAAGTATGATTATATGATGATGATGATGTTGTTTGACTGAACTTACATACGTTTATAATTCCTTTATGTTGAACATATATCTTACCCTCCAGTGGCTTTTTGGTCGCCTGCATCCTCGTGGTGTAGATGTGCAGGTGGAGGACTAGCTTTGCTTGTGAGTATGTTGAGGATGACGTGATGCATACTCTTTTATTTGCTTTGATGAGTCTAGATTAGGTGCTCTGATCTAGAATTTTGGGATTGTTTCTTTTCTGTTGATATTTGATGTTGATGGATCTATACAATCAGGTTGTTGAGATTGTTTATATTTGAGATTTTATGTTATGATCAGAGACATGACATGGAGATATGTTTGGATCGATTTTATTTTCGCTATGATCTGTTATACTTTTGATGAAATTTTTATATTGAGAATTTAGTATGAGATGTTTGACGAATAGTAACACCTTGATGTATGATAATTACATGATTTACTATTTAAATATTAGGCTCGGGGTTCAGGGCGTTATAACTCTCGCACCTTAGAGGGCGCCCAAAATCTGACTAAACTTGTCTGAATACATGATAGATGTGATTTCATGAATAATGTCCTTTACTTTTCTGAAGAACCCCAATATTCCTTTACTTTTACTTTTACACAACATTAAATAGTCACTCTTTTTTCTCCATCACAGGAAAACCCCAATATACTTTGTATACTACTAGCACATGCACTCGCATAAATTCCCTATGTTTGGAGAATTTCTTGAGTGATTTGGATGAGAGAGTTTTTCAAGTTAATGTAGTTTTATAGGGTAATTTAAATTCTTTAATGTAAATCCTACTTGTTTGAATGAAAAATTTGGAAAACTTTTAAATGAGGAAATTTTATGAAATATTTTAAATTAAATTTTGAGAATTTCAAATATCACTTAAAAATTTAATTTTTTTTTTCTTGTTTTATAAAATTTGAATCTCAAATTAGTCTTTATAATTCTTAAGCTTAAATACTTTTTTTTTGTTTCCTTATTTTCCGCTGATTAACAATTTTAGTCTTCTCATTTTTAAATCAGAAAAATTAGAAAATGTAGTCCCACAATAATTTTTGTTTCCTTACTTTAATGGACAAAAAAATAACCCATAAATAATTATTATTAGGTCTCAAAACCACTTGAATAGACAACAATAATAGCACTAACATACTGTAGCACTACCGATCTATTCATATTTACTTGGAGGTTTCAAGGGTTATTTTATAGATGAGCTTGCTTTTTTCACATAACAAAACTCTCAATGTGGGACTTCTTTTATTGTGAGTAGTAATAGATTTGCAAGCTTAAACTATTAATATACCAACATTTCATGCACAAGTCACTTAATGTTCATCATTTCCTCCTAAGTTGATAAATCTTCTTTTATTAAACAAAGTAGTGATAATATATATGCCAATAATATATATAATTCAGTGTGTATATATCAAACCAACTCATGAATCAAACGAGTCGAATTATGCATAGATCAAGTTCAACTTATTTACGTAACGAATTTAATTTTCAATTCAAGTTCAGCTCATTTGGTTCATGAACCAAGTTCAACGAGTTAATTGTCGAGTCGAATTCTGAACTATATTCGAGTTGGTTCAGTTCATTGTCAGCCTTATACATCAACACAAATTCATAAAAATGAAATTTAATTTAAAAAAGAGAAATGCTAACGGAGCAGAATGAAATGGAACATAACAAAACCCAACGAAACAAATATTTCATTCAATTGTTTGGATACTTTAGGATGAAATGATACTAATTTTTTATTCTATTGTTTGAAAAGTGGACTGAACGGAATGAATTAAACATTTTTATTCCAGTTTTACTCTTTATTTAAAAAATCATTGTCAACATTGTAATTTTCCTTGTATACTCTTTTAATATATTTACTTAACTAATAAATTATAATAAAAGAAAATTTTCATACAATAATTTGTTTCCCTATATTGTATATGTTAGACCCCTAACACTAGTTTCTAGCTTTATCATTGTGTTTGGCTCACGGTCGAGTCATGCCTTACTTCTATTCGAGTTTGATATTTCAAATTTCAACTAATTAACAGGAAAAATTAGTAAATAGTACTATGTGTAAACTGATACTTTGGAGACAAGGAACTACCTTAGAAAAGCAAAATGTAATGAACCATTGATTGTTAGAAGCAAAAGGAGTCACACAAAACTGGGTTACCTTGTTGGAGTGTAGAAGGAGACAAAGGCGGTAAAGATTTGTAGAAGATGAGAGCGAGAAGGAACTGAAGAGTAAAAAGAGGGAATGAGGGGTATGAAATGAAATAGAAAATATATGGATGAAATTTTAATTGTATTATTAAATTAACACCGAAAAAAATATTATCTCTAGCACAAGGTGTACTAGAGAAAAACTCAAAAGTTTAACAACAATAGCAAGCCGGAATAAAGGAAGCCTACAAAAAATACAAAAGGAAGAAATTAAGCTATGCCCAAACAAACAAAATGACAAAGGCACCAACTATAGTAACCAAAAGCAATATTTGCATAGTTTGCTTTTAGCCACAAAAAAAGAAAGCAACTTAATTTTATCCAAAAGCTGATGAGTTTAGCATATCTTATTGTCAAAAATTCTGATATTCCGTTCATTCCAAATTACACAAGCACAAGAGAGCCAAATTAAATGCATTATAGATCGCCGAACTTTTGATCAACACTGGCTTATAGATTCAAAACTTTTTACGCTTCAAGTAATTATTGATAATCAAACAATTATGATTGTTTGATTGTGTAGTACAACTTACAAGCTCAATGCATATGAGTTAAACTCATTCATCATGATTGAGTTACGTTAATGAGCTCAATGAATGGATGGATAATCATTTGAGAGAATTGAGTTAGATTTCTACATTAAACAATTTTTTGTCAGACTTCATTTAACGACTAGCCAAACTCCGAATTATTAAAGTTTTTTCTCCTAAAAATTGGAGGATTAATACAAAAACAAAATATTTCATAAAATACAAGTTATCGATTTATTTGATATATTAACTCAAATTTTATAATAAAACTTAAATACATATACATAACATTTTTTTGAAAGAATACAAATAAAATACTTGAAAAATCTTTGTAGAAAATCTCACATTTTTTACTCTTTACATTTTCTAGTATTTTATAAATATCTCTATGTATTCGATAAAATATTTTTTTATTAATTAAAAAAATTAATTTGATACTTCATTGGTAAGAGAAATACTAACAACACTCTTTTTAATGATCGCTTTTTATCGATGAAATCAAAATATGTCCCATCACTTTACGAGAGTTCCATTTCTAAATTTTTTGACTCAGTGATTTAATCTAATAAAATAATGAGTGTTAGAGAGAGCGTTTAAAAATGAGTATTGTTAACATTATTTGTATTCATAAATATCATGTGAAATATCATTATGTTTTCATGTGTGTAGTATCTAGATTCCATAGAGTAGAGGTACATATATAGTTTTATTTTTTGGTCAAGTAGTCTGTCGGTCAGAGAAATTCACCTTAAAGATGAATAAGTGGGGGTGTCCGGGGTTCGACCCCGGCCCCTACAAAGTGAGCTAAGCTCGTAGGGACATAGTTTTTTTTTAATATTAGTATAATAATTAGTGTGATGTGATAGTAAATAAGTAAATAATAATAATAATATAATTATTATTCTATCACATTTGAAGGAAAAAAACATGGGAAAGAGAATTAACGGTTAGCACTTAGCTGTTACGTAACAAAATTCTGTTATTACAATCTTTTCACGATCTTCATCTTTCTGGGTTTTTCTCAAATTCTCAATCAAATGCGTTTCCGAATTCTTCTCAAAAACGACGTAGTATTGGATCGTTACTCCTCCGTAGCGTGAAATCCCAGATTACATTTTCATTTTTTTGGGTATGATGCTTTTCTCCTTACTCTCAGCAGAGGAATTTCACATATTTTAATTTGAAGTTTTATATGAAAATGAAAAAAACAAATGTTTTTTTATTATTATTTTTATCATTGAAATTTATAAAAATGGTTTTGTTTGTGAGAAGGGAAATGATGAATTGGAAGATTTGGGTGGTCCTATTTGTGTCATGAATGATGTCAGTGTTATTATCAGTGCTATGATTTTTTTTTTATTTAAATGCTATTCTATGTGAAGTTCTTATGCTTTTATGGTTGGTTTAGGGTAAGACGGATTCAATTTCATGATTTTTGGGTGGTTTCTCTCTTAGAAATTCCTGCTAAAGTAGATATATAGAAATGCTGTTAACGGAAGGACAAAAATCCGCCATATAAACACGCCATTGCCGCATATGGCGGGCATTCCTTCACAAATTTTCTATGACGGCTGTCCATTAGTCCGCCCCGCCATTACACCATGGCGGCGCCAGGACAGCTCTTTTGATAGTAATTGGGTGTGTGACATTCTGTATTGTTTTTCGATTATAAGAAAAACAAAACTTATCATAAATTTTCTTTGCATATCTTCTTTCCTCTTTAGAAACACTTCGGTTTCATCTAATAAAAATTTAATTGCATGGTTATTCTCTTTGCTATACTATAGACATAGTGTTGTTGACAAACTGCTTCTATAAAGGTTAATGTTATCCGTGACTTATATCATTTTCGAAGGTAAGCGATGTTGTGGTTCATACTTTTGGGTTTCAACTTTTTAATATCATGTCTTCAAACATTATTTGTTTACATTCTAGGTGACTTTAGGTGGAAAGAAAAATAGAACACACAGTGTATAAGAGATTTCTCAACCAAGGGGTAGTGCTGCAATGTTGGAATCTAAAGAAATGATGTCGCTCGAATCTTACCAGAATCAGGCTAATTTGTTCGTGAAGGATTATTTACTAGCAGATTCTTTTATTCCATATACTTCTGTTATTGGTGGCATTTTTGCTTGCAAACTGGTATTTTACACTTTAGTGTGTTGTCAGTCTATTTTCTTAATGTATGATACTCAAAAGATATTATTGCTATTTTATTGATTTGCATATTGCATTGTTTGTTTTTCAGGTCTATGATCTTACTCAGCTTATTGGTACTAATTACTTTAAGACCTATTCCAGCTTATCAAAAATCCAACGTATTGAGTGGAATAACCGGTAACGATGTTTCCATTGATAGAAATATACCTTTTTTTTTTTTCCTCATGATACAAAATATTTATGGACTTCTATTATTTGTGCAGAGCTATGTCAACTATTCATTCAATTTTCATAACAACTATGTCATTATACTTGGTGTTTTGCTCAAATTTATTTTCTGACAACCAGTCTACCGATCCTATTACAGTTCGAAGCTCTTCATTGTCAACATTTGCACTGGGGGTAAGAATGGTCTCATTTTTCTCATTATCTTTTCTTTTGAGTTCCTTCCACTACTAATATCGTATCCGAGATAAACTTATGGGTGGACTATATTCTCTCTCTTTATATATATTTGGATGTTATGAATCATGATTTGTGTTCAGTCTTTTGTATGTGCTACTCCCTCCGTCCCAAAATATAAGCAAAAATTGATCAACAAAAGTTAATGTATTTGGTTTAATTTGTACCAAATACATCAACTTATGTTGACTCATTTTTGCTTATATTTTGGGACGGAGTAATATTATTGAAGTCTAAAGATATTTTGTTTTTTGTCATGGGTTTCTAGGTTATAAAATTAGTCATGTTAAAAATAAATCTGCTAATAAGGTATAGTTCTGTTTTATCTCCCGCAAAAATGAAATTTAACTTATTATCTTTATGTCAAATATAGATTGCGAGTGTAAAGATAAATTTGCAATACCTGTAAATCTGACATGTGAAAAACAAGGCATCTTGTGGTTATGTCATTCTGAAATGAGGAGTTTGAGAATCAAGTTTGTTGCATGACCAAAATTAGGAGATAGAGTTTCTTTTGTGAGAACTATATATAATTTGCATATCCTTGAGTTGAGTACCATTTGTTTTTTTTGCATGAGATTTAATACTAACTTTTTGATGAATTACTTGGCGGAATGGATTTTCAAAAACTACAAAGTGACATGATGAGAATTGAAACAGAAGAATTACAATCAGACAATACATAAACTATCTTAAAGAGCTAGGAAGGGAATCTTATATTGCATCATTGAAGCAAGGATCCGGCACAATTTTTTTTAGATATTCCAGATTTCAGAATGTTTTTCAGCAAAATACATTGGTCAGATAAATGTAAATCTGGTTATGTATGACATTTGTATAATGGTGGCAGGGACGTTGTGTTTGATTCCTTGGATTTTTATTTATTTTTGGGATTGGGACTTGTAATGATAGATCAATATTCTCAATTTTCATGTGACTGGGATTGAGACTTCCACGTATATGAAATTATATAAGAATCTTGTTAAATTGTATGAACATAGTACGTAGTTATGAATTATCTAGTAATATTTTCCATCTGGTATTTGTCGAATTTGGTCAAATAATGTCTTCTAATCTTATTTGTGAAACTATTTTCACTGGTTATTGCTTCTATTATCCTTTGTTGATGTGATGGACCTCTTATAGTTTATGTCATTTAATATAAATAATACCGCCTTTCTTTCCAATTGGAATGGATGGTTTCGGATTTAATGGAACTTCATAATTTATATTCTTCCTACGTTTTTCTTTTAACGATTCAGAACAATTTTTGAATTGTTATAACCTACTTTGATTTGATTACATTTCAACCTAATATGTTACCTGCTGCATTTTCTTTTATCTGGTGGATAAGTTTTTATATCTTATGTTCGATATTTGTTGTGACAGGTTTCTGTTGGTTACTTCGTTGCTGATTTGGCAATGATATTTTGGTATTTTCCTTCTCTTGGTGGATATGAGTATGTAAGGATAATATCTTCTCAACTTTTGCATATATTAGGCCAACTGTCTTATGTAGTTGAATGCTCTTATTCAATTTAAGACATTTCACTTTATAGGAACCCAGCTGGAGTTGATTAAAGTTGGGATTTAACTTGACTTCATATTAACATTGGTTCAGGTGGTTCATCATCTGTTTTCTTTAGTAGCAGTAGCATATTCAATGTTGAGCGGAGAAGGGCAGCTTTACACATACATGGTCCTGATCTCTGAGACAACTACTCCGGGAATCAATTTGAGATGGTAATCTTGCTCTTATAGTTGAATTTTAAAATGTCATGTAATGTTTTTCTTTGTTTATGTTTTTGTTGTTTTTTGTGAAGGTATCTCGATGTAGCTGGTATGAAAAGGTCCAAAGCTTATCTCATCAATGGGGTTGTAATATTCCTTGCTTGGATGGTGGGTTAAACCGCTGCAGTTTGAAATATATTTGTATAGCTCTTGCCATGTTTGTTGAAGTATCCTTATTTTGAGATATCATATCATGTTGAATATATATAATTATAATTTTGGGCCTATTGGACTTGTTGCTTACCGAAATGGTCTATTTGCAGGTTGCCAGAATACTTCTGTTCGTTTACATGTTTTACCATGTGTACCTGCATTTTGATCAGGTAACTACACTATTCACACACTGGATTTGAAAGTTGTGGTGTGCGGTGCTTTATAGCTGCAGATCTTGACTTCAATATTTGGCCTTCTAAAATTTAAAATATATCTGTATATTTGAATTTAAAATTTCAAACTCAATTAGGATTACAAGAGCATTAAAAAGTTAAGTTTTGGGTGAATTCAAAGGGTTATTTCAAGATGTATCATTAGGAAAAAAGATTTTCCTAAAGCTGTTGTTAGTCCCGGATAGCGGCACAGAATGACCAACCCCCAAACTGGGGTACTGGGTTGCCGTGTGCTGGATGGTCGTTATATGGATTTATTTTTGGAGAAATTACATGATTAATGCTATAAACACATAGTGACTATAAAGGGAAAGACATTAAAAGGATAGCTTAGACCAGAGTGTGCATGAGGGGTATACTGTATAGAAAGGAAATGCAGAGGGTTAAGCTACCTAGATTTTACTTCAGTTTTCGAATTTACAGTTGCTAACACTGGCTTTAGGAAACCGACGGATGTACAAAAAGTGGCGTGATTAATTCTCAAAATGGTTTTGTTGTACATGGAAATTAGATAAAGCTTTGTATTGCAATGTTTATGCTTAAAGAGTTTGACCATCCAACGCTGGTTCTTGGTTATATATTTATGAATTCAGAGGGAGTAAATAGAAATGGTAAAATTAGGGTTAAGGGATCAAATGTTGGCAATTGAAGGGTTAAAAACAAGATTTTCGAGAGAAGGGTTTTGTAGGGATTTTTCTTTGAGATTCAGAGAAGTTCTAAGGACAAGAGACAATTAATGAATCAATTGGCTTTGAGGTAAGTGTTCTAGGTGGTGTGATGCAAACATGCACCATAAAGTCAAACACAAGTGTTATAAAACATTAGTTAGAGAAAGTGATAATTTTTAAACAAAATAGTGTCTACAATAGAATTCATACAAAATTATTAAACAAAATAGTAAGAAGATAGTAAATGAAACGATAGTTAGAGAAAGTGATAATTTTTACCAATCCTTATGCACCAAAGCTAGGGAGTGAAGAATTTACAAACTTCCTATAGGTACATAAAGAAAGAGAAGAGACTTGAATCTATTGAAATGCGTCACGAAACATCATTTTTAGGAAAAGTGGAAGAGTTACTTTCATAAGTTTTTCAATGTGAAAAAGGGACAACATTGTGCTATATAGCTCTTGTCATAGGATAGGGTCATGAGAAGGGTTGAAACCATTATGAGTCTATTGTAGAAAATCCTTACTATGCATTTGTGAGAGGCTAAGCTCACAACTTGGACTTCTAACCTCATAGTTAGTAGTCATACATAATTTCGTCTTGGCTCCTCTTCAAGCAATTTAATGAAGGATACATAATTTTAGTAAACTCTAATATCTAAGCAATAGAGGAGGATCAAAGCTATTCATTTTACCCCAAACTTTTAGAATTTGGAATAGAAGAATCATTAAATAGAATGGGTAATTGTAGAGCAGTTGGATCACATAATATATCTTTTGAGATAGGGTATACAGAATATGTAAGGAAGACATAACATGGAGTCAAAAAGTTGTTTCGCAAGTGTTTGAGACATTTTTTTGATTTATTTTCCTTTATCTTCTGCATATATTTCTGATTGTAAATTAATTACATAGATGTAAGCACTTATTTTTATCCCTATAATTAAGGGGTTTTGATTGTAATTTTATTGTTATTAATAAACAAGGATAAGGGTTAATCTCAAGTAATTTAGATAACCTATTTATTCTTCTGCACTCCCAAGCACAAGACTATTTGGTTTAAGAACATTGATGGACTAGTCGATGAGTACTCTTACTCTTATATAAGAACAACAGTGACATTAAAAACACATTGAATGGGATTAAGAATATCACGAGTCTTATGATGAAGCTATAGGTGGATGACTGAGGGAAGAATAAAACAGGAAATCCATATTTCAGGATCTTAGTTTTGTTTTACGGCTAGGATGTCGGCATCTGAAAATTAATGCAGACGTATCAGATAAACAAAAAACATTATTGCATTATTTTCATTGATATGAAAAAGTGTGTCATAGGGTGTCCATAGAGGTATATTGTGGAAGGCTCAAGAAGTTAGAAATTTGTGTTACTAGATTCGACAAATCAAAGACAAGTATAATATTGTAACAACTCAAAATCAGGGTGAGCACACATTGTAGATGTAAATGGTATGTCATTGCATATAATTTATGGTGGGACAATATTGAAGTAGATAATATAGTCACAAGAAAGGGGGGGTTTGAATTGTGACCCTTTTTAAAATCTAATCCTGTACTTAAAAAATACTTCTCAAGTTGTTTCTTGGAAGAACAAAGTTAAACAGACTTCAGAACGTTCTGAAGTGTCAGTTGCAGAATAAGATATTTAAATTCAGTGTTGTGTGTGTGATGTGTATGCAGTAGTATAAAGAGTATAGGGAGAGAAGAAAGACACACAGAATTTTATAGTGGTTCACCCAATGTGGGCTAGTCCACTCCTCACAATCTTGTGAGAGTTTTCCACTATGATGCTTGAGATACCCTCTCAAATCCTGCACCTTACAATCTTGTCCACTTGGAACGGTTACAACCTGTATTCTCTAAGCCTCAGCAGGCTCTCAACCTTCTGTACTAAGTCACACCAGACTTTGTACTATGTTACTCAACCTAGACTTTAATACCCTTAAAACTAGATGAGATTTGCTCTTTACAATTGATTGGAGAATTTAAGAAGTGAGGTTAAGATGAAGACTTTCAGAAGAGAAGGGGGAGAGTTTATCTTTGACAAGATAAAGAGAATTGATTTACACTTTGAGTGATGATCAATTTGAGATGCTAAAGCTTCAAACACTTTGTAAATGTTTTCTTGTATGCTTTTGCAATTGTGTATGTAATGCTGAGCCTTTCACTTCTATTTATAGAGTTGTTGGTCTCTTGTAACCGTTGGAGGGTGACCAATGGTCTTGTGCCATGTGTCCTGGGCCCCACTGACTTTTACTTGAAAATCTGGGTGAACATTCTGACTTTCAGAATGTTGTTATGTTCTTGAGAATACTTCAGAATGTTGTTGCATTCTTGATGACATTCATCTGGGTTCATCATGTATGAATGAACATATGAATTTCTGGATTGCTGATAGACTCTTGTTTATGCGTGCAGTACATCAGAATGTTTCTGTGCCAAGAGCTTTGCAAATCTGTCTTGGATTGTGTGCAGGAGAGAGAAAAGTGGAACCATCACTTCATGCCCATGCTTTAGGGGATTTTGCTGATCTGTAACAGTACCAACCCCTTAGGTGTCAAGATCTCATGGATTCTGACTTTGAGATTGTGATTTGACTTTTTGCTTTACTTTTCCAACTGCTTTACTGTTGGTTGTCAGAATTGAAGCATGTGCTGTATTGAACATTCTGAACTTCAGAATATCCTTTTTGTTTCACTTAGGATGACTTGTAAGACTTCCATTTGGTGTAATCAAATCTTAATAGTGAAACATAAATGAAGTGAGGTAGTTTGATTATCTAGGATGATATTCCCTTTTGGAATATTCCTGTTAATTCAATGTTCATAGTCTTAAATGAACATTGAATGTCCTTTTTGACATTCATTTTGTAGATGCCTTTATTTCTTGATTGATCCATGCAAGTATGTTTTTCTTGGACATTTATTTATGTCACGTGTGGCATGCATGTTCTTGAACTTCTGGGCTGGTGTATGAGCAGCTTTATGACAAGGTTTCAGAACTTGTGAACAACCTTCTGAACTGCATATCAGCTTCTGAACTATGTTCAGCTTCTGATCAACATTGCTGCATCTGAACAGGATTTCACCTTCTGAACTGTGTTTCAGTTTCTGATCTTCATTTTAGCTTCTGAACTATGTTCAGCTTCTGAACTTCATTTTAGCTTCTGAACTGTGTCCAACCTTCTGAACTGTGTTCAGCTTCTGAACTGAGTCCAACCTTCTGAACTATGTTCAGCTTCAGAACTGAGTCCAAACTTTCTGAACTATAACAAAGTTCTTTCTTTGTATCTTGGTATGGTTCATATTTTGTTCCTGTCTTAATTAAACACTCAAGAACACAAGTTAAATACCAAGAAACTAATCAAAGTCCATTAATCCTTTAATCATTTAGGGTTTGTTATCTTTAAAATTAATTAGGGATTTTGCCTCAACAATCTCCCCCTTTTTGATGATGACAAACCTATGATTTAGGATTATGGATTTTGATTAAAAATATGAGAGGTTTAAGAGCTGAAAATTATTTTTATGCTCCCCCTCATTTTTATAATTCATGACATTGAGTTTTTAACAATTTTTAAAAGCTCCCCCTTATTTTTATAATTCATGGCATTATTAAGAGATGCAGATTTTTGAACCAAATGCATTTTTTTCATTAATCAATCATGCTCATTACATCATATATGGTTCAAAAGCAAAAACTTAACAAACAAAGGTGATCAGGCAAAAGTTGAAGTTTTAAGAACTCCAATAACTATTGATCACTGACCTACTTGGGCCTAAAACATAAAAACTTAAAGATTTAAATCCTAAAGCTTCTCCCCCTTTTGTCAACAGCAAGAAAGGTAGGGAGGGACAAGAAGAGAACGTTCAGGGAGTTGAGTCTCCAGAATCTGAGGAAGGCTCAGAATCAAAGACAGATGGATCTTCAAACACTGGAGGATCCATGGCTAATCCAGGAGCAGCAACTTCAGAAGTCCATTTTGCTAGGACACATGCAATCTTATGGGTTTTAGTTGCAACCCTAAGAGAACGTCTAGCAATTTTTTCAGCTTTGGATATTTGTGATGTAGGAGCGGAAGTGGGGGCATCCAAGTTTGTTTTTGAGTGACCTTCTTTTGAGACAAAGGTTTCAAGTGAAGCAAACAGAGTAGGGATATCAGGTAGTTGAGTGGTTGTTTTGAGTGTGGCTGGAGTAGGAGAGATATTTTGCGAAGTGTGAAGAGGGGATATCAGAAATTTGCTGCAAATAGCTTCTGACTCCATGGTGGAAGTAGATTGATTCAGGAGTGGTGGTGGTGGTTGTTGAGCCAGATGTTGGATTTGTTCAATAGGCAGAGATCCTGAGGCTATAGGAGCAGGATCTGCAGAGACTTCACATATGGAAGGAGTGGTATGATCAGGGAGAATGTTTCCTTCAACATTCTGTACTTCAGTTTCAGGCATTGTTTCAGGATTTTCTTTCTGAGAATCCTCAAAAACACCATCTTCTGAGTTGAACCCTTCCATATTGAGATCAAAACCAGCTTGATTTCCATCTGATTTTTCAGTACCAGTTTCTAACTGGTCAGCATTGTCACTAAGCATGTGGGTGACTAATATTTCAGCAACATCATTCAGGTCCTGATCCTCAGCAGTCTTTTGTTCTCCTTCATCCAGCTGAGCTCCTTCTTCAGCATTTTCTTCAATGTCTTGCTGAAATTCTTCTTCAGCAACTGTGGCTGGCTCAGCATTCTTTTTGAGAAGTGATTCATTATCCTGCTGACTTTCCTCCTCAGCCATTTCTTGAGATTCTTCAATATGCTGATCTTCTGCAACATTCTGATCTTCTGCAACATTCTGATCTTCTGCAACTTCCTGAGTTGCATCTTTGGCAAGATCAGCACTCTCTTGGAATGTTTCTTCAGCAGGAGATTCATTTTCTGTAGGGTTTTCATCCATGGGCTCCTCTTGAACCACAGTGTTGACAGCTTCTACTTCTTCTTCCAGTGGAATATTTGGAGGGTTTTTGACTTTCTCAATCTTCCTTTTCTTCTTTGTCTTTCCAACTTTTTGGTCTTGATGTCTCTTAACAGAACCAGATGTTTCAGATGCTGGAGGTGTGGGAAGGTTAGATGAGGTGATGTGCAACTGAGCCATGGTTTTTGCAGTGAACCTCATAAAGGTGTAATCACATTGTTCATCGAGGTACTTTGTTGTCCTTAAGGATGAGGGTGATTGGCATTCCATAGACTAGGGCACTGGTTTGTTTGGGATTCATACATGAATCAATCATGTGTTGAAGGATAATGAAGCAAAGGTTTAACTTTTTCTTGTTAATGAGATGAAACATGATGCAGAGATCAGTATCACTCACAGCTTCATAGGTTCCTGACCTAGGAAGCAGGGTATGGCGTACCATATTGTGAAAGATTTTGGGTAGGTCAGCAAGGTTTGTGGAGTTAAAAGGAAGGTTTGGTTTGGTGTATTCAAGTATGAGTTTGGCGCGGTTTGTTCTAGCTTCAGAAAACCAGGAAGGGAAGAAGAGTTCATTACCTTCATTTGGGATTCTTAGAGCTTTTGAGAGGGAAGCTTGAGTGAGTTTAATCTTAACTCCTTTGACAGTTGTAATGAGGGTCTTCTTTCTATCTTTGGTTTTGATTTCCATTGAGCTGTAGAATTCCCTTACCAAGTCTGGGTAGGTGAGTTCCTGAAGTGACACAAAGCTTGTCCATCCTTGTGCATCAGTGTATTCACACAGGTTCCATCCCTTCTTCTTTAGATCAGCAAAATCAAAGTACTTAGCCCTGCTTATGGGTCTAGGTGCTTTTTCCTTTTTGGCTTTCAGAATGGAAGCTATCTTCCCAATGTCTTTTCCTTTTCCATGCCTTTTGGGAGGAGATACTTCTTCCTGCTCATCAGAAGGTACTTTTTCTTCAGATTGAGATTTTGATTGAGATTCTTCTTCAGAGACAGAATTCTCTTTTTCTGGTTCAGAGGTTTGTTTGGGTGAAGTCTTAACCTTCCTCATGTATTGAGAAATGGTTGGTTCAGAATTTTCCTCTGAGTCTGAGAGAAGGATCGTGGAAGCAGAAAATTTCTTGGCTTTTCCAGTTCCAGAGATGATTCTCTGAGATCTTCTGGGATGTTGGGATGTTGAAGCAGATTTCTTAGGTTTAGACACAGATTTTCTGGGTTTAGAAGGTTCAGTAGTGGAGATGATGATGTCAGGGAGAATGGTGCGCAGAGGTTGAGGTTCTTCTGGGAATTGTGGTGGAGCAGAACGAGGAACAGGGGTTTGTTCTTGTTCATTGATGCGAGAGGTTGTTTTTGTTCTGGCCATGGCAGTGTTTTTGCGAAGAGACAGATGAAATTTTTACGGTTTGGAGAGTGTTGGTCAGATGTGTGTAGATGAATGTGTTTGAGTGGAGTAGTGGTTTGTTTATAAAGACAAAACGTGTAGGAGAAGAGAGAGAGAGAGAAACTGATGATGGTGGTTTTATGGGAAAAGATGAAACTGAAAAGTGGTTGTACAGGAAAGAGAAAGTAGCCGTTCAAGAGAAGAAAGGAGAGTGGCTGATTTGATAGTTCCCTTTTTGTATGGAGGTTAATGGTTTTATCACATTAACTCTAATACAAGCATTTAATGCTGAGATATGGAGGGATTTTTGAAGAAAGATCACTTTATGAGAGTGACTTACTAACTTCAGAAAAAAATTTCTGAATATTCTGAGTTCAGAGTGCCATGCTGAACAAAGTAAACGTTCAGAGCCTGAAGAACATTCTGAACTATGTTTGAACATTCTGAGCTTTGTTGAACATTCTGAAGTGATTCAGAATGACTCAAGGGGGTTTGTCCTAGGCCTTTAGTGATTCAGTTAATCAATCTTTATTGGGATTTTTCATAATTAGCAATTTTTCTTTGATAAAATTGAATCTATCCTCAACTAATGGTTTTGTGAAAATGTCAGCTAATTGATTTTCTGTATCAATGAATTTCAATTCAATGTCCTTTTTCTGAACATGATCACGTATGAAATGATGCTTAATTTCAATATGCTTAGACCTAGAATGTTGAATAGGATTTTTTGATAAATTAATTGCACTTGTGTTGTCACAGAGAATTGGAACATTTAAGTACCTTAGTGAGTAATCTTCCAACTGATTTCTAATCCACAAAACTTGAGAGCAACAACTGGCTGCAGATACATACTCAGCTTCTGTTGTAGAGAGTGCAATGGTATTTTGTTTTCTACAGGACCATCCAATCAGGGCTTGTCCTAGGAATTGGCAAGATCCACTTGTACTCTTTCTCTCAACTTTGTCTCCAGCATAATCAGCATCACAATAGGCTACAAGATCAAAACTACAGCCTTTTCTATACCAAAGACCAAGATCAGTAGTACCTACTAGGTATCTTAAGATCCTTTTTACAGCAGTTAGATGAGATTCTTTTGCACATGTTTGAAATCTAGCACATAATCCTACTGCATACATTATGTCAGGTCTGCTAGCAGTTAAATAAAGCAATGATCCTATCATGCCTCTATATTCTTTTTCAGAGACTGATTTTCCATTTTCATCTCTATCCAAGCTGGATGATGGATGCATGGGAGTGGCCATTATCTTTGCTTCATTCATTTTATATTTTTTAAGAATATCTTTGACATATTTTTCTTGATTTATGAAAATGCCATTTGGAAATTGTTTGATTTGCAAACCAAGAAAGAAACCAAGTTCACCCATCATGCTCATTTCAAATTCACTTTGCATGAGATTTGAAAAGTCTTCACACATTTTCTCTTTGGTTGAACCAAAAATAATATCATCTACATAGACTTGAACTATTAGCAAATCTGTGTTCTGAGTTTTTCTAAATAGTGTGGTATCAATTTTTCCTCTAGAAAATCCATTGTTAATGAGAAATGTGCTAAGTCTTTCATACCAAGCTCTAGGAGCTTGCTTAAGACCATAAAGTGCTTTAGTGAGTTTGAAAACATGATTAGGTTTTTCTTTATTTATGAAGCCAGGAGGCTGACTTACATAAACCTCTTCATTTAAAAATCCATTTAAAAAAGCACTTTTGACATCCATTTGAAAAAGTTTGATGCTTTTATGTGCAGCATATGCAAGAAGGATTCTAATAGCTTCTAACCTTGCTACTGGTGCAAAAGTCTCATCATAGTCAATACCTTCTTGTTGGTTGTATCCTTGAGCAACTAACCTTGCCTTATTTCTGACAACTTTGCCATCTTCATCAAGTTTATTTCTAAACACCCATCTTGTTCCAATGATTGTCTTCCCTTGATCATTTGGAACCAAGTTCCACACTTTGTTTCTTTCAAACTGAGACAGTTCATCTTTCATGGCCTCAATCCATGAATCATCTATTATGGCTTCATTTATTGACTTGGGTTCCATTTGAGAGATCATAGCCATATTGTTTCCTTGAAAGGACATTCTGGTTCTTACACCATCAGTTGTGCTTCCAATGATTTGATCTACAGGATGATCTCCTACCATTCTCCAACTTCTAGGAGGGCTCTGTAGAGATGAGTCCTGAACATTCTGATCATCCTCTTTTTCTACAGAACTTACATTATTCTGATTGTTAACATTCTGAAGTGTCTGATCTTCAGTATCTTCCTTTTCTTGGAGTTGAGAAGGTTCATCATATTCATCAAATATGACATGCATACTAACTTCAACTGTTTGGGTTTTTAGGTTGTACACTCTATAACCTTTGGATGTTGTAGAGTATCCCAAAAAGATAGCTTTATCTGATTTAGGATCAAACTTACCCAATTTTTCTTTTGTGTTCAGAATGTAACAGTAGCAACCAAATATGTGAAAATAAGATATGCTAGGTTTGATGTTTTTCCATAATTCATATGGGGTTTTATTTAGAATGTTTCTTATTGAAACTCTATTCAAAATGTAACAAGATGTATTGATGGCTTCTGCCCAAAAGTAATCTTCAACATTTGATTCATTTAACATAGTCCTAGCCATTTCTTGCAAGGTTCTATTTTTCCTCTCAACAACTCCATTTTGCTGTGGAGTTCTTGCACAAGAAAAATTATGTGTAATACCACATTCATCAAAGAATGTCTTGAAGGAAGCATTTTCAAATTCTCCTCCATGATCACTCCTCACAGATATGATATTAGAACCTTTTTCATTTTGAATCTTTTTGCAAAAGTTTTGAAATGCTTCAAATGATTCATCTTTATGTTTTAAAAATAATACCCATGTAAATCTTGAGAAATTATCAACAATAACAAATCCATATTTTTTGCCACTAAGACTTGCAGTTTGAACAGGACCAAAGAGATCAATGTGAAGAAGCTCTAAAGGTTTTTTAGTTGAAATATATTCAATTGTTTTAAAACTGCTTTTAACTTGTTTTCCTTTAATACAAGCTTCACAGATTTTGTCCTTTTCAAAGTTAATCTTTGGCAAACCTCTAACTAGATCAAGTTGAGAAAGTTTAGCAATAGTTTTCATACTAATGTGACCAGCTCTTTTGTGCCAAATCCACTTATCTTTTTCAAGAGACATAAAACATGATTCAGCTGGAATTTCATTTAAGTCCAAAACATACAAGTTCTTTTTCCTTGATCCAGAGAAAATTAATTTCTTAGAGGAGGCTTGTCTTATTTCACATATGTTGGGTTTAAAGATAACTTCAAAACCACTATCACATAATTGACTTATGCTAAGTAGATTGTGTTTCAACCCTTCTACAAACTGAACATTTTCTACCTTGGCAGAGTTAGTTTTACCTATTGTTCCTTTACCTCTGATTTTGCCTTTGTCATTGTTTCCAAATGTGACTAGTCCTCCATCTCTACTTTCAAAGGTTAGAAAACAATTCCTATCTCCTGTCATGTGTCTTGAACAGCCACTGTCCAAGTACCATGGCTTTGTCTTTGCATTTTGAGAGGAGACCTACACTTGACATGAACAAAATCTTAGGTACCCATGTAATGTTGGGTCCTTGAGGGTTAGTCTTTCTAAGAGATCTTTTCTTATTGTAACATTCTGTTATTGTATGACCAGATTTGTTACAGTAAGAGCATATCTTCTTAGCCTTTTCAGCCTTTTGTGAACTTTCTGATCTATTGAGATGAGAACGTTCTGAACTAAGATTATTTAATCTATTTCTTTCAAAATGTTTTTTATGAAAACATGCTGAGTCAAGATGCCCTAGCTTGTTACAGTATGAGCATTTTATCTTCATTTTTATTTCAGTTTCTTTTGGCATAAAAACAGTTTTAAGAAGATTTTTGTTTGGATCTTTGAATCCTAATCCAGATTTTTCATTTGTTCCAGCTTGTGATCCCAGAATGTTTTGAAAGGTTTCTGTGGATTTTATAAAACGTGAGAGATCATTTTTTAGTCCTTCAACTTCTGTTTTCAAAAGAATGTTTTCTTTTTGTACTTCAGAAGGTTTAGATAAAATTCCTTTTTGCCTTTTATTTAGCTCTCTTTGTTGTTCAGACATTTTAAAATGAGAGTCTTGCAAAGTTTGTATGGTTCTTCTGGATTCATCATATTTTATTTGAAGTTTATCTTTTTCATCTTTTAGTTCAGAAAGTTCTTTTATCAATGATTGACATTTGTTAGATAGAAAATTTGAATCATATATAAGACTGTCAATTTTTCTTTCAAGATCTTTTTGCAAAGAGTTAGGTTCATAGATAATTACCTCTTCCTCATCTTCTGATTTAGCCATCAAACTCAGGTTGGCTTCCTCATCTTCAGGTTCTGCTTCTTCTAGATCATCCCAGGTGATCATGGCTTTCTTTTTGAAGGGAGGTCTCCTTTGCTGTTTCTTGAGATCAGGACACTCATTTTTGTAGTGTCCAAGCTTGTTGCATCCAAAACAGGTGACTTGACTTTTGTCAGTCTCAGTTTTGTTAGTGTTAGTGTTGGGAAACTTCTTTCTGAACTGATTTCTTCTCATCATCATTCTTTGAATTTTCTTGGAGATGAGTGCAAGTTCATCTTCAGCTTCTTCTTCCTGGACTTCTTCTATTTCATCCAGTTCTTCCACATCATCTTGAATTGTTGATGATGTTTCTTGGGAGGCCTTCAAGGCAAGAGTTTTTACCTTTTTCACTGGTTTGTCTTCTTGAAGTATGACTTCATGAGCTCTCAGTGAACCAATAAGTTCCTCCAAGGTCAGAGAGTTTAGATCTTTGGCCTGGGTAATAGCTGTGACCATAGGTCTCCATGTGCTTGGAAGACATCTTAATATTTTCCTGATTCTATCATGAGTGGAATATATCTTTCCAAGAGATCTCATTTCATTTACTATTGTTGTGAATCTAGCATACATTTCATCAATAGTTTCATTTTCACTCATTTCAAAGATTTCAAACTTTCTGACTCCAATGTCAATTCTAGTTTCTTTGACATGAGATGTACCTTCATGGTGTATTTTTAAAGTGTCCCATACCTCTTTAGCATTTTGGCATTCATCAACTCTTTCACTTTCTTCCATGGTTAGTGCGCATGATAAAAATAATCTAGCTTTAGAGTTTAGTAATACCTTGGCTTTGTCATCTGGTGTCCATGCACTTTTTTCTTTTATGCCTCCATCTTTGTTCATTGGAACATGATCTCCTTCAGAGATTACAGCCCACATGTCCGTATCTTGAGATCTAAGAAAAAGTTCCATCTTACCTTTCCAGAAGTAGTAGTTTGATCCATCAAACAATGGAGGTCTGTTTGCTGATCCTCCTTCTGTAATGTACTTAGCCTTTGACATACTTCTTCCTGGATCTTTTCTCTAACACTTGTGTAAGTGTTCAAACCCTTAGAGTCTTGCTCTGATACCAATTGAAGTAGATAATATAGTCACAAGAAAGGGGGGTTTGAATTGTGACCCTTTTTAAAATCTAATCCTGTACTTAAAAAATACTTCTCAAGTTGTTTCTTGGAAGAACAAAGTTAAACAGACTTCAGAACGTTCTGAAGTGTCAGTTGCAGAATAAGATATTTAAATTCAGTGTTGTGTGTGTGATGTGTATGCAGTAGTATAAAGAGTATAGGGAGAGAAGAAAGACACACAGAATTTTATAGTGGTTCACCCAATGTGGGCTAGTCCACTCCTCACAATCTTGTGAGAGTTTTCCACTATGATGCTTGAGATACCCTCTCAAATCCTGCACCTTACAATCTTGTCCACTTGGAACGGTTACAACCTGTATTCTCTAAGCCTCAGCAGGCTCTCAACCTTCTGTACTAAGTCACACCAGACTTTGTACTATGTTACTCAACCTAGACTTTAATACCCTTAAAACTAGATGAGATTTGCTCTTTACAATTGATTGGAGAATTTAAGAAGTGAGGTTAAGATGAAGACTTTCAGAAGAGAAGGGGGAGAGTTTATCTTTGACAAGATAAAGAGAATTGATTTACACTTTGAGTGATGATCAATTTGAGATGCTAAAGCTTCAAACACTTTGTAAATGTTTTCTTGTATGCTTTTGCAATTGTGTATGTAATGCTGAGCCTTTCACTTCTATTTATAGAGTTGTTGGTCTCTTGTAACCGTTGGAGGGTGACCAATGGTCTTGTGCCATGTGTCCTGGGCCCCACTGACTTTTACTTGAAAATCTGAGTGAACATTCTGACTTTCAGAATGTTGTTATGTTCTTGAGAATACTTCAGAATGTTGTTGCATTCTTGATGACATTCATCTGGGTTCATCATGTATGAATGAACATATAAATTTCTGGATTGCTGATAGACTCTTGTTTATGCGTGCAGTACATCAGAATGTTTCTGTGCCAAGAGCTTTGCAAATCTGTCTTGGATTGTGTGCAGGAGAGAGAAAAGTGGAACCATCACTTCATGCCCATGCTTTAGGGGATTTTGCTGATCTGTAACAGTACCAACCCCTTAGGTGTCAAGATCTCATGGATTCTGACTTTGAGATTGTGATTTGGCTTTTTGCTTTACTTTTCCAACTGCTTTACTGTTGCTTGTCAGAATTGAAGCATGTGCTGTATTGAACATTCTGAACTTCAGAATATCCTTTTTGTTTCACTTAGGATGACTTGTAAGACTTCCATTTGGTGTAATCAAATCCTAATAGTGAAACATAAATGAAGTGAGGTAGTTTGATTATCTAGGATGATATTCCCTTTTGGAATATTCCTGTTAATTCAATGTTCATAGTCTTAAATGAACATTGAATGTCCTTTTTGACATTCATTTTGTAGATGCCTTTATTTCTTGATTGATCCATGCAAGTATGTTTTTCTTGGACATTTATTTATGTCACGTGTGGCATGCA
Organism: Medicago ruthenica; assembly: GCA_018208015.1. Taxonomy (NCBI): domain Eukaryota; kingdom Viridiplantae; phylum Streptophyta; class Magnoliopsida; order Fabales; family Fabaceae; genus Medicago; species Medicago ruthenica. The sequence goes on along the minus strand of CM031373.1, from coordinate 28,726,510 downwards.
TGTTCTTGAACTTCTGGGCTGGTGTATGAGCAGCTTTATGACAAGGTTTCAGAACTTGTGAACAACCTTCTGAACTGCATATCAGCTTCTGAACTATGTTCAGCTTCTGATCAACATTGCTGCATCTGAACAGGATTTCACCTTCTGAACTGTGTTTCAGCTTCTGATCTTCATTTTAGCTTCTGAACTATGTTCAGCTTCTGAACTTCATTTTAGCTTCTGAACTGTGTCCAACCTTCTGAACTGTGTTCAGCTTCTGAACTGAGTCCAACCTTCTGAACTATGTTCAGCTTCTGAACTGAGTCCAAACTTTCTGAACTATAACAAAGTTCTTTCTTTGTATCTTGGTATGGTTCATATTTTGTTCCTGTCTTAATTAAACACTCAAGAACACAAGTTAAATACCAAGAAACTAATCAAAGTCCATTAATCCTTTAATCATTTAGGGTTTGTTATCTTTAAAATTAATTAGGGATTTTGCCTCAACAAATATATCATCATTTGATCCATGTGATTTATCCCATCTAATAGAAAACAGTTTTGGCTGTTGTATCTTCATATTATGGATCCATTTATTTCATATAAGATCATTCTCTAAATATCTATCTCTCATTAACAACTAAAACTGTAATTTATGTTCTCATCATGTGGGGAGCAGAAGGGTGGTAGAGGTGAAAGGATCATTTTTTACCATGCTAGTGTATTGTGCCTATATACTGTTAGCAATAAGACTCATAAGGGCAGAAATTACAGAATATTAGTAGATTGTTTATTTAATATATTATAAATTAGTAACTGATACTTATGTGCAGTAATTGCTGTCTGCAGTAGTTGCTGTCTACTAAACTTCTGTGTAATTGCTATAGGAGAGACTTAGTATTATAAATAAGATGCAGATGAAAAGAAAGATATTCAGCGATTGGCATAAAGGATAGGTAGGGAGAGACCAAGCTCTCGAATTCTTGGAGGGGAGATAACCAAGACTCTCGAATTTTCTTGGGATTATATTCTAATCTTACTATTTAGTTTCTATTTTGATATCAGCTTCTATCAACCGGTATCAGAGCAATTCTGGTCCAGGAATATTCTGTGAAGATGACAGTAGAATTGATTCCAATATTTCTTGGAAAGGAGGCCTATTGGTGGCAGATCTAGGCAGAACAATATTTTGGGTCAAGAAGAATGAGTGAAGAGATGAAACTTCGGTGGGTTGTTGCATTTGCATCGAGAGGAGATGCTCTTGATTGGTGGATTTCTTGGAAGGAGAGAAATCCAATTATTTCTTGGTGGAATTTTTCAAAGGCCATTCTCAAGAAATTCCAACCAGAAGTTTGGGATTGTCTTCTGGATTCAGAAAATGAAGGCCAAGAAAACAGAGACAACATTGAAATTAAAGAAGAGAAGCAAGAGCCAATAGCATCTCAAACTAAAGGAAAAATTTGTGAAGTTGATGACGAAGCGAAGAATACAAATTCATTGACGAGTTCCAATACAGTAAAGGTCCAGAGAAGTGATGAAGAGATGGACAATCCATCACAGGCAGAAGACTCGCTACCAAGGTCACCTTTGCCATCACACTTAAGAAATTCGGAAATTGGGAAATTTAGAGAATTGGGATTCAGATATGGACCAAATGAGCCCCCACCGCCAGAATGGTTAGACCAACAGTCGCCGTTGTCGAAATTGCCGGATATCGGCTCTCACACGTTGGTTGCTAATATTCCTAAGATAAAGTCTAGGAACGAGAAAGTTCCATTGTCGGCAACATTGTCGTCCCAAAAACTGGTCACGAGAGCACTGACAGCAGCGAGCAAATTTGATCCGGGAGGAAATTTTTCTATTTCATGTTCAACACAATCTTTCTGTCTTAAGGTATGAGACCTGTAACATCCGGTGGCTCCCAATGGGCTGGCCTCCCTATCTTTCAAGGGCCGAGATGTACTCATGGTCTTCTCCACCCCCAAGTGGAGTTTCATGCCTTCCGTGGGAATCAAACCGTGTACCTTGGGTCTATAAGTACACGCTCAATGGTATTCCCATGGAAGGCTTGAAAGATAGGGAGGCTAGCCCATTGGGAGCCACCGGATGTTACAAAAAAGGCGCCTTTTTTGTAACATCCGGGGTTTGCCTTTCAACTGACTTGCCCAGGTTTGCCCCGCAATGTTACTCATGATCTTCTCCAAGTCCCAAATTGGAGTTTCATGCCTTCCGTGGGAATCGAACCGTGTACCCTGGAGGCTATAAGTACAAGTTCAATGCATTCCCACTACCAATTGAGCTAGTAGCTCAATTGGTAGTGGGAATGCTAGGACTTGTACTTAAGGAGCCCCCAGGGTACATAGTTCGATTCCCACGGAAGGCATGAAACTCCACTTGGGGGGTGGAGAAGTCCATGAGTACATCTCGTCCCTTGAAAGATAGGGAGGCCAGCCCATTGGGAGCCACCGGATGTTACAAAAAAGGCGCCTTTTTTGTAACATCCGGCTGGCTCCCTTATGGGCTGGCCTCCCTATCTTTCAAGGACCGAGATGTACTCACGACCTTCTCCACCCCCCATGTGGAGTTTTTGCCTTCCGTGGGAATCGAACTCTGTACCTGGGGCTTAAGTACAAGTTCAATGCGCTCAATTGGTAGTGGGAATGCATTGAACTTGTACTTAAGCCCCAGGTACAAAGTTCGATTCCCACGGAAGGCAAAAACTTCACATGGGGGGTGGAGAAGGTCGTGAGTACATCTCGGTCCTTGAAATATAGGGAGGTCAGCCCGTAAGCTCAATTGGTAGTGGGAATGCATTGAGCGTGTACCTATAGGTCCCAAGGGCACGGTTCGATTCCCACGGAAGGCATAAAACTCCAATTTGGGACTTGGAGAAGATCATGAGTGACATCGCGACCCTTGAAAGATAGGGAGGCCAGCCCATTGGGAGCCACCAGATGTTACAAAAAAGGCGCCTTTTTTTGTAACATCCGGCTGGCTCCATTACGGGCTGGCCTCCCTATCTTTCAAGGACCGAGATGTACTCACGACCTTCTCCACCTCCATGTGGAGTTTTTGCCTTCCGTGGGAATCGAACTCTGTACCTGGGGCTTAAGTACAAGCTCAATGCATTCCCACTAACAATTGAGCTGTTTTTGTAACATCCGGCTGGCTCCCTTACGGGCTCGCCTCCCTATCTTTCAAGGACCGAGATGTACTCACGACCTTCTCCACCCCTCATGTGGAGTTTTTGCCTTCTGTGGGAATCGAACTCTGTACCTGGGGCCTAAGTACAAGTTCAATGCATTCCCACTACCAATTGAGAGCTTGGGACTGCATTCGAACTCAATTGGTAGTGGGAATGTATTGAACTTGTACTTAGGCCCCAGATACAGAGTTCGATTCCCACGGAAGGCAAAAACTCCACATGGGGGTGGAGAAGGTCGTGAGTACATCTCGGTCCTTGAAAGATAGGGAGGCCAGCCCGTAAGGGAGCCAGCCGGATGTTACAATAACAGCTCAATTGGTAGTGGGAATGCATTGAGCTTGTACTTAAGCCCCAGGTACAGAGTTCGATTCCCACGGAAGGCAAAAACTCCACATGGGGGTGGAGAAGGTCGTGAGTACATCTCGGTCCTTGAAAGATAGGGAGGCCAGCCCGTAAAGGAGCCAGCCGGATGTTACAGGACCCTGGTGGACACTTATGTTATCCTTCACCTTGAGGACAAGGTGAATCTTTAGAGGGTGAGTATTGTTAGCAATAGGACTCATAAGGGCAGAAGTTACAGAATATTAGTAGATTGTTTATTTAATATATTATAAATTAGTAATTGTAACTTATGTGCAGTAATTGCTGTCTGCAGTAGTTGCTGTCTACTAAACTTCTGTGTAACTGCTATAGGAGAGAGTTAGTATTATAAATAAGATGCAGAGGAAAAGAAAGATATTCAGGGATTGGGATAAAGGATAGGTAGGGAGAGACCAAGCTCTCGAATTCTTGGAGGGGAGAGAACCAAGACTCTCGAATTTCTTGGGATTATATTGTAATCTTACTATTTAGTTTCTATTTTGATATCAGTTTCTATCAATTGTTAGATATCTTACAAGAAGTAATTGTATCAGTTTTATTATAATTATAGTAGTTAATTATGCAGTTATGGTTTATTATTATATTATAATTAGTAATTAATTAAGTCAGTAGTGGGTGGTTATGTTTTAAGAATAAATAGGGGAAAGATGGGAAGATTGGGGGATCATCTGAGGATTTGATTGGGAAGGGGCCATTTTGGCATTAGGGAGGTGCATCCCCTCGAAGTTCTGCGATATTATTTAGTAATCAAAGGGATTTTCCCTATTTCATTATTCTATATCAGTTGGTTTCTATCAAGTGGTATCAGAGCAGTTCTGATCCAGGAAAAGATTATGTGGTTGTGCTGGAACTTTTGGCATGAAGATTGCTGTCAAACTGATTCCAAGATTTGATGGAAGGGAGGCCTATTGGTGGCTGATCCAGGCATAGCAGTATTTTCAGTCAAGAAAAATGAGTGCAGAGATGAAACTTCGGTGGGTTGTTGCATTTGCATTGAGTGGAGATGCTCTTGATTGGTGGAATTCTTGGAAGGAGAGCAATCCAAATACTTGTTGGTGGGAATTTTCAAAAGGCCATTCTCAAAAAGTTCCAACCAGAAGTTTGGGGTGTCTTCTGGATTCGGAAAATGAAGGCCAAGAAAACAAAGGCAACACTGAAATTCTAGAAGAGAAGCAAGAACTGGTAGCATCTCAAACTGAAACTAAAATCATAAGCGAAGAAAAAGAGAAGGTTATGGAATTGGATCCAGTTAAAGAAGCAACGAGATGTGATATGGTAGAGAAATATTGCTTAGAATTGCAGGTTCCAGGCTTATTCGGTGATCCGCTGATGTCACCATTGTCATCACACTTAGGAAATTATTCGGCAACTGTGAAAATTAGAGAATTGGGATTCACAGATAGCCCAAATAAGCGGCCACTGCCAGAATGGTTGGATCAACAGCCGCCCTTTTCAAAACCGCCGGACATCGGCTCTTACATGGTGGTTGTTGATATTCCTAAGATAAAGTCTAGGGTCGAGAAAGTTCTATTATTGGCGAACCTGTCGTCCAAAAAACCAGTCACGAGAGGATTCACAGCAGCTGGCAAATTTGATCCGGGAGGAAATTTTCATATTTCATGTACAACACAATCTTTCTGTTTCAAGTTATGGGATCCTGGTGGAACTTATGATATCCTTCACCTTGAGGACAAGGTGAATCTTTAGGGGGGGAAGTATTGTTAGATATCTTACTAGAAGTAATTGTATAAGTTTTATTATAATTATAGTAGTTAATTATGCAGTTATGGTTTATTATTATATTATAATTAGTAATTAATTAAGTCAGTAGTGGGTGGTTATGTTTTAAGAATAAATAGGGAAGAGATGGGAAGATTGGGGGATCATCTTAGGATTTGACTGGGAAGTGGCCATTTTGGCATTAGGGAGGTGCAGACCCTCGAAGTTCTGCGATATTATTATGTAATCAAAGGGATTTTCCCTATTTCATTATTCTATATCAGTTGGTTTCTTTTTCTATCATATACACGTGTACATATACCACTATTCCTGCTTAACAACTAAGGATCTCATATTGTTCAATCATTCAACAGGTTGAGAAAATGCACATCATTGGGCAGATATTGATAATTGTTGTGCCTATGGTGCTATCTGTCATGAACCTGGTTTGGTTCGCAAAGATCGTTAGAGGCTTGAGGAAGACATTGGCAAAGAGGCAATAGTAATCTGCTTAGTAATGGTTATTACAGAAATATGTATAGGTTTCTCTGTTTATATATGTCACCTTGTCTAACCTGCACTGAAAGATGTATCAGTATCCAATTATAGTCTTGTATTGTTTGGATCCTATGTGGATCTAAATTGAACCTATTTTTGGTGTTATTGTAGATATATATTTAAGCCGGTTCTGTTTCACTAGTAAGTTTTCAACTTTATACCAAATATCTATTGGTTTAGTGGCTCACATTGTAAACTAACAATGACTGGGTTTAAAATCATAGGATAGGAACGTGTAAAACCAGGTTTTAAAATCCTGTTGGCAGAGACATTCATATTTAGCATTTGACGAATCATTGGACTTCATAAGACCTGTCAAGAAAGTATCTGATTCTTTTAAAATATAGAGCAAATAATTCACTTTTTTTTTAAAGAAAAATAAAGAAATTCATTGTAGAGTATAAACTAGTTAATATCAATCATTGTGAACAAATCAAACATCACTTGCTGATATTATATGCATAACAAAGTATGGGATTATATACTCTTTATTTAATTTTACAGAAGCCAAATCTCTCCAGAAAAGAGAGAATAATGAAATTAACAATAGAAGAAAAGATAGTCGTACCACATATTTTAGTCATTGACTGTGATAATGATATTATAAAAATCAATTTTTTTTCTTCTGAATCCTTAGTAAATTAATTTTGAAGTGCATCTAATGTAGACCTCAAAAAAAGGATTTGTATGTCAACTCTTGCTATTTAATAATTTTCAATAAAAATATTATTATTTTTTATTATAAAATCTACAATTTTAGTAAAAATTTGTAGGGATTAACATTGGTTCCTTTTAAGGTCTATATTAAAATGTTCCTGAGTTTCAAAACAAAAATTTCTGACGAGACTTGTAAAAATTAAATTTAGTGAATAAGAAGACATTGATCATGACATCTACTTGTTAAAATTTTTAAAGTGATATTTTAAGTCCAATATTTTTTATTCATTTTAATTATTTTAACATCACATTAAAGCTAAAGTTTTGATTGGCTCATAATTTCTACATTTTTAATAAATATATATTTACTCAGGGAAAATATTAAGCTATTATGCATTGTATTGTTAAATGTTTCGTTAGGGTCAGCGTCTAACCACACATACGTTTCAAAGGGCCACGCTATAAATACTAGCTCATGAACATGAGGCTAAGTACGCTCACTTTTACCCAAATGTACATGTCATTCCACAATGCTTACCAGCTTGACCATCAGAATATGTGCAGGTACACCACCCCCATTCGCTTAAAGAAGAAGGTTGTTACTTATAGAAATTTCGCAATCAAAGGTCATTCAATGCCATCAACACAAGGATCTCAAATTCAATAGACGGAACCTTCATGAACAGATGACTATTGTTTCATGTCTCGTTGTGTCCTCAAGTACTTCATCCCCGACATGCTTCTTGAAAACAACAAAGAAGGGTGAAGTAAGTTACAAGTAAGAAACAGTGAAAAAATGACATAATATAAAACGGGAACACAACCGATCAAGAATAGATTTTGCCTCCTCAACACTACCACACTCAAGAAGACCCTTGGAGTCTATCCCCCCTCCTCATTGGTACCTCCCTACCAGTCTCGGCGTCAATCACACAAACTAGGTCGAAGGTATTTATCAAGGATCTTAAATCGTTATAAAATCCTTATTGGATCAGCGAAAGACATTTTTTGACCAAAAGAGATATTGAGGGGGTCTAAAAAGAAATCTTCAATATAAATGGGGCAGAACTGGGTTGCCCAAACATTTGGCCCATAAAAGAAGAAAAATGAAGCCTTGTGTTAGTACTAGTGTGTATCCCGTGCGGACGCACGAGTAATTTTATCTTTGATTTACAATTATAACATATGTGCATCGACAACAACAACATCAAAATTTTTGAAATAAATCTATACTACACCAAACACCACATTGAATAAGAAATGTTACTATACATTGACAATAAACTAAATAGTAAAGGAACCATAGTTTTCTTGACCAAAATATAAAAAAAAGGAACCATAGTTTCAATTATAAAAATCAAGTATAGAAGAAGACAATAGAAGAATACACTACATGTGTATTGACAAACATATTGATAACTAGATCGCCTACCTGTGCTGCCGCACGGGCCATCAACATTGTGAATAATTATATAATGCAATATTAAACTTCAATTACACAACTAAATCGTTTAAATAACTCATCAAGTAATAGTATAATAGTAAAATTAGTGTAAAATGTTTACACATTTTGGAAAATTTCTTTGTACACAACATTTGTAGTCGTATTAATGCAATCCCCATTTTCGTCGGTCAACAAAATTTTAAGACCGTTTCTTGATGTAACCCTTGAGACTGCGACATATAGTTGACCATGAGAGAAAACTCTCTGTGGAAGATATATGCCAACCTGCTTCAATGATTGTCCTTGGCTTTTGTTAATAGTCATTGCAAAACATATAGATATAGGAAATTGTCTACGTTGAAATTTAAACGGAATCCTTGGATCCGAAGGTGTCAACGATAATCTAGGTATATAAACCTTCTCCCCAACGTTGCTTCCAGATATCACATTTCCTTCCAAAACATACCTTCCCAGCTTTGTAATAATCAACCGAGTTCCATTACACAAACCAGCTGTTATGTCCAAGTTTCGCATCAACATAACAGAAACGCCAACTTTTAATGTTAATTTGTGATTTGGAAGACCAGAAGAATTAATTGCGTTCAAAAATTCCTGTGTATGCGCATCATCTGGCCTATTGACCATTGAGGATGCGGTGCAAGGAGAATCACAACTTAAATAAACTTTCAAGATCGAATAATAGCATGAAGAAAGCAAGAATTACAAACACATGTACTGAAGGTGGATAGAAAAACCATTTCAAATACAAAAAAAAGGAAGAGCCATTGTCGTGATGCATAAACCATTCGAGTACCATGTAAGCTAGTGAGTGCATTCGCTGTTTGTTGCTTAATTTCGTAATCCGTGGCTAATACTCCCTTGGTTTTCGCAAAACAACATCAAGAAAGAAGGCAAAATGAATTTTAATCATGTTTTATAACCTTTTGTACCATCTTTGTGGACAATCAATGGCATTTTGGAAACTGACAATGACAATTATTGTCACAATGGAATATGGAACATCAAGAGTTTAACTTGAAAAGAGACTATTAAATGGCATTGGAAAAATCAGTTTCTTTTGCCTACCCATTGATGACAAAAATCAGTTTCTTTTGACTACCCATTAATCATGAGCGTGTGTGTAAAGGAGATTGATGGCTATTAGGTTCCTTGATAGTAATCAGCATTAACTCTATTGGGTTCCTTGGGAATAATAAGGATTAAAGTGCATAGTATTGACAAAAGCAATAATTATTTGGGGTTTTAATTGTGGTGCATTTTCAAGGAATGGGTATACAGAGAGAACATAGCTGAATACAAACAGACTTGATACTCATCACTATCGAAATTATTTGGCTATAATCATCATTAAACTCCTTCATTAATGAACAGGCGAAATAGTAATATAGGTACTTAATGTGGGTGCATTTTCAATGAATGCACAGTGATGACAGAGTTATAGAGCTTTGGGGGGGAAATTTTGAATTTCAAATTAGGCTTGATATGTGTGCAATTATGATTGTGTCATTAAGTTAAAATGCTTGATTATTGTACCCACAATTAAGGAAGGAAATGGCGCCCAAGAATGCACGGGTACAGGGCTTGCCATTAGCTATAATCAGCATTAAACTCCATCATTAATGACAGGCGAAATAGTCATATAAGTTGAATACTAAGAGACTTAATAGCCATTACAATGATGATAGAGTTATAGAGCTTTGGGGGGAAATTTTGAATTTCAAATTAGGCTTGATATGTGTGCAATTATGGTTGTGTCATTAAGTTAAAATGCTTGATTATTGTACCCACAATTAAGGAAGGAAATGTTGCCCAAGAATGCATGGCTAAAGGGCTTGCCATTAGCTATAATCAGCATTAAACTCCATCATTAATGACAGGCGAAATAGTCATATAGGTTGAATACTAAGAGACTTAATAGCCATCACAATGATGATAGAGTTATAGAGCTTTGGGGGAAATTTTGAATTTCAAATTAGGCTTGATATGTGTGCAATTATGGTTGTGTCATTAAGTTAAAATGCTTGATTATTGTATCCACAATTAAGGAAGGAGTTGGCGCCCAAGAATGCACGGGTATAGGGCTTGCCATTAGCTATAATCAGCATTAAACTCCATCATTAATGACAGGCGAAACAGTCATATAGGTTGAATACTAAGAGACTTAATAGCCATTACAAAGGGCATTAATAGGCCATAACCAACATTAAAATGCACAATTAATGGACAGGCTCAATAGTTATACATCTAATTAAGAAAATTGCTTTATACACATCAAACAAAGCTAAAACACACCAGAAAATTACATATTTACCCTGACGGCATTTTCAAGGAATGAGCATAGAAATAGTTTGGTGTTTGGCCGTGTGCCTTCAATCAAAAAATTAAAATTGCAGTACATCTAAAGAACTTAATTAGTCCTTTAAGCACATGTGAGTATTTACAGTACAAATCACACACAATATCCTATCATGGTTGTATCATTAAACAGTGCAGAAAATAAACAATAACAATCAAGATACAATGTAATAGTAGAAGCAATAACATTACTAAACAAAAACCAAGTACATTGTTCTATTTTAAATTTTTACTTAGGACTTAAATTCGACATTCTTAGACCAACCCCCAAAAAAGATAGTTGTTGCAGTACGAAAAAAAGGGAAACATTACGAAAGACAGAAAAAAAGGGAAACATTCTCCTAAATGTCATTGAAACTGACATGTCTATTACAAATCTTTTTTAATCACGAATCACCCTAAAGTAAATGGTCTTGTTTCTTCCTGCTTCCGGCGCACCAACCATGATCTTCAAACCTTCATAAAGCCGTCTTCCAAGAACCATACACTTCCACTCACCACCAATCTTAAAGTGAGCACCAGCACGTGTTCCATACATTAGTGTGCAAAACCACATGTTCCCACAATCATAAACCAACTTTATCTATCTAACTCCTTTATCCAAAATCGCCTCACAAAATCCCTGGTAAGCCAGCCACTACAAACGAAAAATAGAACACGCAAATAAGCATAAAAATAATAAATTGAAGTCGAAATAAAACACTACCAAAAAACAATCAAGGTATCCAACTCACCAAACAGTCCGTCTCAATCTCATCATTGGTCAATCTCTTCTCATAAGAAAACTGAAAATTCATCTCATCGTGAACCCAAGGCGATGGAACAACATGAAAGAGGTGGAAAGGAACTACATGTTTTTCAATTTGGAACATCATTGGGGGACTAAACTTAGGACACACAATTTTCTTGCCAAACCTATCCTTGAGAGTGATAACAAATTTCCCTGGACCTACAAACACCATGGTCACCCAAGCACCGAGAGCGACGTTGTAAAAATCGCGGAGAGCATGCCACCCCTTAGTCAAGAAAATTCCACTGTTGTGCCTCTCGACCAAAACTTCAAATTCATTGAAGTTGAGATCCACTAACCTAGCATATCGATCAATCTGATCGCCAAAGTCATGACCAAACATATTGGGAAGCACGACTGCACCCTGAAGCATAGAGAAACATTCGATTAAATACAAAATTAAATGAGGTCGTTCGAGAAAAAAATAAGAAAAGGGTATAACATAATTATATTTACATAATCAACATCAAGTTCAACTACACAGGTCCTGTATTTGACACACAACTCGTTAACTGTCTTGTCGATATCAGAGATGGGTTTGGATTCAATGGAGCTTTCAGGAAAAAAAAATGCATGATTAGTATAAAGAAATGACTGCAACACGTATAAGCAATGTATGAATGTGTGCATCTATCATACCAGTAAGATTGTGGTACGATAGCAATTCATGGACGTTTTTGTTCACCATTTCACACAGGATGAAAAAAATCATGCAACATTGTTATGGATGATGAGAAGATAGGCAGCACGGGTATATATAGATACGTGGCATGTAAGCAACTATGCCATAACTACATTGCATTGGAAAACCTCAAAAATTAAATGGAAACATGGGAAGATGGGAAGGCATGCACAATGAGGATAGAGTTATAGAGTTTTGGGGGTAAATTTTGAATTTCAAAATAGGCTTGATATGTGTGCAATTATGGTTGTGTCATTAAGTTAAGATGCTTGGTAATTGAACCCACAATTAAGGAATGTGTGGCGCCCAAGGATGATGTATAGAGCTTTCCATTGGGTTTTAAATGCTTCTTGTGATGTGTGTAGATCAGATTGATTGGAGATCCAACGACTCACATGAAATGGCGCCAAAAAAGTAGGGTTACGGTTTGGAAGTGAAGCTGCAATGTTATTAGATATTATATAATAAGATTACATTGCCGTTTTAAGATATCTATTACATGCACCGATTATACCACAAGAGTGAAAACTTCATATTCTAGAAAGAAGATTACAAATTTTTGAGAATTAACCATTGAGCATTGAAGACTTACAAAAAACACTATTATGTTATATTAACACTATTACTGTGTCATTCTTAAAAAAAACACTATTACTATGTCATGATAGCACATATTAAACCATATTAGTGCAAATCTATTCAATTCATTTACCAACGACATGTATAACTTTTACATATTTCCATATTGTGATATACTTGACTATTGATATTGGCCGACTACAATGATGATACAATTACACATATTAACTCATATATGTATTTACGTATACAAATTGTAACACTCATACTAAATTTTATCTAGAATATTTAGCATGCGTATTAAAACTTGATACTGGATACATTAAATTTTTCAATACTAGTAGGATACTACTGAATGAATACACATATACTCATTTTATACAACTGATAAAGTACCACTAATGTGTACATATATACAAAATATTGATGAAATCTTGAACTAGTACATGACGAGCATTTGCACTCCACTCAGCTTCTCCCTGATAAACTTCATCACGAACCTCTTGCTTACCTGAAACTGAATCAAATGGATTGGAATGAGACATAATGTCTCAGTGAGCTCCACCTATCCTAGGCGGTATGGCAACCTCGGGGAAACCTACGGTTGCCATATTCTAATCACAACCCATTTTGGGTTTATACGTGTCTGTGCCTGCTATACTGCGTAGTCATGAACACTAGACTACAAACTGCTAACTTAGTGATCGAGGGGAAACTAGGATCACTGTCTGGTAACTGATATCTACCTTGTCATAATCAAGTATTTTCTGATAGAATTAAGTTAGTATGTTAGCGTGTAACAAACAATTATTATCTGAGTTGATTTTACGGAATGCATCCGAGTGGAGTAACCCCGAAGTACATCCCCCTGCTAACCTGTCAAAACTCCTATCTGAGGCTAGTCACCAGACTCCTCTTGTTGTGTGTGGTTATCCTCGCGGATGGTTACTGCCCGTTCCAGCTGTATCCGGAACCCCCGTGCTCTCTAACTGACGAGAACATCAGAGACACAATTAACTTTAATTAAATCTGATTAATTATCTGAACTGCTACATGTATCCTCAACGTCACTCTGATGTGAATATCCGAGGCACGTTCTGGTGTACATGTAATTGTACTAATAATTGGGAAATTCTTGTACCACTGTCTAAGGTACACTCTGTTCTGCCTGGTCGAGGGTTATCAAAATATCTAAACCCTTAAACTTATCTGATACATATGGATAAATCTACCCATTACTCATATATGATGCCTGCGTTCAACTTAGGTTAATCCTTAATGGTGTTTTAAACATCGTATAACACTCATGCGTTAATACAAAAATACATTTATGACCCTTCCTTCCATTACTGTATGTACATAGACATTCTGGCGTTGCGAGAATGGTTCTTGGCCATAAAACGACCTTTTCATATGGGGTGCTACACTGATATTCTCGTGGCACGAGACACCTTCATCGTGCCACGATGGTGCCTAGAAAATATGATCGTGGCACGAGAATTCCAGTGGTGACAGGCCCTGTAGCTTTTCCAGAAAATTCCAACACGACCCATAACACATCCTCAGCACCAGTAAGTCCATATATCTCAAAAATTAGGACTTTTGGGAAGGAAAGTCATAAACATAACATACATTAACATGGGGACTAACAAATCAAAGAATTAAACCAAATAATTCAAGTTTTTTCACCACACAAACACCTCATCAACTACCCAAAGGAGGGATCTAATCTATAGGAACTCACCTTATCTCTTGATTTGGTCTTGCCAAGCTTTCTACTCAAAACCCTAGCTTTGATTCCTTCTTCCTTTCTTGGTTCCTCTTGACACAAGGTTCCCAAAAGTGAGCTTGCTTAAGGATTGAGAGATTGAGATGAAGATTGATGAATATTGGAGGGAATGAGGAAGGTTGGCGTGAGGGAGGGAGTAGAGAGAAGGGAGAGGATTTGATTCTAGAGAGAGAAAGAGATGGAAATTATGAGGAAATTGGGGGTAATTGGCTTTATATAGCCTCAACCCTCAATTTACTAAAATGCCCTTCCTTACAAAATATCTTTGATACATCGTCACAACACTGATAAACATCTGAGTCTTAAGAGGGATGTTACACTCTACCCCCTTAAAGAAATTTCGTCCTCGAAATATAGAATTATCCTGAGATCATGTATGAATAGATTCTTCTTACCTCTGCCTTAGTTACTCCAGATATTCTCTCCTAGATGATTCTTCCATTCGATCTGCTTATCGGGATTCCATTGCTACTCTAGGGTCTGACATGTAGATTACTCATACACCTCGATTAACGCTGGCTATTTACAACTGGTTCATGACCATGGTCTCCAACCTTGTAAGTCAAAAATATTCGACAACATCTTCCTTAACTGAAAGGCTTGAAGTACATTACATATTTCTTACATAGTAGGGCGTGTGGTTGTCTGAACCAATATACCCGACGCACTTGACTATGTCCCTTGTTCACACACTTCTTGCAATCCAACTTAAGGTAATCAAGCCTTGGATACTCTTACTGAATTTATAAGGTTCCTTCATGTCCGCATAATCTTACCCTGACGACTTCGGGTCGATCTTATTCTCCTCAAATATTCCCACTCTTCAAGGGGTCGATTGCACTACAACTTAATTCCAATGAATTCTTATCTTTATCTTTCACCTCACATGACGGCATCTTACAGCTATAATCGTACCATTCTTCATATAGAATCATCCCAACACTGAAAAACATATGATATTGGGTATTCTCAAACGAAAGTAAAGACTACTGCGACTACCTCCACTATCCAAATACAAGGAGAAGGCATTACCTCTAGTACCTGCTTCTTTTTTTTTTCTAACATCCTAGTGTACTACTTATCACAACCATAATCATTGCTTCCGCTTTCACTGCGGAATCCTTAAGGGCTCGAGAAATCTTATAGGCTACTCGCGCTCCGTCCTAACTACTCAACGACTAAGCGTATCTTAACGACTTAGGTATTTTCCTTTCCTACTAGGATTCTAACAATCTTGCATCATTCAAGATACTTCTTGGTTGAATCGGGGTGAGTAGAACTGGCCTCACGGATCTCTTCTAGAACTTAACTTATGTCGTTCAAAGGATACTCCTTGTTTTCGAAAAGAAAACTCTATTCTGACCGCTACTATAGTAGCACACTTAATCCCATCAATCACTTAATCCTCTAATCGTAACCTAAACTTGGGTAGCCCCATACTGTAGAATACGAGCGATTTTCTAATCTGCGCAACAAAGTTCTTTTCCTACCTGTGAACATCGAGTTCAAAATTTCCGAACTCTTCAGCTGAAATATGTTCGGCATCAACAAACCTGTTTTGATTAATACCTTCTCACTTAACATTAATGTCCGTATACAACGGTTACTGATACATGTCACATAACTGAAAATAAAATACACTACTGTTTGAGTAGCATAAGCACTGACTGATAAGTACACAATACTAAACATAATTTGGTACATGAGACATGTTGACATATCATGGATATAATGTGAAATAAACTCACATGCCACTACATTGTCGTTCCTGATCGGTGCTTCAAGCCCAAAAATATCATTTCGCAAGTGCAACCTTTACTGTTTTTACCTCATGCATAATTCTCTTTTGGGCTAAACTTACTCTTCAAGCCCCCTTGAATTTACTGAGCTGAATAGCTAGATCACCGTACCAGCGATGACTTCAATTGCTTTAGACTTAACGTGGTAGGAAAACATCTTCCATATTCTTACCACAAACTTCTAGCTACTTCGATTTCCATTACTCATGAGTTTCGAGGTTTGAAGTATCCCTCGTCTTAACTTTGGAAGATTTTCCATTAGAACTTATGATATGTTCAAGTCGTCACTGCTTACTTACTATTCTGTGTTACGAGAACTGAGCACTGAATACTTTTTCTGTTTTTTATCTGGCAAGGGCTTCACAAGAATTCTTGTTCCCTAAGCTTCAGCTTCGAATTGTTTGCTAACTCATTCTTGGATTACTCCTCCGCTGCGCAACTCTGATTTTCAACAACTCGCTTTAGGATAGGAGTAATACACCACTATTACCATATTAAATCTCCTGACCAATCTTACTCCTTTATAACTTCGTAGTTACCATAACTGGACCATTTTACGGCTCGTTGCTTCACTTGTGATTTCGACTACATGCTTACCCAAGTGTTTTAATCATCCTTTGAAGCTCACATGCTAATAGCAAAGGTTAACTTCATACTGTGTGACGCTTCGAAACATTACTCACCTTACTGGCTGGTCATCTCCTGACTTTATGTTTTCCTTTAGACGTAAACAATATACTTGTTCTCGCGAATTGATTTCTTGAATACTCTTCCAGATTCACATCCTTCATAGACTAAACGCACTGATGGCTCGAGCCTCGTTTCCATTCATTTTATTCTTATCCGTAAGGATTTCATACCTATAATCTTTTCCGAGACAACTTCGGTCTCCATAACTTTACCATGTCTCTTAGGTTACTCTTCGAGTTTCTCCGAGAACAATCCGTCTAGAATAGATTCAAACTCTTACCGGCTCTCTTTAAGTCCAATTATAGGTTACGTCTCTTCAAGTACCCAACTAAATGATCTTAAACTTCAACACTTTATCATTACTTATTAGATTCCTCCAGTAACTCGCTACTGCATTCACAACTCAAAATCTGATCTTATTATCTTAATGATTCTCCAAAGGTCCTCTCGACTATTGCCTTCTTCATATGGTTTTGAACAGTCCAAGGCCTGTACGTTCTACCACCTTCGAAAGCATGCCAAAACAAGATGATCACTTTCGGTTTTCCAAAATGATTGCGTAAGGAAACCCATCATTGAAGCCATAAAACTCCTTAACATTAATCAAAATTTAACTTTTCGTACTAGCGACGATCTTCCATATAATAAAGCCTCAAAATAATTCTCGGTCAAAATTCTGTTATTCCTCCAAAATACTGGTCTACTATAATCCTGTGTTATCTTAAACTTGCCTTCTATATACAATCAAGGAAGTTAGATATTGTTCATCCATCAGTTCACTAAAACCCAACAACTTAGTATTCAATCTCCATTTCCCGATTTGCTGAAAAATTTACGTCTCATCTCTTCCCCTTTCTGGGGTCTCATTCACTTGTTACTAAGCTTGCGTTTCTCATACAAAAACATCTCGATGACTCATATTAAAGGAAGGTTGTCTGATCCACTTTTCTTTGTGTAAAATTTCAGTTGAGCTTATCTTATTTTCCAATCCTCTTGCCAATAAGAACACATCCAAATCTCGCTTTAACACACAACCGGTCTTATCACCACTACTTACTCATCTATCTTGGTTCCTAGGTTGTATACCATCTTCTCTTCTTAATTTCACAAATCTGGCGCTTAAGGTTCGGGGAATATGGCTGATCTGACAGGTTTAATTTGCTTGTGCTTCACGCTCATGACCACATTGAGTGGTTAGCTTAATCTGTCCACATAATTCTCTTAGTCCATAATTAATTCTCATAACTGTTTGGATACTAAAATCTTGTCCAGTTCAAGCGTGCGAGTCCTGTGATTCTTACTAACTCTACCCTTACTGGGAGTCTGAAGGTTCCGATAATCGACCGATAATTCCTTATTCCGAGCTTCTGGGTCTGGTACTGCAATTCTTTAACTCTGTACCCGGAATTATTACTTTAGTCTACACTTCACCTTCACTTCTCAACTACGGTTCTCATTAAGGTTATGAGTCATTCCTTAGAGTATTCCATAATTCCTTACTTCTTATGTCTCCGCAAACGAGGCATCACTCATTGACTCATCCAACGATGTTGAGGTACTCCGCCTTGCTCTTAAATATCTCCTATGTTCCCGAAACTTTGCCATCAACAGGCTTCGTTACTTTACGGTTTGATGGCCACCATTTGGCATTGAATACATCTTTGCCAACTTCTGTCTTAAAAATCTGACATCTTAATCTTCGCTCTTCATACGCTTCATTCCTCCACGGTCCCATTCAGCTCTCAGACATTTATCCTAACTGTCGTATACAAGATTGAGTTGATCAAGCTCAACTAGATGTGACATTTGGAACAATATCCGGAACCCAATGATCCCACTACGTTCATTGAATTTTTAATGACCCAAGGCACGGTCTGAATCGACCTTCTCTGATACCAATTGTAACACCTATACTAAATTTTATCTAGAAAATTTAGCATGCGTATTAAAACTTGATACTGGATACATTAAATTTTTCAATACTAGTAGGATACTACTGAATGAATACAAATATACTCATTTTATACAACTGATAAAGTATCACTAATGTGTACATATATACAAAATAATGATGAAATCCTAAACTAGTACATGACGAGCATTTGCACTCCACTTAGGTTCTCCCTGATAAACTTCATCACGAACCTCTTGCTTACCTGAAACTGAATCAAATGGATTGGAATGAGACATAATGTCTCAATGAGCTCCACCTATCCTAGGCTGTATGGCAACCTCGGGGAAACCTACGATTGCCATATTCTAATCACAACCCATTTCGGGTTTATACGTGCCTGTGCCTGCTATACTGCGTAGTCGTGAAAACTAGACTACACACTGCTAACTTAGTGATCGAGGGGAAACTAGGATCACTGTCTGGTAACTGATATCTGCCTTGTCATAATAAAGTATTTTTTGATAACATTAAGTTAGTATGTTAGCGTGTAACAAACAATTATTATCTGAGTTGATTTTACGGAATGTATCCGAGTGGAGTAACCCCGGAGTACATCCCCCTGCTAACCGGTGAAAACTCCTATTTGAGGCTAGTCACCGGACTCCTCTTGCTGTGTGTGGTTATCCTCGCGGATGGTTACTGCCCGTTCTAGCTATATCCAGAACCCCTGTGCTCTCTAACTGACGAGAACATCAGAGACACAATTAACTTTAATTAAATCTGATTAATTATCCGAACTGCTACGTATATCCTCAGTGTCACTCTGACGTGAACATCTGAGGCACATTCTGGTGTACATGTAATTGTACCTATAACTGGGAAATTCTTGTACCACTGTCTAAGGTACACTCTGTTCTGCCTGGTCGAGGGTTATCTGAATATCTAAACCCTTAAACTTATCTGATACATGTGGATAAATCTACCCATTACTCGTATATGATGCATGCATTCAACTTAGGTTAATCCTTGATGGTGTTTTAAACATCGTATAACACTCATGCGTTAATACAAAAATACATTTATGACCCTTCCTTCCATTACTGTATGTACATAGACATTATGGCGCTGCGAGAATGGTCCTGGCCATAAAACAACCTTTTCATATGGGGTGCCACACTGCTATTCTCGTGGCACGAGACACCTTCATCGTGCCATGATGGTGCCCAGAAAATATGATCATGGGACGATGCATCATGATCGTGGCACGAGAATTCCAGTGGTGACAGGCCCTGTAGCTTTTCCAGAAAATTCCAACACGACCCATAACCCATCCTCAGCACCAGTAAGTCCATATATCTCACAAATTAGGGCTTTTGGCAAGGAAAGTCATAAACATAACATACATTAACATGGGGAACTAACAAATCAAAGAATTAAACCTAATAATTCAAGTTTTCTCACCACACAAACACCTCATCAACTACCCAAAGGAGGGATCTAATCTATAGGAACTCACCTTATCTCTTGATTTTGTCTAGCCAAGCTTTCTACTCAAAACCCTAGCTTTGATCCCTTCTTCCTTTCTTGGTTCCTCTTGACAAAAGGTTCCCAAAAGTGAGCTTGCTTAAGGATTGAGAGATTGAGATGAAGATTGATGAATATTGGAGGGAAGGAGGAAGGTTGGCGTGAGGGAGGGAGTAGAGAGAAGGGAGAGGATTTGATTCTAGAGAGAGAAAGAGATGGAAATTATGAGGAAATTGGGGGTAATTGGCTTTATATAGCCTCAACCCTCAATTTACTAAAATGCCCTTCCTTACAAAATATCTCTGATACATCGTCACAACACTGATAAACATCTGAGTCTTAAGAGGGATGTGACACAAATAATTTAAGAAAATAGATTTTTTTTTAAATAAGACAATAGATAGTTTAATACATAGATAAAGGAATATATAGATTAAGGATCTGGATCCTCTCCTTCACTAATTGTCTCCTTCTCTCTCCTTCCCCAAATCTGAACCATTGGATTAATCCAAGGGCTGAAAAAGAAAACTCAAAAGCAAATATCTCTAAATTTTGAAATCTGAGTATCTTTCCTTGAAGCAAGAAACAGTTATAAGAGACCTAACAGACACAACCTTAGTTGACTGGACTTACAATTGGGAGGTGGTAGAGCGACTTCGAAGACATAAAATAACAATTGCTAAGACATGTAGTCAAATTTAAAATAAATACTTTTGTTGATTTCTTTTTTGTAATTGCTGAGACAGTGAAATAAGTCTACTAATTACGGGTATATTTTTTCCTCAAACATCAAGCATGCTACTAAGAAACACTCTTTTTTTTTTTTAAATATGAAAAGAAACACTTTCTTAGTAGCATGATGTTTGACAAAAAAATATACCCTAATTAGTCATTTTCATTGTCTCAACAATTACATGAAGAATATTAACAAAAACATTCATTATATTTGTGTGTGTGTCTATATATATATATATATATATATATATATATATATATATTACCAATTGTTATTCTATATATATTACCAATTGTTATTCTATCTCTTCACACTTGTTTTACCACCTCCCAATTGTGAGTCTATTCAACTAGTATTTTTTTTTGAAGCATCTTGTTATTTGTGAATTAGATGTTGTTTGTAACGCCCATACTAAATTTATCTAGAATATTTAGAATAAGCATTAAATTTAGTACTGGATACATTAAATTACAACATAAATGACGGAAAATCGACATACAAAAGGCAGCGGAAGTTTAAAAAATTCAATTTCCTTTCCTTGGATCATTACGAATATGACATGAATCAATGATAGAATTGTTACCTCTTGTATTGCAGAAACGATTTCTTCGATCACAGCCAAGCAAGCAAGCAAAGCCTCTACTCGTCCACATGAACGGTTTCCTCTGGTTCCCGGTGCTAGCCAAGCGATCAGAGGTTAGGGAGAGAAGTAGGGATTTCGGTTTTGCCTTTTAGGGTTACACGAAAATTACACTGCTGATTTCAACACTAATTAGCGTCAATAAGCGTCAATTGTTGAGCTTCCATAAGCCCATTAACCCATCACGTTCTGCTAACTAATTAGCGTCAATTGCTAAACGCACCCCATCATATAAGTATTACTTATATTTCTCCTTTTGACCATTCTATTGTGTGTGACCCTATAGGTTCTTGTAACGTTGGCAATAATATTAAATCTTATATTTAACATTACAAACAGTGAGCGGTATCTAGCAACACATCACTGCTACCCAAGTGATAAGAATGTCAAGTGATCTGACGAAACCTTTTCCACGATAATGTCTATGTGTACGATTACTCCTTTGTCCTAATATCTTTATTGAACACAAGGCATAAATTACGTCACCCTTGTTTAGCTCAATATTTATATTTCTTGATTCCGAAATATACTGAATAACGAATAAGTCCAATATCTCATATTGACTTAATTCGTCATGGCCATGCATTTTTCCAGTCATATTTCATCAAGAGGCCTAAAGATATATCTCCTGTTATGAAGGAGGGACAAATCCCATCTAGGACACTCATGTCCCTCAGCATGATTCGTCGAGTGCCCATTAACCAACGTTATAGTTATCTTGTTACAGATAACGTTTGAATGGCAATAAAACACTTGAGTCCACATCTAGGGATCACAGTGGTTTCAGGTCTAAGAGTGATATACACTATTATCATTATGAGAATAACTCATGATGATTTCATAACATTCTATGTAGTATTCTCACGATGGGTCAATCTAGTATAAATATTACTCCTAATACTCATACCTATGTATAGACTTAATATCTCATATTCATGACCCATGAGATATGGTCATCAGTCTACATACATAATAGTCTCCATGCTTTATTATTATCCCAATTCGTACTAAAGGTTGACTACAGATACTTTTAAGAATAGTGTTCTTTCTGTTGATGTAATCTCATGATTAAGTCACACTTAATATTCCATCACATGAACCAACTATTCTAGGGACTTTATTAATCTCATATCAAGTGTAATAAAGAACGCCATATTTTATTTAATAATAAAAGTCATGATACATATGAAAAGTTTAACATAAACTATTGGCCTCTAGGGCTTACACCAACAATCTCCCACTAGCACTAGAGCCAATCAGGTATAGACCTAATACCCATAGATCTAGTATGACCATCATGCTTCTGCTGAGTCAATGCTTTAGTCAGTGGATCAACAACATTGTCTGATGTTAGTACTCTGCATATTTTCACATCTCCTCTATCGATGATTTCTCGAATGAGATGATAGCGCCTAAGTATGTGTTTGGATCTTTGGTGAGATCTAGGTTCTTTAGCTTGTGCGATTGCTCCATTGTTATCACATAATAATTCAATGGGATCCACAATGCTTGGAACTATACCAAGATCAGAGATGAATTTCTTGATCCAAACAACCTCTTTTGCGGCATTAGATGCAGCAATATACTCGGCCTCAGTTGTAGAATCAACGATTGTTTCCTGCTTTGAACTTTTCCAGCTCACAGCACCGCCATTTAAGCAAAACACATATCCAGATTGCGATTTGAAATCATCATGATTTGTCTGAAAACTAGCATCTGTGTAACCAATTATAGAGAGCTTTTCTTGACCTCCATAGATCAAGAAAGTATCCTTAGTTCTTCTCAAGTACTTAAGGATGTTCTTGACAGCAACCCAATGACTGTTGCCTGGATTAGACTGGTATCTGCTTGTAGCACTTAAAGCATACGAGACATCTGGTCGAGTACATAACATAGCATACATGATAGATCCAATTGCGGATGCATATGGAACATTGATCATTCGATCCCTTTCTTCATCAGTTGAAGGGGATTGTGTCTTTGACAAACTTATACCTGATGACATAGGTATGAGTCCTTTCTTGGACTCATACATATTGAAACGTCTCAAGACTTTGTCTATGTATGTACCCTGACTTAAGCCAAGCAATCTTTGTGATCTATCTCTATAGATCCTGATTCCTAATATGTAGGAGGCTTCACCTAAGTCTTTCATAGAAAAGCATTTCCCTAACCAAGATTTAATTTCTTGCAGTGTAGGGATGTCATTTCCGATAAGCAATATGTCATCCACATATAATACCAGGAATGAGACTATGCTCCCACTAACCTTCTTGTAAACACAAGGTTCATCTTCATTTTTAATGAATCCATACTGTTGTACAGTTTCATCAAAACGAAGATTCCAACTTCTGGAAGCTTGCTTCAATCCATAGATTGATCGCTGCAATTTTGCATACCTTTTGGATGTTATTAGGAATGCTAAATCCTTCAGGTTGTGTCATGTACACATCCTCAAGGAGATTTCCATTAAGGAAAGCAGTCTTGACATCCATCTGCCATATTTCATAATCATGGTATGCAGCGATAGCAAGTAAGATCCGAATGGATTTAATCATTGCGACTGGTGAAAAGGTTTCATCATAGTCTACACCATGAATTTGTTTGAAGCCTTTAGCAACCAATCACGCTTTGTAGGTGTTTACCTTTCCGTCCATGTCAGTATTCTTTTTGAAAACCCACTTGCATCCTATAAGATTAATTCCTTTAGGTGCTTCAACCAAGTTCCAAACTTGATTTGTGTACATGGAATCCATTTCAGATTTCATGGCTTCAAGCCACTTCTCAGATTCAGGACCAGTAATGGCCTCTTGATAAGTCATAGGCTTATCTTGATCCATGAGAAATACGTCACATTCTTCTGATATGAGATACCCATATCTCTTAGGTTCTTGACGTATCCTGTTTGACCTACGTGGTTCTTGTGTTATTGGAGTAGGATTTTCTGTCATAACAGTTTGTGTATCCTGCTCTTGTTCCTCCATTGGCGTACTACTACTTTGTGGGTCTTGAACTTCTTCAAGATCTACCTTTTTCCCACTAATGTCTTTGGAAACAAATTCCTTTTCAAGGAATACTCCATTTCTAGCGACAAACACTTTGCCCTCAGATGGTTTGTAAAAGTAGTATCCTTTAGTTTCTTTAGGATATCCCACAAAGAAACATTTGTCAGATCTTTGTTCAAGTTTAGTGGACATTAGTCGTTTCACATAAACTTCACATCCCCAAATCTTTAAATGTTTCACATTGGGTTTTCGACCACTCCATATCTCATATGGTGTCTTTTCTATCGCTTTGGATGGAACTTGGTTAAGTGTATAAGCTGCAGTTAATAAGGCGTGTCCCCAAAAGGTGTTTGGAAGATCAGCATGACTCATCATAGATCGGACCATGTCTAACAAGGTTCGATTTCTCCTTTCGGAAACACAATTCCATTGTTGTGTTCCAGGAGGTGTGAGTTGGGATAAGATCCCACACTCTTTTAGATGATCGTCAAACTCTTGGCTCAAATATTCGCCACCTCGATCAGATCGAAGCATTTTGATTTTCTTGCCAAGTTGGTTTTCTACTTCATTTTGAAATTCCTTGAAGAAAGTAAATGATTCAGATTTATGTTTCATTAGATACACATATCCAAATCTACTAAAGTCATCAGTGAATGTAATGAAGTAATAAAACCCTCGTCTAGCAGGTGTGTTTAGTGGTCCACATACATCAGTATGTATGAGTCCCAAAAGATCACTAGACCTTTCACCTGTTCCGGTGAATGAGGTCTTTGTCATCTTTCCCAATAAACAAGATCGACATGTCTCATATGATTCTAAATCAAAAGAGTCCAAAATTCCATCTTTATGGAGTTTGGAAATGCGATTTTCGTTTATATGGCCTAAACGACAATCCAAAGATAAGTTGGATTCAACTCATTAGGTTTCATCCTTTTCGTATTTATGTTATAGATTGGCATATCGAGATCAAGAATATAAAATCCATTACTCATAATGGCATTAGCATAGTGAATATTATCCAAATAAATAGAACAACATTTGTCTTTTATTGTAAACGAAAAAACCAGACTTGTCCAAACAAGAAACGAAAATAATATTCCTGCTAATTGCAGCTACAAAATAACAGTTCTCTAACTGTATTAAAAGACCACTAGGTAAAGTCAATTCATAAGTTCCAACAGCTAAAGCAGCAACCTTTGCGCCATTGCTAACTCGTAGATCGACCTCCCCTTTTGCCAATGTTCTACTCGTTCTCAGCCCCTGCACATCAGTACAAATATGAGAACCACATCCAGTATGTAATACCCATGATGTAGAAGTAGACATAGTAATTTCTATAACAAAAATACCTGAAGAAGTGGAAGCAACCGTTCCATTCCTTTTGTCTTCCAGATATTTTGGGCAGTTGCGCTTCCAGTGCCCGGTCTTACCGCAGTAGAAGCACTTGCCCTCCTTAGCCACACCTCCAGTAGGCTTCAAAGCTTTGGTTGATGGCTTAGCAACTGCTTTGCCTTTGCCATTTCCCTTAGACTTTTTAGGCTTCTTGACCTTTCCATTGTTAACCATCAAGATGGTCTTACCCTTTCCCTTCATGTTCTTTTCAGCAGTTCTTAACATTGCTGCAAGCTGTGGAAGAGTTTTGTCCATGTCATTCATGAGGAAATTCATGATAAAATGGCTAAAGCTTTCTGGCAACGATTGCAAGATAAGATCAATAGCAAGTTCCTGCTCAAGGGGTAAACCCAATCGCGCGAGGTTCTCAACATACCCAATCATCTTGAGTACATTGTTGGTATAAGCCCTAGAGGCCAATAGTTTATGTTAAACTTTTCATATGTATCATGACTTTTATTATTGAATAAGATATGGCGTTCTTTATTACACTTGTTATAAGATAAATAAAGTCTCTAGAATAGTTGGTTCATGTGATGGAATATTAAGTGTGACTTAATCATGAGATTACATCAACGAAAGAACACTATTCTTAAAGGTATCCGTAGTCGAGCTTTAATATGAATTGGGATAATAATAAAGCATGGAGACTATTATGTATGTAGACTGATGACCATATCTCATGGGTCATGAATATGAGATATTAAGTCTATACATAGGTATAAGTATTAGGAGTAATATTTATACTGGATTGACCCATCGTGAGAATACTACATAGTATGTTATGAAATCGTCATAAGTTATTCTCACAATGATAATGGTGTATATCACTCTTAGACCTGAAACCACTGTGATCCCTAGATGTGGACTCAAGTGCTTTATTGCCATTCAAACGTTATCTGTAACAAGATACCTATAACGTTGGTTAATGGGCACTCGACGAATCATGCTGAGGGACATGAGTGTCCTAGATGGGATTTGTCCCTCCTTCATAACAGGAGATATATCTTTAGGCCTCTTGATGAAATATGACTGGAAAAATGCATGGCCATGCCGAATTAAGTCAATATGAGATATTGGACTTATTCGTTGTTCAGTATATTTCGGGATCAAGAAATATAAATATTGAGCTAAACAATGGTGACGTAATCTATGCCTTGTGTTCAATAAAGATATCAGGACAAAGGAGTAATCGTACACATAGATATTATCATGAAAAGGTTTCGTCAGATAACTTGACATTCTTGTCACTTGGGTAGCAGTGATGTGTTGCTAGATACCGCTCACTGTTTATAATATTAAATATGAGATTTAATATTATTGCCAACGTTACAAGAACCTATAGGGTCACACACAATAGAACGGTAAAAAGGAGAAATATAAGTAATACTTATATGATGGGGTGCGTTTAGCAATTAATGCTAATTAGTTAGCGAAAGCTGATGGGTTAATGGGCTTATGGAAGCTCAAGCTGATTTTGTGCAGCAAGGAGCTCTATAAATAGAAGCTCTAGTGCTAAAATCAGCTAAGGCAATTTTCGTGTAACCCTAAAGGCTAAAACGAATCCCCACTTCTCTCCCTAACCTCTGATCGCTTGGCTAGCACCGGGAACCAGAGGAAGCCGTTCGTGTGGACGAGTAGAGGCTTTGCTTACTTGCTCAGCTGTGATCAAAGAAACAGTTTCGGCATTACAAAGAGGTAACAATTCTATCACTGATTCATGTGATATTCGTAATGATCCAAGGAAAGGAAATCAAAAATTTTAAACTTCCGCTGCACCTTGTATGTCGATTTCCCTTCATACATGAGGTCCTACAGGACTTCCTTCTGACAGCTTAGTTCCAAAAAGGACCTTGGAGACATCATACCTTTCATGCCTAGCCTGCTCTTCATAAAGAGTCTTAAGGTGTTCGATCATATCATACGCAGCCATGTTCTCGTGTTGCTTCTGAAGCTCAGAGGTCATGGTTGCAAGCATGATGCAAGCGACTTCCACAGCATCATTGACATGCTTACTATAAGCATCTCTCTCAGCCCTGGGAGCATTTGTAGCTGGTGCCTCTTCTGGAATAGGTTCATCAAGTACATACAGCTTTTTCTCATGTGTGAGGACAATCCTCAAGTTACGGGGCCAGTCTAAAAAATTTGTTTCATTCAGCTTATCCTTATCAAGGATTGATCGCAAAATGTTGTTTGAAGTGTTAGTTGCCATCTACAATTTAAAATATACAAAATAAGTATCATGAAAATAACATATTTAATTTGGCCTTTAATTAAATACGCTCCCATTATTTTATTCAAATAAAATGACCTTCAAACATTTAATTCGGAAAATCCCGTTGGAAGATTTTCTAGCGGGTTGAAATCCTTATTTCACCTTGTTTTGAGTCAGCTAGGGCTGATCCCCCAAAACTCAGCTATTTAGGTAGGAACATTTCCAATTGTATCTCATACAACTTTCAAATCAATTGGGCGAGTAACTCTTACTCTAATCTATCATATAGATATTTCCCAATTCTTGCTTCTAAATTTATTCTAATCATATTAAAATTAATTTTGTTAAGTTAAACCCAATAGAATAACAATCGGGTAAATGATATTACCGCACCGCGACTTACAAACATAGAACATGTGCTTTGCTAAGGAAAACCCACACATTCGATATTAGTCTTGATTGGTGTTATTCTTTTGGAAAGCATTAAACTTAATATATTACCTTGAAGGATTTTATTTAGTTTGATCTCACCTCACCACGGCTTATATATCATATATATTCACACTCCAATCATTCAAGCATGCATAACAATTATACAAAATAAAAGTGACATGCTTATGGCCTCCTAACGCTATGATTCCCTCAAGCCAATGAGAGAATCTAAACTAATCCTAGAAACGACCTTGCTTCTCCAAGCTAGACGTCTAGGGCTAATCCAACGTCAATAGTCCTATTACCTCCTTGTATTCTAGTTACATTACATATAAAGAAACTCGTTTTACATACGAGGGATTGGATGAGAAGAGAATGTACATATAGAATTCAAGAGAGAGGCACGACACGCAGGCCGTATTTCAAAAATCCAAAATAAAAGAAATAATGAGACTAAGGCCATAATCATTCACACAACAACAATAAAACACCTTTTATTATTATTAACACCTCATAATTAAATAAATTAAATTAAAATTCGGTGATTGATCACACTACGTATATTAGTCGGAAGCTAATTCAATATGAACGATTCACTTTGAATTAACGCCGTGTTTCGCATCAACATTTGATACGTTTTAACACTTGCGGCGTAACCCTAATTACTTGACTGTAACCCTAATTGCTTGCGGCGTTTTACCTTGCGGCGTTTTACGTTTCAACCTTTGATCGTAACCCTAATCATGACGGCACAACACTTGCGGCGTTATGAATCCTGTTGTAACAATATGATCACACCAATCAAAGTACTCTGATTGTTTATCCAATATGAAGATCGAACTTAGAATGCTTCACCTGATACGGTTCCGAAGCTCCAGTTTACAATCATTCAATATGAACAAATATCATCTGATTAATTAGTGAATGATCATCATGAGTATATCATATATACTTTTGTTACACAGAATTTATCAATCATATTTTTGTCGATATGGATAATCGATATATTGATGCTTCACCAGAAAAACAGTTCCGAAGTCTCAAACAAAACGAAAAGCCATGCACAGAAAAGTGATATGATTTTATTATGTGCGTATGTGATCGAGTAATACGTTTCCGTCGATATGGATAATCGATATATTGATGCTTCACCAGAAAACGGTTCCGAAGCTTCGAACAAACCGAAAATTCATGCACAGAAACGTGATGCCTTGCCAATTTTAATTCGTCTTTATTATTTAATTGTATTCGATTATGTTTAATCTGATTAAAACATAAAGCAGTAAACAAAACAATCTGATTCATGGTTTCGAAATTGGCTCTGATACCACTAGCGGAAGTTTAAAAAATTCGATTTCCTTTCCTTGGATCATTACGAATATGACATGAATCAGTGATAGAATTGTTACCTCTTGTATTGCAGAAACGATTTCTTCGATCACAGCCAAGCAAGCAAGCAAAGCCTCTACTCATCCACACGAACGGTTTCCTCTGGTTCCCGGTGCTAGCCAAGCGATCAGAGGTGAAATTACTGGAAGGACCTGGTTCTGAACCGTAAAACAGAGTATGCAAACAACAGTTCAGAAGCAGAAATATAAAAGACAGAAAGTAAAGGAACACAGTTGATTTGTTAACCCAGTTCGGTGCAACTTCATACATCCGGAGGCTACCAAGCCAGGAAGGAAATCCACTAAAATAGTATCAATTCGAAGTCCTATGACACAGCCCCTGTTTCACAGCCCCTATGACAACAGCCCCTGTTTCACAGCCCCTTCTCACTTAATGACTACCCGAGGTATTTCTACCTAGGAACTCCTAGATATAAGAACCCCTTGAAGGTGAAAAAAAAACACACAAGAAGGGGGGGTTGAATTGTGTGGGCTATTTCTTTTCTTTCTCAAAAGCTTTGGTTAAGTTCAGAATCAGATTCTGAAACTTTTTCAGAGTTATTTAGCAGCGGGTAAATTAAATGAGAGAGGGAAAAAGAGATAGACACAACAGATTATCCTGGTTCCTTCCACAACCCGGAAGTAGTCCAGTCCCCTTGTTACTTACAAGAGATTTTCCACTATAATCAAACGATTACAATTGCTCAAGCACAAAGCAAGAGACTTCCTATTGCTCAAACACAAAGTAAGAGACTTCTTTTGCTCAAACACTAAGTAAGAGACTTCTCTGCTCAAAGCACACAGCTAAGATACTTCTAATTGCTCAATACACAAAGTTATGAGACTTCTTTGCTTAGACACACAGTCTAAGACTTTGAATCAAACAGATTTTACAAAGAAATGAGTTTGAGTTTGAACACTTGATATACAATCGGTGGTGTTCACAAAATACAACACAAGTTTAAGACTCTAAACTTAAGAAATTCTAAGATAAGAAGTTTGTAAGAATTTCTAAGTGTTTTTGGTGACTTTCGAATTTGACAGTTTTTGTGTTCGCAAAACAGAGCACAGAGTTTCAGTCTTTGAGTTTCTTGAGTCTTAGTTTTTCTTCTTCAAATCTTCAATCATTTATATAGGATAAAAGAGCTGTTGAGATTTACCAGTTTTCCAGCAAAGAGCCGTTGCAAAATAGAAGCTATGTCCAGCTGACATTGTGTGCGAAAGAGCAGAAAACAGAGCACACAATTTTCGAATTGTTTCCTTAAAAGCTGGAGAATGTTTTGGCCAAGGAGACAACTGGTCCATTGAGCTGTTTTGTCTGTACAGTGCTTTACTCTTGACAGTGACAGTTGCTTTCCTTAAAAGTCAGACTTCAGAAGCTTCTTCAGGAACTGTTCATTAGAAGCTCTCTTCAGACGCACCCTTCAGAAGTACTGTTCATCAGACACACCCTTCAGACGCACTGTTCAGACGCTGACTTTTGTTGACCTTCAGACGCACTGTTCAGACGCTGACTTTCGTTGACCTTCAGACGCAGTCTTCAGACGCTGCCTTCAGACGCACCTTCAGAAGTTGCCTTTAGTAGCTGCCTTCAGACACAGATTTGCTTCATACTTGCAACACAAGCTTCTATGCTTTCCTTCTTGCTCTTAGCTTGTTCTTTCATAACCAATGTTAGATACCAAACTTTAAGTACATGGTTCTGCACACTTAGAATCAAGCATTAGCAATTCCAATTTTCTTTTTAACACTTTGTTATCATCAAAACCCAAAAGAGAGTTGTTCATACATTTTGTTCCAACAATCTCCCCCTTTTTGATGATGACAAACACAAGTATTAAAAGGAAAATTGTTGTTAATTTAATTAACAAGTTGAATGCAGGGTATAAGGTTTGCAAGCTCCCCCTGAGTCTGATCCAGGTTAATTAAATTCAGTTTAGATCAAAAAGGTGAGAATTTCAGAATTGTTGTTAACTTTAATTAACAAGTTGACTTCAGGGTATGAAGTTTGCAAGCTCCCCCTGAGTCTGATAATCCACAAGTTGAGGTTTGCAAGCTCCCCTTGATTCTTATCCAAGTTAATTAAATTCAACTTAAAACAATAAGGTGAAATTATCACTCAGAATTATAAATAACAAGCTGACTTCAGGGTATGAGGTTTGTAAGCTCCCCCTAAGTCTGATAATCCACAGGATGAGGTTTGTAAGCTCCCTGAGTCTTATCCAAGTTATTTAAATTCATTTCAACTCAATAAAGAGTAATGTATCTCACAAAAATTAAATCAGAGGCTAAGAGATAATAAACTGTTCTCATAAGTTAATTTTAATCAGAAATTAACTTATGTTCTAAGCTCAGAGCCTTAATTCTTGTTACTTTTACTCCCCCTTTTGTCATCAACAAAAAGAAAATTCCCAGAATTTTAAGAAACAAGAGAGTTTAAAACGTGAGATAAAAATGTTCAGAGCATTTTTGTTCAGTACATTCTGTTCATTATCACTGAACTATTTTAGACAAAATTGTTCAGACCATATGTTTTTAGTACAACTGAACTCTTTTCAGAAAACTGAAAAATAGAGCATTTAGTTCAGTGCTTCTGAACCCTTTCAGACAGAACTGTTCAGAGTTTTTAAATAGGTTTGAAAAACTGAACATGTCTGATACCAAATTGAACATGTATGATGAAAAAATGAAAGTGTGTCTGTGTTTTTGTTAATACATTTCAGAACTGAAAACAGAAAAACACATTTGCACATTGATGACTTTAGGAGAGACAAAGTATAACTTTCAAAGCTTAATTCATCATTGTCCAGAGTTATAACTTATCAGATTCTAACCAAAAGTTAGATAACTTATGCAGATTCAGAAGTCATAAAAATTCAGATTCTGAAACTCAGACTCTGAAGTTTTTCAGAGGCTTAACTTTCTTCAGAATCTCAAAGTGAGTGACCGATAAGTCTTAGCTTCTGATGAACTTTAGAATCTCAGTTTCTATTCAAAGTCAAGCAATTTTTCAAGAGATGAAATGCATGTTCAGACTTTTTTTAATAAAATTAAATCTGTCTTCTGTGAGGGGTTTTGTAAATATGTAAGCCCATTGATGATCAATATCAATGAATTAAATATCCAAAACACCCTTCTGAACATAATCTCTTATAAAATGATGTTTAATTTCTATATGCTTGGCTCTAGAATGTAGAATTGGATTTTTAGACAAACAGATTGCAGCAGTATTATCACAGAAGATAGGAATGCTGTTTTCATGAATCTGATAGTCTTCCAACTGATGTTTCATCCAGAGCAGTTGTGTGCTACAACTTGCAGCTGAAATGTATTCTGCTTCTGCTGTTGACAAAGCAATAGTTGCTTGTCTTTTGCTGGCCCAGGATATCAGATTCTCACCAAGGAATTGACAATTTCCACTGGTGGATTTTCTTTCAATCCTGTCCCCAGCATAATCAGCATCACAGAATCCAATTAGCTTATAATCTAAGGATTTCTTATACAGAAGTCCCAGATTAGTTGTTCCCTTCAGATACCTGAAGATTCTCTTGACAGCAGTCATATGAGATTCTCTAGGATCTGATTGGAATCTAGCACACAAGCATACACTAAATAAAATATCTAGCCTAGAAGTTGTTAATTATAACAGAGAACCAATCATACCTCTGTAGAGCTTCTGATCTACCTTTGAGCCAGTGTCCTCTTTGCTTAAAGTGCAGGTTGGATGCATTGGTGTTGTCATCAGTTTACAATCTTCAAGCTGGAATTCTTCAGAAGCTCCTTTGTATATTTAGACTGATGAACATACACTCCATCTTTGCATTGGTTGATTTGAATTCCAAGAAAGAACTTCGATTCTCCCATCATGCTCATTTCAAATTCATCCTGCATTAACTTGGAAAACTCTTTGCAAAGAGTGGCATTAGTAGAACCAAATATGATATCATCAACATAAATTTGAACAATTAAGATGTCTTTCTTAAGAGTTTTTCTAAAGAGTGTATTGTCAACTTGTCCTCTTACAAAATCATTTTTAAGTAAGAAATTAGTTAGTCTCTCATACCAAGCTCCGGGAGCTTGTTTCAGACCATACAGTGATTTCTTAAGCTTAAAAACAAAATCTGGATGTTTTAAATCTTCAAAACCAGGAGGTTGTTTGACATAAACTTCTTTAGAAATGACTCCATTTAAAAAAGCACTCTTAACATCCATTTGATATAAGATGATATCATGATTAACTGCATAGGAAATAAGTAACCTGATTGTTTCCAATCTTGCAACTGGAGCAAATGTTTCACTGTAATCTATTCCTACCTGCTGACTGTAGCCTTGAGCAACCAGTCTTGCTTTGTTTCTGATCACTTCTCCTTGTTCATTAAGCTTGTTTCTGAACACCCATTTGGTTCCAATAATGTTCTTGTGATTTGGTTTTGCAACTAAATCCCAGACATCATTTCTTTGAAACTGGTTCAGTTCTTCCTGCATAGCTACAATCCATCCATCATCTGCAAGTGCTTCATCAGCTGTTGTGGGTTCAATCATTGACAGTAGTCCAACCAAAGATTCATTCTGACAGAATGCTGATCTTGTTTTTCTTGGACTGTCCTTATTTCCAATGATCAGCTCCTCAGAATGTGAAGACTTGTATTTAAATGAGGTTCTGGGTGGATTTGCTTCTGAAGAATCATCAAGTGCTTGTTCAGAACCATTTTGATCTTGATTGGCTTCCGGAGGAGTGTCAGTATCTAAGAGTATTTCAGCTTCTTCAGTATTTTCAGCTTCTGAACTTTCTTCAGACTCAGAACTCTGTTCAGGTTCTGAAGGGTCCACTGATAGCCTTAAATCTGCAAAACTCTCAACCAGCTCTGGTATTTTA
The DNA here is from genome assembly GCA_018208015.1 of Medicago ruthenica. Taxonomy (NCBI): domain Eukaryota; kingdom Viridiplantae; phylum Streptophyta; class Magnoliopsida; order Fabales; family Fabaceae; genus Medicago; species Medicago ruthenica. The sequence continues at coordinate 28,691,760 of CM031373.1, read as the reverse complement.
TTACCAGGCTTCTTATCATCAAATCTAATGTGTATTGATTCTTCAACAACATGTGTTTCAGAATTATACACTCTGTATGCTTTAGATCTCTCTGAGTATCCTAAAAAGATACCCTTTTGAGCCTTAGCATCAAATTTTTTAGGTAGATCTTATTGTTCAGAATGTAACAAGTACAACCAAACTGATGAAAATAAGAAATGCTTGGTTTTCTTCCTTTAAATATTTCATATGTTGTTATATTCAGAATAGGTCTGATATAGATTCCGTTCTGAATATAACATGCTGTGTTAACAGCTTCTGCCCAAAAGTACTTTGCAATTTTAGATTCATGGATCATGGTTCTGGCCATTTCTTGCAAATATATGTTCTTTCTCTCTAAGACTCCATTTTGTTGTGGAGTTCTAGGAGAAGAGAACTCATGGAGAATTCCACGATCTTCACAAAAAATTTCAAATGGTTCATTTTCAAATTCACCACCATGATCACTTCTGACTTTTAAAATTTTCAAATCATTTTCTGTTTGTACTTGTTTGCAGAATTTGTTAAACACATCATATGTTTCATTTTTGGTTCTAAGGAATTTAACCCAAGTCCACCTACTGTAATCATCAACAATTACTAACCCACACTTCTTACCATTGATTGAAGATGTTCCAACAGGACCAAACAAATCAATGTGAAGCAGTTCTAAGGGTCTTGAGGTAGAAACAATGTTTTTATATTTAAAAGATGTTTTAGAAATTTTTCCTATTTGGCATGCTCCACAAAGAGCATCTGAGTGATAGCCAATGTTTGGTAAGCCTCTGACCAGTTGCAACTTGCTAAGCTTAGAGATGAGTCTCCAGTTAGCATGTCCCAACCTTTTGTGCCATACCCATTTCTCATCACTCACAGATAGAAGGCAAACTACCTTTTGTTCAACCAGTTCTGTAAAATTAATTTTAAACATTGTTTTTCCTATTTCCTTTGAACACAACAGATTTATCTTTGTTGTTGATTACAGTGCAAGTGTTCTTATTAAACAGGACATCATAACCACTATCACATAATTGACTTATGCTAAGTAGGTTATGTCTTAGTCCATCTACCAACCAGACATCAACAATGGACATGGAAGACTTACCTATCTTACCAGTACAAATGATCTTTCCTTTCTGATTTCCTCCAAACCCCACAATTCCTCCCTCTTTCATGATCAGGGTTTGGAACATAGACTTTTCTCCTGTCATATGACGCGAGCAGCCACTGTCCAGGTACCAAGACCTTTCCTTTTCTTTGGATGACAAGCATATCTGCAATAGAAATTATTTCAGACTTAGGTACCCATATTTCTATGGGTCCTCTTTGGTTAGTCTTGAAAGGATAAGGTTTCTTTTGCACCTTTGATCTGACATTTTGAGGTTTGAAAGGTTTTGAATAGACTGGTTTAGTAATTTTTGAAGATTTCATAACCACAATCTTATTAAATTTTGAGTTTGAATTTTTCAGATTCTGAGACTTACTTGTCTTAGGTTCTGAACTCTTCAGACTCTGAACATTTTCAGGTTTAGAATCTGATTTTCTCATAATCTTAGACTTAGGACCTTTTGGTTTAGCCTTTGGCAAATTTTTAAATCCTGCCTTCATCTTTCCCTTAGGTTCAGAAGCTTTAGATTCTGAGCAGTTCAGAACTTCAGACTTAGCAGTCTCAGTTTCTGTTAATTTTTGTTTCTCAGAACTGTCAGAAGCAGGCACAAAGCACACCTCAGTGCCTTTCATAACACTTTCAGAACAGGATGGTATTTTTGATTCATTTGAATGATTGAATGAATCATTATTGAAACCTATACCTTCACCTCTGTTTCTGTTAATGTTATAAATCATAGAAGCAACCTTACTTCTATTGATTCTAGTTAAAATAAAATCCTGAAGAGCAATTTCTTGTTCATTTGGAATTTCTTTAGGTTTCTTATGAGCCACTTCTCTGAGTTCTCTAACTTCTTCATCAATCTCATTGATGTGATTCTGAAGTTTGTGATTCTCCTCAGTCAGCAAGTTATGTTTATTTTTCAAAGATTTTAGTTGACTTAACTTGCTTTTGTGGTGGTTCATAAGATCTTTAACTGTTTCAATCAGTTCAGAACGTGTAAGTTCAGAATATACCTCATCTTCATTTTCTAAGTCTGAACATGATTCTGCATCAGAGAATGTTGTTGCCACTAAAGCCAGGTTGGCTTCCTCTTCATCATCAGACTCAGAATCATTGTCAAGATCATCCCATGTTGCCATAAGACTCTTCTTAAGTTTGTTTCTGAAGTTGCTTGATTTAGAGCTGGTCTTCTTTGATTTCTCCTTTGACTTGTCCTTCTGAAGTTCAGGACAATCAGCAATGAAATGACCAGGCTTCTAGCAATTGTAGCAACCCTTCTGATCTTCCCTCTTGGAACCAGATCCTTTGAAGTTGTTGCTTCTGTTAGAAAATTTCTTTTGTCTTTTCATTAAGTACTGAAATCTTTTAGAAAGCATTGCAAGCTCCTCAGCATCTTAATCTTCTTCAGAATTTCCCTCAGGAAATTCTTCATCAGATTCAATAGCTTTTAGAGCTTTTACAGACTTTCTTTTGGATTTCAGTGCTATAGACTTAGAATCTCTAACAGATTCATCTTCATTGAGTCCCAGTTCATGCACTTGAGTGAGCTTATAAGATCTTCAATACTTAGAGTATTTAGATCTTTATCAATAGCAGTCACTTTGGGTCTCCATTTAGATGGCAGACTTCTGAGGATTTTATTCACATGATCAGCAGTAGTATAGCTTTTCTTCAGAATCTGAAGTCCAGACCAGAGTCTGAAATCTTGAGAACATAGTCTCAATATTTTCATCCTCCTTCATTCTGAACAGCTTATACTACTGAACTAGAATATTTGGTTTTGCTTCTCTAACCTTCTTGTTACCTTCATAGTTAGAGCAGAGGGAGGTAAAGATGGCTTTGGATGTTGATTTATCACTCAGCTTCTGATACTCACTGTGAGGTAGAGAATCCACAATGATACCTCTAGCATTGGGATGCTTTCTGTAGATCTTCCTCTCAGCATCACTCAGGTCTCTTCTGTTAACAGCTACTCCTTCTTCATCAACTGGAATAGAAATTCCATCTTCTATGATATCCCATAAGGAATCATCAATTCCAATGATGTGGTTGTACATCTTGCTTTTCCACCATGAAAATTTCTCTGGATCACCAGTAAACATTGGAGGTTTATTGTGTGAACGAGATTTCCTTTAATCTGTACCATAGTCATATGATACAGAGGCACCACCACTTCTTTGATTTCTAGGAGAGGGTGGAGGGGAACTATTGGATGACATGTTTTTCTCAGGATCTTACGGACTCACTGTTAGGTGATTGAATATTAGAACCGGAGCTCTGATACCAACTGAAGGTGAAAAAAAAACACACAAGAAGGGGGGGGGGTTGAATTGTGTGGGCTATTTCTTTTCTTTCTCAAAAGCTTTGGTTAAGTTTAGAATCAGATTCTGAAACTTTTTCAGAGTTATCTAGCAGCAGGTAAATTAAATGAGAGAGGGAAAGAGAGATAGACACAGCAAATTATCCTGGTTCCTTCTACAACCTGGAAGTAGTCCAGTCCCCTTGTTACATACAAGAGATTTTCCACTATAATCAAACGATTACAATTGCTCAAGCACAAAGCAAGAGACTTCCTATTGCTCAAACACAAAGTAAGAGACTTCTTTTGCTCAAACACTAAGTAAGAGACTTCTCTGCTCAAAGCACACAGCTAAGAGACTTCTAATTGCTCAATACACAAAGTTATGAGACTTCTTTGCTTTTGTATCAAACAGATTTTACAAAGAAATGAGTTTGAGTTTGAACACTTGATATACAATCAGTGGTGTTCACAAAATACAACACAAGTTTAAGACTCTAAACTTAAGAAATTCTAAGATAAGAAGTTTGTAAGAATTTCTAAGTGTTTTTGGTGACTTTCGAATTTGACAGTTTTTGTGTTCGCAAAATAGAGCACAGAGTTTCAGTCTTTGAGTTTCTTGAGTCTTAGTTTTTCTTCTTCAAATCTTCAATCCTTTATAGAGGATAAAAGAGCTGTTGAGATTTACCAGTTTTCTAGCAAAGAGCCGTTGCAAAATAGAAGCTATGTCCAGCTGACATTGTGTGCGAAAGAGCAGAAAACAGAGCACACAATTTTCGAATTGTTTCCTTAAAAGCTGGAGAATGTTTTGGCCAAGGAGACAACTGTTCCACTGAGCTGTTTTGTCTGTACAATGCTTTACTGTTGACAGTGACGGTTTCTTTTCCTTAAAAGTCAGACTTCGGAAGCTTCTTCAGGAACTGTTCATCATAAGCTCTCTTCAGACGCAGGTCTTCAGACGCACCCTTCAGAAGCACTGTTCATCAGACGCACCCTTCAGACGCACTGTTCAGACGCTGACTTTTGTTAACCTTCAGACGCACTGTTCAGACGCTGACTTTCGTTGACCTTCAGACGCAGTCTTCAGACGTTGCCTTCAGACGCACCTTCAGAAGCTGCCTTCAGTAGTTGCCTTCAGACACAGATTTGCTTCATACTTGCAACACAAGCTTCTATGCTTTCCTTCTTGCTCTTAGCTTGTTCTTTCATAACCAATGTTAGATACCAAACTTTAAGTACATGGTTCTGCACACTTAGAATCAAGCATTAGCAATTCCAATTTTCTTTTTAACACTTTGTTATCATCAAAACCCAAAAAAGAGTTGTTCATACATTTTGTTCCAACACCCCTCTTACTTCCTACTCAAGCAATCACTGCCCCAGTGATTGTAAACTCTAAATCAATCAACTATGATGAAGACACACTTCAAAACATCAAAGTCACTTTTGCTTAAAAGCTTTAAGTGAATTACAACTCAATAAAACTAAACCAACTCTAACAGATGAGTGGTGTACAAAAACAAAGCACAAAGCTTACAGACTCAAAACCTAAGTATGAATCTATATATCTTCTGTTTTGAATGAATTTCTTCAATAGCAACTTCCTCTATTTATAGCAATCAGCTGCAACATAATTCTTGAACCAAATCTTCTTCAAAGATATATTCCCAGAATTCTTTAGAAGCAAATAGAAGCAATTATATTTCTGAAATATATTTTCCAAAGATTTCTTTGAAAATATATTTACAAATAAAAGAAACAAATCTTCAACCAATATCTTCACGCGAATTAATCTGCCTTCTAGAAACATCAGCTTGGATAAATCTTCAATCAAATCTTCGAAAGATACTGTGAGAGAATTAACAAAACCAAGGCACAAGAATGAACGCAGAAAATGTGCTTCTGAAGGTGAACGAAAGTCAGCGTCTGAACAATGCGTCTGAAGGTCAACAAAAGTCAGCGTCTGAACAGTGCGTCTGAAGGTCAATGAAAGTCAGCGTCTGAACAGTGTGTCTGAAGGTCAGCTTCTGAACAGTGCGTCTGAAGTATTGTTCAGCTTCTGAAGTGTACGGTCAGCTTCTGAAGAACCAGTTCAGCTTCTGATGAACATTTCCAGCTTCTGAAATTCTGTTTTTAGCTTCTGAAGGCACATTTCAGCTTCTGAAGACATACTCCTTGAGATTTCAGCTTCTGAAGCACAAATTGCTTGTCTATTTGATTTTAGCAAACATGAAGCCAACAACCAAATATCCATCAATCTCCCCCTTTGGCAAATTTTTGGCTAAAATCAATTTGAGCATAGCAACAAGCAAATTCTTCACACAACAAAGAACGCAACCATGAAGAACATAACACAAATGTAGCAACAACAGAGTCAGTAACAGATGATTCACTACATTTCACACAAACTCCCCCTGAAACTGAAACACACATACTCCCCCTGAAATATGACATACATCAGCAGCTTCTAGAACAACAAACACTGCTCCCCCTGAAACACACACTCAGGAACTCCCCCTGAACACAGAGACTCCCCCTTAACTACTGAACTGTTTCTGAAACAACCAAACTTTTCTCCCCCTTTTTAGCCAAACAATTTTGACAAAACACACATGTAAACACCAGGAGCAGAGAAACACAAGAAATAGAGCATAAGCACATCACTGAATTCAATTCAGAGTTTATAACTAGCATAACACATAACAACACACAAAGAACCACATCAGAACCAGTTTCAGAATCAGCATCAAAAACATCAGCACATAACCCATCACAACACCAACATTAGGATTAGAACCACATAGCATCCACACACAGAAGAACAAAACAAAAAATAACAACTGCAGACCAGAAGCGCAAACAGAAATCCAAGACATCAGTCATAAATTGACAGTCTTCAGACTCAGCAACAGATGTTGTTTCATCATCAGACACAGCAACAGAAGCTGCTTAGTCAATGTATGCTTCAGGCACATTCAGAGGAACCTTCTTCCCAGCAATCTGCTTCTCAAGATCAGCAATTCTCTTCTGAACACAGGGCATGGTATCATGCTTAACAACATCTTCAGACTTACTAGGATCCATTTCCTTTCCTTTTAGTGCTTTCATCTTTGGTACAGGAACCAACACTTTGCTCCAACATTTAGGTGGTCCAGCAACAGAACTCTTCTTTGCAACAAGAGTGGGCCTTCTGTCAGCAGCAACAACCTTTCCTTTCCTTTTGTTCAGCCTCTGAGCAATACTTGCACATTTTGGTCTCCATTCCTTCTTGACCTTGGTTTTGTTCACAACTGGTACCACTTTTCTTTGTTGAAAGTGCTTGGGGTATCCATGCAGCTTGTAACAAAATGGGTTAATGTGTCCCTTTTTACCACAGTGATGACATACCCAAGGATGAGATGCCTTCTTGTTCTTAAATCCCTGATGTTGGTTCTGGTGTTCCAACTTAGGTTTATCCATCATTGGATCACATGTTTTAATAGCTGCAGTGAACCTTTTAGCTGGATGTTGCTGTTTGTTGTTCAGAGTCCTATCATCATACCCAACTCCATTTGGTTTCCCTTGGTTTTGACTCTCCAAAATCTTTTCAAGCACATCAGTACCAGTGTTCAACATTCTGACTTGCTTCTTCATGTGTTCAAGTTGAGAGTTCAGCTGGGTTACCTCATCTTTGAGATCAGAGATTTTCTCTAAGTGTTTACTTCTTTCAGACTGAAGTTGACTGATAGTTCTCTTCTATTCTTCCAGCAGCTTGCCCACTTCTTCAAATTGAACATGCAACTTCTTGCAAAACTCAGCAGGTTCTTTGTAATAGGTAGCCAGTTCTTCACACGATAGTTCTCCATCACTTGACTTAGTATCAGATGATGTCTCAGAACCTGATAGTGTTTCAGAACACAAAACTTCATCATTTGTCATGCATCTACCAGTAAAGGCAGCAACATGTTTGGCTGATTCATTCCCCACTTCTCCTTCTGAGTCATCATCAGACCAAGTAGCTGCCAAACTCCTCTTCTGTTTCTTGAGGTATGTTGCACATTCTGTCCTAATGTGGCCATATCCTTCACACTCAAGACACTGAACACCTTTGGATTGATCAGTGTCTTCTTCAGAATTTTCTTAAACTGTTTACTCAGCATCACAAGATCCTCTGATAAGCTTTCATCATTTGCTACAAAAGCAACACCTTTCCCCTTCTTATCAGTTCTGGCTATTTCAAAATTCTGAAGAGACCCTATCAATTCCTCAACCTTCATGCTGGAGATGTCATGTGCTTCTTCAATGGCAGTTACCTTCATATCAAATCTCTTAGGTAAGGATCCGAGGATCTTTCTCACAAGTTTCTCATCAGATATTCTTTCTCCAAGAGACTCAAATGAGTTGGCCATGTCCAGAACATTCATATAAAAATCTTGTATGTTCTCATCCTCCAGCATTCTGAGATTTTCAAACTTGGTGGTGAGAAACTAAAGTCTAGACAGTTTTACCTTGGATGTGCCTTCATGAGTAGTCTTGAGAATCTCCCAGGCATCCTTAGCCACAGTGCACTGCTTGATCAGTCTGAACATATTCTTGTCCACTCCATTGAATATAACATTCAAGGCTTTGGAGTTTGCAAAGGCTAATTCATCTTCTACCTTGGACCAATCTTCCTCTGGTTTTAATTCAGCTGTCTTCTTACCCTCTTTGTCAAGCACAACAGGATGTTCCCAACCTTTCAGAATTGCTTTACAGGTCTTACTATCTATGGATTTAAGGAAAGCACTTATGCGTGATTTCCAATAATCATAGTTGGAACCATCCAACTGAGGTGGTCTGTTCACAAATCCACCTTCTTTCTCCATTATGCCAGAAAAACCTTTCCTGGAGCTCACCCTAAAACAGGCAGGGTGCCTGCTCTGATTCCAATTGAATTACTGGCAGGACCCGGTTCTGAACCGTAAAACAGAGTATGCAAACAGCAGTTCAGAAGCAGAAATATAAAAGACAGAAATTAAAGGAACACAATTGATTTGTTAACCCACTTCGGTGCAACTTAACCTACATCTGGAGGCTACCAAGCAAGGAAGGAAATCCACTAAAATAGTATCAATTCGAAGTCCTATGACATAGCCCCTGTTTCACAGCCCCTATGACAACATCCTCTGTTTCACAGCCCCTTCTCACTTAATCACTACCCGTGATATTTCTACCTAGGAACTCCTAGATATAAGAACCCCTCTTACTTCCTACTCAAGCAATCACTGCCCCAGTGATTGTAAACTCTAAACCAATCAACTATGATGAAGACACACTTCAAAACATCAAAGTCACTTTTGCTTAAAAGCTTTAAGTGAATTACAACTCAATAAAACTAAACCAACTCTAACAGATGAGTGGTGTACAAAAACAATGCACAAAGCTTACAGACTCAAAACCTAAGTATGACTCTATATATCTTCTGTTTTGAATGAATTTCTTGAATAGCAGCTTCCTCTATTTATAGCAATCAGCTGCAACATAATTCTTGAACCAAATCTTCTTCAAAGATATATTCCCAGAATTCTTTAGAAGCAAATAGAAGCAATTATATTTCTGAAATATATTTTCCAAAGATTTCTTTGAAAATATATTCACAAATAATAGAAACAAATCTTCAACCAATATCTTTACGCGAATTAATCTGCCTTCTAGAAACATCAGCTTGGATAAATCTTCAATCAAATCTTCGAAAGATACTGTGAGAGAATTAACAGAACCAAGGCACAAGAATGAACGCAGAAAATGTGCTTCTAAAATGCAGCTTCTGAAGGTCAACGAAAGTCAGCGTCTGAACAGTGCGTCTGAAGGTCAACAAAAGTCAGCGTCTGAACAGTGCATCTGAAGGTCAGCTTCTGAACAGTGCGTCTGAAGTACTGTTCAGCTTCTGAAGTGTACGGTCAGCTTCTGAAGAACCAGTTCAGCTTCCGAAGAACATTTCCAGCTTCTGAAATTCTGTTTTTAGCTTCTGAAGGCACATTTCAGCTTCTGAAGACATACTCCTTGAGATTTCAGCTTCTGAAGCACAAATTTCTTGTTTATTTGATTTTAGCAAACATGAAGCCAACAACCAAATATCCAACAAGAGGTTAGGGAGAGAAGTAGGGATTTCGGTTTTGCCTTTTAGGGTTACACGAAAATTACACTGCTGATTTCAGCACTAGAGCTCTATTTATAGAGCTCATTGCTACACGAAATCAGCCATCATTGTTGAGCTTCCATAACCCCAATAACCCATCAGGTTCGGCTAAATAATTAGCGTCAATTGCTAAACGCACCCCATCATATAAGTATTACTTATATTTCTCCTGTTGTTTATTTAAAGGTTGGCTAAATGTTTGGTAAAATCAAAGTATGTAAGCAAAGCGTCCTCAGATGTTTATTTGTTTCTTCAGAAGCTGGATATTGGATTTTAGAAGTTTCAGAAGCTGAAAACTGGGTTTACTGTTCATCAGAAGCAGATTTGGCCTTCAAACGCAGAAACTGTTCATCAGATGCAAAACAGGTCTTCAGACGCACTGTTCAGACGTTGACTGACGTTGACCTTCAGAAGCTGCCTTCAGACGTTGACTTTTGTGACCTTCAGAAGCTGCCTTTCAGAAGCTGTTTTTTCCTGCGTTCTTTTTGTTAATTCTTGCTGCGTATCTTTTGAAGATTTGTTAAAGATTTATCCATGCTGAAGTTTCCAGAAGGCTGATAATTTTATGAGAAGATCTTATTGAGGATTTGCTTCGTGTTTATTGATGAATATATTTTCAAAGGATCTTTGTAAAATATAATTCAGAAATATACTTTCTTCTTTGAGCTTCTAAAGTATTTCAGAATCATATCAATTGAAGAATATTTGATTCAGAATTATGAGAGCTGCTGAAGCCTATTTAAGAAGACGTGCTGCTTTGTAGAAAATTGATAGAGTCAAAACTGATATTATCATAAGAGTCTTTGTGTAAGCTTTAGGCTTTGTTTTGTACACCACTCATCTGTTTGAGTTGGTTTAGGTGTTTTGAGTTGTAAATCACTTAAAGCTTTTAAGCACAAGTGATGTTGTTGTTCTGTTGAAGAGTGTCTTCATCGTATTTGGTTTTATTGAAGAGTTTACATTCACTGGGCTGTGGTTGCTTGGTTAGGAAGTAAGAGGGGGTTCTTATACCTAGGTGTTCCTGGGTAGAAGTCTAGACGGGTAGTGATTAATTGATAAGACTGAAAAACAGGGGCTGTGTTTAGAGACTTATAATTAATACTACTTAGTGGATTTCCTTCCTGGATTGGTATCTCCCAGAGTAGGTGAAGTTTGCACCGAACTGGGTTAACAAATTCATTGTGTTCCTTTACTTTTTGCACTTTAATTTTCTGCTTCTGAACTTTAGTTTTCATACTCTATTTTACTGGTTCAGAACCAGTCCTGCCAGAATTTCAATTGGCATCAGAGCAGGCACCCTGCCTGTATTTGGGTGAGCTCCAGGGAAGATATTTTCTGGCAGAATGGACAAGGAAGCTGTTCAATGTGAAAAAGATACTGAAGAAAGGATCTCAGATGCAACTGTGCTTAGGCAATTCAAGAAATTGCAGGTTAAATTTGAAGAGGCTTGTAAAGTAGGAGAAAAGCAGAAGAAAATCATTGCTAATTTACGCATTGAAAAAGAAAAACTCCTATCAACCATCTCTGGTTTGCATGATGAGGTAACCCAATTGAACTCTCAACTTGAACATATGAAGAGGCCAAAGGAGATACTGAAGAGTCAAAACCAAGGGAAACCTAAGATGGAACTCCAGAACCAGGGATTTAAGAGCAAGAAGGCATCTCATCCTTGGGTATGTCATCACTGTGGTAAAAAGGGGCACATAAAGCCTTTCTGTTACAAGCTGCATGGATACCCCAAGCACTTTCAACAAATAAAGCCTCATGTTCAATCAAAGGTCAGCCATACTTTTGTTCAAGTTAGAAAAGTGGAACCAGTTGTGAACAAAAGGAATGTCAAGAAAGAATGGAGACCTAAAGGGGTGAATACCATTGGTACTAAAAGGATCCATAAGAGTAAGTCTGTTGAAGGTGGTAATGTAACTAGGAACAAGGCCCTCTTAGTATCTCATGAGAACACCAAAGGTGAAAGTGTTGACAAGAGAAGAATGAAGAATTGTGCTCTTATGGTTGTAAGACACAAGAGAACATCTGATGCAGCACTTGTGAAGGTTATCAAAGATGAGAATGTTAATGCTGAAAAATATGTTGATGATGCAACTGTGTCCTCCTCTAAGGTTGTTGTTGATAATCCTGAATCTACCCCCATCTAAGTCTGATGGAGGTTCTGATGTAGGTTCTGATATGAAGTCTGATGAAGAACCTATTAGGCTTGAACAAAGTGTAGCAAAGAGACTAAAGTCTAGGAAAGGAAAGGTTGTTTCTGCTGACAGTAGGCCCACTCCCATTGCAAAGAAGAAGGCACCAAAAGGAAAGGATGTGGATCCTAGTGAATCTGAGGATGATGCTGACATCATGCTCTCTGTTCAGAAGAGGATTGCTGAAACTCAAAAGAGGATTGCTGGGAAGAAGGTTCTAAATGTGCCTGAGGCAAACATCAATTGAGCAGAATCTGGTGTTGTGTCTGATGAAGACTATGCGACTTCTGATGCCGAGTCTGAAGACTGTCTAGTTTGTAACTGATGTCCTGGGTTACTTTTTGTGTTTCTGGTTTGCAAGTGTGTTGTGTTGGTTCTTTGTGTTCTGTGTTGTGTTTCTTGCTCCTGGTGTTTGTTGGTGCTTTGTCAAACTTGTTTGGCTAAAAAGGGGGGAGAAATATGTGTGCTGATCTGTTTGCTTCAGGGGGAGACTTCCTGAGATGAGCTGTTCAGGGGGAGTTCCTGAGTGTTGTGTTTCAGGGGGAGAAGCTAGCTGCTGTTCCTCAGAAACTGCTGCTGTATGTTGCAGGGGGAGTGTTTTGTGTTGTGGTATTTGTGTACTTCAGAAAATGTGAAGTTGGGTGTGTGCTTCAGAACTGTTGTGGATTTCAAAAACTGAAGCTATTTATGTTTAACATAGCTATTAATCCGCTGCTGACTCTGTGGCTATGTTTGGATATGTGTAGTTCTTGATGGTTGATTTATTTTTGAAGAGTGAAGAACTTAGTTTTGTGGTTTATTTGATTTTAGCCAAAAATTTGCCAAAGGGGGAGATTGTTGTTTATTTAAAGGTTGGCTAAATTTTGGTAAAATCAAAGTATGCAAGCAAAGCGTCCTCAGATGTTTATTTGTGTCTTCAGAAGCTGGATAATGGATTTTAGAAGTTTCAGAAGCTGAAAACTGGGTTTACTGTTCATCAGAAGCAGATTTGGCCTTCAGACGCAGAAACTGTTCATCAGATGCAGAACAGGTCTTCAGACGCACTGTTCAGACGTTGACTGGCGTTGACCTTCAGAAGCTGCCTTCAGACGTTGACTTCTGTTGACCGTCAGAAGCTGCCTTTCAGAAGCTGTTTTTTCCTGCGTTCTTTTTGTTAATTCTTGTTGCGTATCTTTTGAAGGTTTGTTAAAGATTTATCCATGCTGAAGTTTCCAGAAGGCTGATAATTTTATGAGAAGAGCTTATTGAGGATTTGCTTCGTGTTTATTGATGAATATATTTTCAAAGGATCTTTGTAAAATATAATTCAGAAATATACTTTCTTCTTTGAGCTTCTAAAGTATTTCAGAATCATATCAATTGAAGAATATTTGATTCAAAATTATGAGAGCTGCTGAAGCCTATTTAAGAAGACGTGTTGCTTTGGAGAAAATTGATAGAGTCAAAACTGATATTCTTAGGTTTCTAGTCTGTTAATTGTGAGCTGTGTGCTCTGTTTTTGTATACCTCTCTACGTGCAGTCTTTGTTTATCAAAAGCACAGAGTTGGTTTGTTTTAGTTGAGTTGTAATTCTGTATCACTCATAAGCTTTTAAGCAAGAGTGACTTTTTGTGTATTTGGAGTGTGTCTCCTACTTGGTTTGTTATTAGAGTCTGATATCACTGGGGCAGTGATTGACTGAGGGAAGTGAGATGGGATTTCAGGTCTAGGAGTTCCTAGGTTGAAATCAATACGGGTAGTAGCTAGGTGATAAGTTGTAAACTGGGAGTTTGCTAAGAACTTAGAACTAGGACTATGCTAGTGGATTTCCTTCCTGGCTTGGTAGCCTCCAGACGTAGGTGTGTTTGTCACCAAACTGGGTTAACAAATATCTTGTGCCTTTTTACTTTCAGTCTGTTATTGTTTCTGCTTCTGAACTACTGTTTTGCATACTCTGTTGTACTCTGTTTTACGATCAGTATCAGGACTTGCCAGAATTTCAATATAAACTTTCACATGATCAGACATTGTCACTTAATACATACATATATCATCGGCACTTAATAAAACATCTTCACTTAATACATAACATGTATCATCATCATTTAATCGAACATCGCATCATTAATATAATCATCGATCACATCATCAATAGCATAATAAATATCATCATCAATAGCATCATCAATATCTGAATTCACTTGTTAATTCATCTTCATTTACATCAACCCTAACTCATTACTTGTTTACTAAGTCAGTGGTTTCATCCTAACATGATTTCAAGACAATTCACAAGTCCAATTGTAATCAATTAACCTCAAAGTCTTCTTATACTTACATCCAAGTTAGTCAATCATAAACATCTTCATTACACTCTTACTAATCAAGTTTAAGGGTTTGGGAACCATTTAGGGTCATTGGATACCTCAAAAAGTCATAAAATTAGGGTTTCAGAACTCAGGCAGGATGGCGCGGTTGTGCCAAAAACAGCACGGTCGTGCCCTCCCAGGCAGCAAGGACACGCACGGCCGTGCCATATAGGTGCACAGTCGTGCCACCTATGCTGGTCAGGGGTGACAGATTTTTCTTCGTTCCGTTTTTCACGAAAATACTGTTTTTCAATATCGTTTTCGATCCAAATCGCACCAACTTCGTCCCAACACCTTAAACAAGATATACGTTATCACCTACCACTTACTATAGCTTAAAAAAACTTAATCTTAATCACTTAAACTCCACTAAATCAGATTAAATGAAAGTTCGTCTCAAAAACTTGTTTTTCCCCAAAACGACTTAAAATCCCAAACAGAATTTCACAGCAACAATCCCAACTTCCTAATCATATCAACATGTTCATAATCACTTAATTAACATCATGAACCAACCTAAAATCAATTATATCAACAATTCACTCAAATTCATCAAACTAAGCAATTTTCACATAAACAACAACCACTACAATCCCAACTTAACCCAAATGACCTAACTACATAATTTCCTAACCCAAACACATAATCATACTCATAATCAATTCAATTGAACATAAACATCATCAAATATCATGTTTCTCATCAAAATTCATCAAATTTCACAAAGTTCACAAATAACAAAATCAAACATGAGTTTTGATGAAGTAAAAGCATGAAACCAACAACTTAACACATATTCAATTCAGTCATCAACAAAGAGCACGAAAATCAACACAATTAATCATAATTCATAAGATTAAACTATAATCTAAAAGCTCCCAAACTCCGAATTGCTTCTTAAACCCATATGTTAATCATAATATCCCCTCTTACCTTAGTTTCCTCGCTATTCTTGCTATCCTTAGTGCAATCCTCTCCTTCCCCTTTGATTCTCTAGCTTTACTCTTCTCCAAGCTTCTTCTCTCTATCTCTCTCTTTCCTCTCAAAAGTTTGAAATGCTTCAAAAGCTTCGTCTTTATGTTTTAAAAATAGAACCCATGTATATCTGGAAAAATCATCAACTATAACAAACCCATATTGTTTTCCACCAAGACTTATGGTCTGCACTGGTCCAAATAAATCTATGTGAAGAAGTTAGAGAGGTCTTTGAGTAGAGACACACTCTTTTGTTTTGAAACTGCTTTTGACTTGTTTTCCTCATGTACATGCTTCACATATTCTATCTTTTTCAAAATTTATTTTAGGAAGTCCTCTAACTAGATCAAGTTGTGAAAGTTTTGATATAGTTTTCATACTTACATGACCAGCTCTTTTGTGCCAAATCCATTTATCTTTTTCAATAGACATAAAACATGATTCAGCTGGAATGTCATCTAAGTATAAAACATAGAGGTTTTTCTTTCTAGAACCAGAGAAAAAGATTTTTCCTGAGGATACTTGTTTTACATCACATATGTTGGGTTTAAAGATAACTTCAAAACCACTATCACATAATTGGCTTATGCTAAGTAGATTGTGTTTTAAACCTTCAACATATTGAACATCCTTTATTTTAGCAGAGTTATTCTTACCGATAACCTTTATCTTTGATTTGTCCTTTGTAATAATTTCCAAAGGGTACTAGTCCTCCTTCTTTCTTTATGAAGGAGATAAAACATTGCTTATCCCCTGTCATGTGTCTTGAACAACCAATGTCCAAGTACCATGGCTTTTTCTTTGCATTTTGAGAAGATTCCTCTTCGTTGTCTGTATTTGCCATTAGGCACAAATTTGCTTCTGTTTCTTCTTCTCCTTCTTTTGGTTCTTCAAGATCAACCCATGAGATCTATGATTTTTGCAGGGAGGTTTCTTTTGATTCTTTATGTTTAGTGGACATTCATTTTTGTAATGTCCTAGCTTGTTGCATCCGAAACATGTTACCTGACTTTTGTCAACTTCATTTTTTGAATTGTCTCTTCTGTTTGGAAAATACCTTTTAATTTTATCTCTTCTTCTCATCATTCTTTGAATTTTCTTTGAGATGTGGGCTAGTTCATCTTCTACTTCTCCTTGAACAATTTGTTATGAATAGGACAACAAATTCTTGATCACACCAGATCAGTCTGTTACACTTTGTATTATCAACCTTAGCAGGCTTGTACAATTCTTTGCTTTCGCACAAGAAAGGTTGTTACAAATTCCTTCTCAAACTATCGTTACGAATAGACTTGAGAATATAGTACACTTTGTATGATGAGATAGTTTTTCGATCAAATAAAATACTCAACACATGTTTGAGATTATACTAAAAAAACTCATAAGAGTATGATCTAGAACTTTTGAGAGAGATGTTGTGAAGAGCTTGAGAGAGAGAGTGATTATTTCACTTGAGAGAGAGATGATTTTCTTTGCAAACTCTTGGTTTGATACTTCAAAGACTTCCTCTATTTATAGAGGTAGAGAAACTTGCTGCCCACTTCAAAAGACAGCTTCCATTACTTTAATTTGAGTGAAGCTTGCGCTCCAAGTTAAAGCTTTGAGAGAAAATGTGAGATTTGCTCTTTCAGAACGTTCTGCATAACGTTCTCTGCGTACAACTAGGCTTAAGAAATATTTCACACGTTTGTACAAGCTGTAATGAGTTGGAGAAGATCTGTAAAAGTTTTCCAACAATGTGATGAGACATGTTAAGCTCATCTTGATGTCATATGGTGATGTCACAAGCTTTTGCCTCAAGGATCATATTTGTGATGCACTTTTCATAGATTCCTTGTTTCTTTCCTTAATGGGTCGAATTTCTCATGGGCTTTTGTGCTGATTTTGTTCTCTTGTGCTTTCATGACCCATGTGCAAAAGTATCTTGATGTCTTGCCTTTTATTTAATACCTTTTAGTCATATTGATTCCTATGACCATATTTGGTGAGAATAAGAGAATGATATTTATTTCTTGAACTTAATTAGGCAAATCTTGACTTCTGTACAAAAGCTCTTATTTGTCCCTTGTTATGTTTGTTGTTTTGATGAAGATGTTTTGTTATCTTTGTGAGGTCAGAATGTTCTCAGGAACGTTCTCAATGAAACAATCTCACAAAACTCATTAGTAGATAACAAGATAAAAATTATAAATGTGTTTGTTATCTTTAAAACATAAGATGAGGATTTTGCTTTCAATAGTGGTATTTTTGTAATATGTTAGAAGTTTGAAATTTGAATTTTAGAGAGTTGTGGTAAAATAGAAAAAGGGGAGGTTTAAGTGTAGTAAAAGAGTAGTGTTTTATTTATGAGAGTTGGATATAACTAAGCCCACTAGTGTAAGTGACCCATACCCATTATATTTAAAGAGAAGTGTTAGTGTTAGTGAACTAGGTCAAATCATTTGTGAAAATTTTGAGAAGAGGCTAAGGAGAGAGAAGAGAGAAAGAAGAGACTAGAAGAGGGGAAAGCACTAGGAAGTGAAGAATTGAAGCTAGGAAGCCATTTTTGAAGAGTTTTGAGGTAAGAGGGAAGATTTTTTTCATCATTTGGGTATTAAGAAACAAATGAGTTGTTTGGGTGTTTTAACTTATGCTTAATTTCATAATTGCTGATGTTGATTATGTGAAATTCGTGCTTCATTTTTCATGATGAATTTGAATATGTTAAAGTTGTTGAATTCATGTTTTATTCATGTCAAATTTATGGGTTGTTATATTAAAGTGATAAGTTGTTCATTTTTTATGATTTTGGTGAATAACATGATTAATTGAATGTAAATGATTTAAGTTGTTGTTGTTGTTGTTGATGTGTTGCTACCATGATTCATTAAAAGGATGAAAATATTATGTTGATTATGTGAATTGTTGTCAATTAAATAGTTGTTGTTGTGTGTTGGTAAAATGACTTAATTTGGTGAAAATGAATAAGTTGATGTTGAAATGAATAAGTTGCTGCTATAACTATTAGAGTAAGTGATTTTGATGATTTTGGGTATGAATGAAGTGTTGTTATTGTTGTTGTTCTTATACCATGTTTGGTTGAAGTTGTTGTTGTTATGTTTTTTGAGTTTAAGCCAAATGAATGAAATTCATGGAACTTGATGATGAAATGATGTAATTTCGTGTTCTATCTTCTTATTATGACTTTGGGTATGATAATATTTCTATTTGCATGAGTTTAATGTGATAAGTTCATGGTTAAGTTGTGATTATGTCTTGTTCTTGGATTTTTGGAAAAGTGAGGAGAAATCATGGTTTTGGATACATAATTGATGATTTGAAGTGTTGTGAGTGTTTATTAAAAGTGTTTTGATCATGGGAAATGCTTTGCAATGATTTGGGTGGGTTGGGGTTGATTATGGAGCTTTAAAAGTGCTTAATTGGTGAAATTA
Organism: Medicago ruthenica; assembly: GCA_018208015.1. Lineage (NCBI taxonomy): Eukaryota > Viridiplantae > Streptophyta > Magnoliopsida > Fabales > Fabaceae > Medicago > Medicago ruthenica. The sequence continues at coordinate 28,673,223 of CM031373.1, read as the reverse complement.
GCGTTTTGAAAAGCTGATTTTTGAATTTCTGCGCAGTGGTAATCGATTACCCATTGATTCGCAGTTTCTGGGTGAAATTCTGAAACTGGTAATCGATTACCAGCAGATGGTAATCGATTACCACAGGCAAAATTTGCCCAGATTGTTGTTTTTTTAATGTAACTGATTACCCAAGTATGGTAATCGATTACCAACTTCCAGAACTCCTAAAAATGCATTTTTAACCATTCCAAATGTTTCCAAACTTGATAGGATGAATAGAGAGTTGTTTATATCGATTAAGTGATGTTCTTCTATGATAAAATCAAAGTAAAATGACATGATTAACTTAGGATAATGAATTAGATGATAATTGGAATATATGAGATGGTGATAAGTTAGTTGGTAATAAGTGAATGAAACTTATGTTATTAAGTGTAGATTGTGAACTATGTGAATGAGATTAAATGAAGATTTGTTGTTATGATATGATGATTTGATTATTTGACTTGTTGATGTGTGCGACCTTATGTGATTTGGCAATGCAATTGGTGTTGAATTGGTAATGATATGTTATATGATGGTGTAAATTGTATAACGAATGATGAGTATGTTTGGTATGCATTGTCGCGTCTATATGTGGGTCCATGCATTCATAAGTCAGTCCTATGCAAAGATGAGTATGTAAAGACGAGTGGATTGTTTGGTAACATAGTTCCGAATTTCCAATTATGTAAAGACGAGTATGTAAAGACGAGGGATCAATCGGTAAAGTAACTCCGACATCCAACCCGGTACCACATGCATGTAGAGTCCTTAGGCGCATTGCATACACATGAAGCGTCGTATGTGGCAATGTTTTGGCGTGAACTTGTGCATCTAATTGGTAATTGGATACTTGGTGATTTATGAGTGAATCGATTTAACTTGAGTTGATGATTATATACGAACATGGTTTGGTATGAGTTCTTGATATGTATATAACTGTGGGGTAACCCGGATGATGATTAAATGTGAATATGTTATGAATACATGTAAGATGAAACTAGGCTTTGTGATGTATATGGATGTATTATTATTGATGTTATTGTTGCTTGACCTTACATGTGTTTATTAATCTCTTATGCTAAACGTATATCTTATCTCCCAGTGACTTTTGTCGCCTCACCCTTGTGGTGTAGACATCGTGCAGGTTGAGGAGTAGCATCTTCACCCTAAAACTCACCAAACTTGACCCTAATCTTCACCCCCTTGATTACCCTATCATTCAAACACTAATTCTTCATTAACCTACTGGATTATCCACTCTTTTTAAGGCTCAAAACTAGATTCTAAAGCCTAAACTAGTTTTCCTTAATTCTCATCTTTTAATTTGTTCATCATCAATCCCTCATCACAATCTCACATCATAACAACAACATCATCTTAGGAATTAAACAACCTCCGTCATATATTAAGATACCCTAAAGTGCAAAGATTCTCCCCCTTACTATTCTTTTACTTCACTCCTCCCCCGCTTATTTAAAACTTTTATTCTACACCTCCTACCTCTATCTTATTTTTATTTAATTCTCTTCTTTATCACATCATTCCTTATAGCACATCATTAATCATCAAAACTCTATTTCTTTGTAAATAAAAAAATATACGAGCCACATGCATCATTATAAACATAAAAATCAATAATACTCTATTTATCCTCATTAAATCATTAATTATAATTTTCGGGGTGTTACAACTAACACACACGAAGGAAATGGTTACCGAGCCATTAACTGGTGTATCAATGACTGTTCCTCTCGACATAGGAGACAAAACTAAATTCAACCTCTTAGCAAAATAAAGCGAAATAAATGAATGTGTTGCACCAGTATCGATAATAGCAAACAAAGGAGTGTTGTTAATAAAACATATACCTTTAATCAGGTTGTCTAGCTCTGCTCCCTCCTCCATACTCAAGGCAAAAACTTTTCCACTAGCTTTCTCTTTGTTGGATATTTGGTTGTTGGCTTCATGTTTGCTAAAATCAAATATACAAGCAAGATGTGCGTCTTCAGAAGCTGGATCTCAGAAGCTGAACTTCAGAAGCTGAACGTCTTCAGAATCAGAACTTCAGAAGCACTGTTCAGAAGCTGAACCTTCAGAAGCACTGTTCAGAAGCTAAACCTTCAGAATCACTGTTCAGAAGCACTGTTCAGAAGCAACCTTCAGAAGCTGAATGTTCAGACGCAGACCTTCAGAAGCACTTCTTCAGAAGTACCTTCAGAAGCTGGTTTACTGTGCTCCTGTTTTAGTGCCTTGGAGCTATTTATTTTCTCTTGTGATCTTTTGAAGATTTGACTGAAGAATTCTCCTTGCTGCGTGTGGTTCTAGAAAGAAGAATATTTTCGTGAGATTTATTTTGAAGATTGGATTCTTTTATTTGTGAATATATTTTCAAAGAGATCTTTGGAAAATATATTTCTGAAGAATATTGTGGAATATATTTCTAAAGAAGAATTTTGGAAATATATCTTTGAAGAATATTTGATTCAAATATTTGTTGCTGCTGAAGGCTATAAATAGAGGGCGCTGCTATTGAAGAAAATCATCTCAACCAAAGCTATCATTAAAAGAGTATACTTAGGTTTTGAGTATGTTAATTGTGAGCCTTTCTTGTGTCACATTGATGCAAGCATAGGATTGTGTTTTATTGAGTTGTATTTATGTATCACTCATGAGCTTTTAAGCAAGAGTGACTTTTGTTTATTGGAGTGTGTCTCCTTCGTTGATTGTTATTAGAGTTTAAGATCACTGGGGCAGTGATTGTTTGAGGGTAAGTGAGATGGGATCTCAGGTCTAGGAGTTCCTAGGTTGAAGTCAATACGGGTAGTAGCTAGGTGATAAGTTGTAAATTGGGAGTTTGCTGAGAACTTAGAACTAGGACTACGTTAGTGGATTTCCTTCCTGGCTAGGTAGCCTCCAGACGTAGGTGTGTTTGTCACCGAACTGGGTTAACAGACATCTTGTGCCTTTTACTTTCAGTCTGTTATTCCTTCTCTGTTATTGTTTCATGTTATACTCTGTTTTACGTTCAACATCAGGACTTGCCAGAATTTCAATTGGCATCAGAGCAGGCACCCTGCCTGTTTTAGGGTGAGCTCCAGGGAAGGTATTTTATGGCAGAATGGACAAAGAAGGAGGATTTGTGAACAGACCATCTCTGTTGAATGGTTCCAACTATGACTATTGGAAATCACGCATGAGTGCTTTCCTTAAGTCGATAGACAATAAAACCTAGAAAGCAGTTCTGAAGGGTTGGAAACATCCTGTTGTGCTTGATAAAGTTGGAAAGAAGACAGCTGATCTGAAACCAGAAGAAGAGTGGTCCAAGGAAGAATATGAATTAGCTCTTGGAAACTCTAAGGCCTTGAATGTTATATTCAATGGAGTGGACAAGAATATGTTCAGACTGATCAAGCAGTGCACATTAGCTAAGGATGCTTGGGAGATTCTTAAAACTACTCATGAAGGCACTTCCAAGGTAAAAATGTCCAGACTTCAACTTCTCACCACCAAGTTTGAAAATCTCAAAATGTTGGAGGATGAGAACATACAAGATTTCTATATGAACGTTCTGGATATGGCCAACTCATTTGATTCTCTTGGAGAAAGAATGTCTGATGAGAAGCTTGTGAGGAAAATACTCAGGTCTCTACCTAAGATATTTGACATGAAGGTGACTGCCATTGAGGAAGCACAAGACATCTCCAGTATGAAGGTTGAGGAATTGATAGGGTCCTTGCAGAATTTTGAGATAGCTTTCAACAACAGGACTGATAAGAAGGGGAAAGGTGTTGCCTTTGTAGCAAATGCTGATAATGAGGATGATGAAAGCAAATCAGAAGCTCTTGTGATGCTTGGTAGACAGTTTAACAAGATTCTGAAGCAGGCTGACAGGAGATCCAAACCAAATGACTTGAAGAAGACAAGAACTGATGAGAACAGCAATCAATCCAAAGGTGTTCAGTGTCATGAGTGTGAAGGATATGGCCACATTAGGACAAAATGTGCAACGTACCTCAAGAAACAGAAGAAAAGTTTGGTTGTGTCTTGTTCTAATGAAGATGACTCAGAAGAAGAAGTGGAGAATGAGTCTGCCAAGTATGTCAATGCTTTAACTGGTAGATGTATGTCTGATGATAAAGTTAAGGCTTCAGAAGCACCATCAGGTTCTGAAGCACCATCTGATACTGAGAGAATTGTCTTGTGAAGAACTAGCTACCTCTTACAAAGAACTATACCTCAGAAATGAAGAAGTTTGCAAGTTATTAGAAAATCAGAAGAAGATTATCAGTCAACTGCATGCTGAAAGAAGTGAACACTTAGAGCAAATTTCTGATCTCAAAGATGAGGTAACCCAGCTGAACTCTCAACTTGAACACTTAAAGAAGCAGGTCAAAATGATGAACACTGGTACTGATATACTAGAAGAGATATTAGAGAATCAGAACCAAGGGAAACCAAAAGGAATAGGATTGATGATAGGACCTTGAACAACAAACAGCAAAATCCAGCTAAAAGGTTTATTCCAGCTGTTGGAACATATGATCCAATGATGAGCAAACCTAAGTTGGAACATCAGAACAAACCTCAGGGATCTAAGAGCAGGAGGGCTTCTCATCCTTGGATATGTCATTACTGTGGTAGAAAGGGGCACATAAAGCTATTCTGTTTCAAGTTGTATGGATACCCCAAGCACCTTCAGCAAAGAAAATCTGAACCTGTTGTAATCAATGTCACGAAGGAATGGAGACCAAAATGTGAAAGTGTTGCCAAGAGGCTGAAGAATAGGAAATGAAAGGCTGTTCCTGCTGCCAGCATGCCTACTCCTGTTGCTAAGAAGAGTGCTGTTGTTGGACCATCTAAAGGCTGGAGCAAGGTGGTGGTCCCTGTCCCAAAGAAGAAGGCACTAAAAGGAAAGGAAGTGGATCCTAGTGAGTCTGAGGATGATGTTGAGCAAGATGTTCAAGACATCATGCCCTATGTTCAGAAGAGGATTAATGGGAAGAAGATTTCTCTGAATGTGCCTGAAGCACCCATTGACAAAACTTCCTTCCATGTTGTTGAGAACGTAACCAGGGGGAAGTATGTGCTCCAAATAAGGCTTGTGGTGGAAAGAGAGTTGGCTAAAGAAGCCTCGCAGTGTGCTGAGGGTGATGAAGATGATATTGATCCTAACGAAGACTAAGCAGCTTCTGATGCTGAGTCTGAAGACTGTCAATTTTTTGGACTATGTCCTGGATTTCATTTTGTGCTTCTGGTCTGCATTTTTGTACTATACTCTGCAGTTGTGTTCTCTTGTTTTTGTTTCCTCTGTGAAGACCTTGTGTGTGGTATGACTCTATGGTGCCTTTATGGTTATGGGTTTGTGGATGAAAGCTCTTATGCGTTCTTTTCATCTATGGTGTGAGTTAGAATTGTGTTGCTGATTTCTGGGCGTATTCCATTTGTTTTTCCTCTGCTAGTGTGCTTATAACCTCTACTGTTTCTTGTTCGTTCTACTCCTGGTGAATTCATGGTTGCTTTGTCAAAATTGTTTGGCTAAAAAGGGAGAGTTTGTCGTTTGTTCCTGAATGATATGTTTCAGGGGGAGTAGTGTATGTTTTCAGAAGTTGCTGCTGAATGATGTGTTTCAGGGGGAGTCTCTGTTTCAGGGGGAGTAGTATGTGTTTCCTGTCAGAAGCTGGTCTATTTCAGGGGGAGTCTCTGTTTCAGGGAGAGTATATATGTTTCCTGTCAGAAGCTGATCTGTTTCAGGGGGAGTGCTTCGTTTTGTTCCTGTGTATGTGTGAAACGTGGTGTATTATATGTTGCTGACTCTGTTGCTTTTTTGCTACGTTTTAAGTTCTTCATGGTTTGTTGTGTTCTTATGACGAGTGAAGAATTTGTCTTGTGATATCTTCCTGATCTCAGATTGATTTTAGCCAAAAATTTGCCAAAGGGGGAGATTGTTGGATATTTGGTTGTTGGCTTCATGTTTGCTAAAATCAAATATACAAGCAAGATGTGCGTCTTCAGAAGCTGGATCTCAGAAGCAGAACTTCAGAAGCACTGTTCAGAAGCTGAACCTTCAGAAGCATTGTTCAGAAGCTGAACCTTCAAAATCAACCTTCAGAAGCACTGTTCAGAAGCAACCTTCAGACGCTGAATGTTCAGACGTAGAACTTCAAACGAAGACCTTCATAAGCACTTCTTCAGAAGTACCTTCAGAAGCTGGTTTACTGTGCTCCTGTTTTAGTGCCTTAGAGCTGTTTATTTTCTCTTGTGATCTTTTGAAGATTTGACTGAAGAATTCTCTTTGCTGCGTGTGGTTCTAGAAGGAAGAATATTTTCGTGAGATTTATTTTGAAGATTGGATTCTTTTATTTGTGAATATATTTTCAAAGAGATCTTTGGAAAATATATTTCTGAAGAATATTGTGGATAAGTTGTAAACTGGGAGTTTGCTGAGAACTTAGAACTAGGACTACGCTAGTGGATTTACTTCCTGGCTTGGTTGCCTCCAGACGTAGGAGTGTTTGTCACCGAACTGGGTTAACAAACATCTTGTGCCTTTTACTTTCAGTCTGTTATTTCCTTCTCTGTTATTGTTTCGTGTTATACTCTGTTTTACGTTCAACATCAGGACTTGCCAGAATTTCACTCTTTCTTCAGCTTGGTACACTTGGTACTAATGTGACCCACCTCTCCTCAGTTGAAGCAAACAATCTCCTTAATCTTACATTTAAAAGCACGATGTCCAGTTTTACCGCACTTGTAGCAAACCACAGTAGCACTCTTGCAATCAGTTGCCTTATGTCTAGGTCCTCCACACTGGTAGCACCTCAAGTCACCTCCACCATTAGCACTCTTCTTCCCTTTGTCTCCTCCATAAGGTTTCCCTCGGTCATTTCCTTTTCCATTCTTCTCACCAAGACTCTTATAGTAGCTTGACTTTGCTCTACTGTCTTCATCAAAAATATGACACTTGTTCACCAAGGTAGAAAACACTCCAATCTCCTGATAACCAATGAACATCTTGATCTCGGGATGAAAACCACTCTCAAACTTAATGCACTTCGACGCCTCCGCTCCAAAAGCATTATAATGCGGGCAAAAACGAGAAAGATCCTCAAATTTTGCCGCATAATCTGAAACTGACATGTTTCCTTTCTTAAGCTCCCAGAACTCTATCTCCTTCTTGCTTCTGACATCTGTCGGGAAATACTTGCCAAGAAACTCTTCCATGAAGATCCCCCAAGAGATCTCCACTCCACTAGCCTCCATCCTCTGCTTGGTGTTCAACCACCAAAACTCTGCTTCCTCAGCAAGCATGTGCATAGCCAACCGCACCTTCTGTGCATCGTCCATAACCATAGCTATGAAAATATGCTCAATCCTATGCAACCATGATTGCGCTCCATCCAGGTTGTGCCTCCCCTCAAACTCCGGCGACTGATTCCTCAAGAATCGGTCTAAGCGTAACTCGTCGGCTCCTCCCTGAAGGTTCTGATGAACGTGGGCTGCAGAATTATCCTGAGCTAGTGTCCGGGCCATCGTTGTCATTAGGGGTGGGCAAAAAAACCAAAAAACCGAACCGAACTGCTGAACTGAACCGAACCAAACCAAAAAAAACTGAACCATTACTAACAGTTCTAGAACTGAATTGAAACAGTTCGGTTCAGTTCAAAACAGTTCGGTTCGGTTCGAAACAGTTCGGTTCAGTTTTACCTTCTAAAATTCGATTTTGATTGGTTTTTTATATTTTTTTCAATGGTACCAATAATAACAGTTCGGTTCAGTTCGAAACAGTTCGGTTCGGTTTGGAACAGTTCGGTTCGGTTCAAAATCCAAACAGTTCGGTTCGGTTCAGTTATTTTAAATTTATCAAACAGTTCAGTTCGGTTCGGTTCAGTTTTCATCCCGAACCAAACCATGCCCACCCCTAGTTGTCATCACCTCCACAATCACAGCTGTTGGAACAAAATGTATGAACAACTCTCGTTTGGGTTTTGATGATAACAGTGTTAAAAAGAAAATTGGAATTGTTAATGCTTGATTCTAAGTGTGCAGAACCATGTACTTAAAGTTTGGTATCTAACATTGGTTATGAAAGAACAAGTTAAGAGCAAGAAGGAAAGCATAGAAGCTTGTGTTGCAAGGCTGAAGAAAATCAGCATCTGAAGAAGAGCTTCTGAAGACAGCGTCTGAAGAAGAGCTTCTGAAGGGAGCGTCTGAAGGATGCGTCTGAACAGTGCGTCTGAAGACCAGCTTCTGAAGGGTGCGTCTGATGAACAGTGCGTCTGAAGGGTGCGTCTGAAGACCAGCTTCTGAAGGCAGCGTCTGATGAACAATGCATCTGATGAACAGTACGTCTCACGTCTGCTTCTGAAGAAGTGCGTCTGATGAACAGTATCTGATAACCAGCTTTTGAAGTACTGTGTCTGAAGGGAGCTTCTGATGAACAGTTCCTGAAGCCAGCTTCTGAAGTCTGAATCAGCAGTCAATGTTTGCAACTGTAAACAGTGAAGTACTGTTGTGTCAGAACAACTCTTTACAAACCTTGTCTCCTTGGATAAAACACGCAGCCAGGTTTTAAGGAAGCAATTCAAATTAAATTGCTCTGTTTTCTGAGTTCGCACATACTGTCAGAACAGAAGGAATTTATGCTGGTTGTAGCTTCTATTTACAACGGCTCTTTTGATGACATGGCTCTTCTCAACAGCTCTTTAATCTTCTATAAAGGATCGAAGGATTGAAGATGAAGAACTAAGACTCTGTCCCAGAAAAACGTAACACTCTGTTTTGCGTAACTGTCAAGTTCTTAAGAGTCTCAACCTGAGTTGTATTTTGTGAACACCACTGATTGTATATCAAGTGTTCAACTCAAACCTATTTCTATTGTAAATCTGTTTGAACCAAAGTCTCTAGCCTGCGTGCTTGAGCAACCAGAAGTCTCATAACTTTGAGTATTGAGCATAGAAAGTCTTAGACTATGTGTGTAAGCAGGGAAGTCTCTTGCTAAGTGTTTGAGCAACTAGAAGTCTCTTGCTTGTGGGCTTGAGCATTGGAAGTCTCTTGCTTGTGTGTTTGAGCAATTAGAAGTCTCTTACTAAGTGTTTGAGCAACTGGAAGTCTCTTACTAAGGGTTTGAGCAAATTGTAATCTTTGTGATTATAGTGAAAATCTTTTGTTAGTGACAAGGGGACTGGACTACTTCTGGGTTGTGGAAGGAACCAGGATAAACTGTTGTGTCTCTCTTTCCCTCTCTCATTTACTTTATATCCGCTGCATAAAACACTCTGAAAATAGTTCAGATCTGATCAATATCAGAATCTGAACTAACATAAGTTTTTGAGAAAGAAAAGAAATAGCCTACACAATTCAACCCCCCCCTTCTTGTGTGTTTTTCTCACCTTCAGTTGGTATCAGAGCTCCGGTTTTGATATTCAATCACCTAACAGTGAGTCAGTATTGATCCTGAGAAAAACATGTCTTCTGGTGGTTCTGGTGAATCTACATCCAGAAGTGGTGGCGGTGGCTATGGTACAAATAACAAGCAATCTCACTCACACAATAAACCTCCTATGTTTACTGGTGATGCTGAGAAATTCTCCTGGTGGAAAAGCAAAATGTACAGCCACATTATTGGAATTGATGACTCCTTATGGGATATCATAGAAGATGGAATATCTATTCCAGTTGATGAAGAAGGAGTAGCTATTAACAGAAGAAGCCTTACTGATGCTGAAAGAAAGATCTACAGAAAGCATCATCATGTAAGAGGTGTCATTGTGGATTCTCTACCTCACAATGAGTACTTGAAGCTGAGTGATAAATCAACAGCAAAAGCCATCCTCACCGCTCTCTGCTCTAACTATGAAGGGAACAAGAAGGTTAGAGAAGCAAAGGAAAATCTTCTAGTTCAGCAGTATAAGCTGTTCAGAATGAAGGAGGATGAAAATAGTGAGATTATGTTCTCAAGATTTCAGACTCTGAAGAAAAGTTATACTACTGCTGATCATGTGAACAAGATCCTCAGAAGTCTGCCATCTAAATGGAGACCTAAGGTGACTGCTATTGAGGAAGCTAAAGATTTAAATACTCTAAGTATTGAAGGTCTTATAAGCTCTCTCAAGGTGCATGAACTAGGACTCAATGAAGATGAACATGTTAGAAAACCTGAGTCTATAGCACTTAAATCCAAAGGAAAGTCTTCAAAAGCCCCCTAAAAGCTTCAGAATCTGATGAAGAATCTCCTGAGGGAAGTTCTGAAGAGGATTCAGAAGTTGAGGAGCTAGAAATGCTTTCCAAAAGAATTAAGTACTTTTTGAAAATACAACATAAGTTCTCTAACAGGAGCAACAACTTCAAAGGATCTGGTTCTAAGAAGGAAGAACAGAAAGGTTGCTACAACTACAAGAAGACTGATTATCTCAAAGCTGAATGTCCTGAGCTACAGAAGGATAAATCCAAGAAGACCAGCTCAAAATCAAGCAACTTCAGAAACAGATTCAAGAAAAGTCTTATGGCTACATGGAATGAGCTTGACAATGAATCTGAGTCTGAGAATGAAGATGAAGAAGAAGCAAATCTAGCTCTGATTGCTACAACATCTTCTGATGAAGAGTCAGATTCAGACTCAGATGATGAAGATGAGGTATACTCTAAACTCACTAGATCTGAACTTATTGAAACTGTCAAAGATCTTATCAGTCATTATCTAAACAAGTCAAAACAATTTAAAACTTTGAAAAAGGAACTTGAACTGCTTGAAAGAAAACAAGAAGAAGCTCAAAGTCACATCTTTGAATTAGAAGATGAGAACAATGCTCTTCTTGTAAAAATGACTGATAAGAAAGTTGATAAGCCTTTAAGTGAAGAAGAAATTGCTCTTCAAGATTTTATTTTGACTGGAATCAACAGAAGCAAAGTTGCTTCTATGATTTATAATATCAACAGAAACAAAGGAGAAGGAATTGGTTTCAAAAATGATTCATTTAATTTTTCAAATGAAACAAACCTTCCATCCTGTTCTAAAGATAGTATAAAAGGCACTAAGGTATGTTTTGTACCTGCATCTAACAATTCTGAGAAACAGAATTTAACATAAACTGAGACTGCTAAGTCTGAAGTTCTGAACTGCTCAGAATCTAAAGCTTCTGAACCTAAGGGAAAGATGAAGGTAGAATTTAAAACTTTGCCAAAGTCTAAACCAAAAGGTTCTAAGTCTAAGATTATGAGAAAATCAGATTCTAAACCTGAAAATGTTCAGAGTCTGAAGAGTTTAGAACCTAAAACAAGCAAGTCTCAAACTCTGAAAAACTCAGACTCAAATTTTCAAAAGGTTGTGTTTGTAAAACCTTCAAGGGATACTAAACCAGTTTATACAAAATCTGTTAAATCTCAGAATGTCAGACCAAAGGTACAAAAGAAAGCCAATCTGTCAATTGATTCTGATTGTATTAAGAAAGGTCTGAAAGTTTGATGTGTGTCAGGTGTTGGTATAAGCCCTAGAGGCCAATAGTTTATGTCAAACTTTTATATGTATCATGACTTTTATTATTGAATAAAATATGGCGTTCTTTATTACACTTGTTATAAGATAAATAAAGTCCCTAGAATAGTTAGTTCATGTGATGAAATATTAAGTGTGACTTAATCATGAGATTACATCAACAGAAAGAACACTATTCTTAAATGTATCCGTAGTCAAGCTTTAATATGAATTGGGATAATATTAAAGCATGGAGACTATTATGTATGTAGACTGATGACCACATCTCATGGGTCATGAATATGAGATATTAAGTCTATACATAGGTATAAGTATTAGGAGTAATATTTATACTGGATTGACCCATCGTGAGAATACTACATAGTATGTTATGAAATCGTCATAAGTTATTCTCACAATGATAATAGTGTATATCACTCTTAGACCTGAAACCACTATGATCCCTAGATGTGGACTCGAGTGTTTTATTGCCATTCAAACGTTGTCTGTAACAAGATGACTATAACGTTGGTTAATGGGCACTTGACGAATCATGCTGAGGGACATGAGTGTCCTAGATGGGATTTGTCCCTCCTCATAACAGGAGATATATCTTTAGGCCTCTTGATGGAATATGACTGGAAAAATGCATGGCCATGCCGAATTAAGTCAATATGAGATATTGGACTTATTCGTTGTTCAGTATATTTCGGGATCAAGAAATATAAATATTGAGCTAAACAAGGGTGACGTAATCTATGCCTTGTGTTCAATAAAGATATTAGGACAAAGGAGTAATCGTACACATAGATATTATCATGGAAAAGGTTTCGTCAGATCACTTGACATTCTTGTCACTTGGGTAGCAGTGATGTGTTGCTAGATACCGCTCACTGTTTATAATATTAAATATAGGATTTAATATTATTGCCAACGTTACAAGAACCTATAGGGTCACACACAAAAGAACGGTAAAAAGGAGAAATATAAGTAGTACTTATATAATGGGGTACGTTTAGCAATAGGCGCTAATTAGTTAGCGGAAGCTGATGGGCTAATGGGCTTTTGAAGCTCAAGCTGATTTTGTGCAGCAAGGAGTTCTATAAATAGAAGCTCTAGTGCTGATATCAGCTAGTGCTTTTCGTGTAACCCTAAAGCAAAACCGTAACCCTGTTTCTCTTCCTAACCTCTGATCGCTTGGCTAGCACCGGGAACCAGAGGAAGCCGTTCGTGTGGACGAGTAGAGGCTTTGCTTATTTGCTCAGCTGTGATCAAAGAAACAATTTCTGCACTAAGAGGTAACAACTCTATCACTGATTCATGTGATATTCGTAATGATCCAAGGAAAGGAAATCAAAAATTTTAAACTTCCGCTGCACTTTATATGTCGATTTCCCTTCATCAGGAGCTGGCAAAACTGAAGTTCTTAACAAATCAGAACCTATGACTTCTGAATCCAAGATTCTGAACAAATCAGAATCAAAGACTCTTAAGTCTAAAGTTCTGAAGAAAACAGAACCAAAGTCTTCAAAAGTTCAGACTCTTAAAATCTCAGAACCAAAGACCTTCAAGTCTCAGGTTCTGAAGAAATCTGAGTCAAGACCTTTGAAAGCTCAGGTTCTGAAGAACTCAGTGTCTGATACTAAGACTTATTCAAGATTAAAGGATTCACATCCAAGGTATCTGAACAAGTCTGAGTATTATAACTCCAGACATAAGGTGCAACAAAAGACTAAACCTTTCAGAACTAACCCAAGAGGACCCATATGGGTACCTAGGTCTGAGATTATTTATGTTGCAGATATGATTAAGAACCAAACAAAAGGGGAAGTCATGGTGCCTGGGCAATGGCTGCTGGCATTACATGACAGAAGGAAAGTCTATGTTCCAAACCCTGACCATGAAAGAGGGAGGAACTGTGGGATCTGGAGGAAACCACAAAGACTGGATCATTGGTGCTGAGCTAGCTGACACTTCTCCTGAAGCCAATCAAGAACATTGTTGGAACAAAAATGGGTGTTCAGAAACAACCTGATTGAACAAGGAGAGGTAGATCAAAAGCTCAACAGAGGTATGATTGTTCTCTGTTATACTTAATATATTCTACATCAGTTGGAAAACTATCAGATTCATGAAAAGAGCATAACCTTCTTTGTGATAATACTGCTGTAATCTGTTTGTCTAAAAATTCCAATTTTACATTCAAGAGACAAGCATTTTTGAACTTAAACTTCATTTTATTAGAGATTATGTTCAGAAGGGTGTTTTGGATTTTCAATTCATTGATTCTGATTATCAATCATCAATGGGCTGATATATTTACAAAACCCCTCATTTTAGACAGATTTTATTTTATTAAAAAGAATCTGAACTTGCATTTCATCTCTTGAAAAATTGCTTGACTCTGAATAGAAACTGAGAACCTGAAGTTCATCAGAAGCTAAGACTTAACAGACACTCACTTTGAGAGTCTAAATATAGTTCAGCTTCTGAAAACATCAGAGTCTGAGTTTCAGAATCTGAATTTTTTGAGTTCTGATAAAACTCATCATAAGTGGACACTTTACACGTGGCCCACTAATGAGAGTGAATCTGAATAGTTGTTCCACACTTGGTCAGAATCTGATAAGTAATAACAGCAGGACTGTGATGAGATTAAGCTTTGAAAGTTGTACTTTGCCCCTCCTAAAGTCATCAATGTGCAGTTGTGTTAAATGTTTTTCTGTTTTCAGTTTCTGAAATGTTTTAACAAAAACAAGTCACACTTTCAATTTCTCATCCTATATGTTCAGTTTTCAGACCCAGTTTTAAACTCTCATTTTTGTCTGAAAGAGTTCAGTTGTATTGAATCATATACTCTGAAAAGAGCTCAGTGGTACTGAACAAAATTATCTGAACTTTTTTATCTCACATTTTCACTCTCTTAAATTCTTGAACATTTCTTTTTGTTGATGACAAAAGGGGGAGTAAAAGTAACAAGTATTTCAGGCTCTGAGATTACAGAACATAAGTTAATTTCTTTTATGTAATTAACTTATGAGAACAGCTTATTTTCTCTTAGCCTCTGACTATATTTGTTGTGGGATAATTCTGAGCTGATTCAAAATGAATTTAATTAACCTGGATAAGACTCAGGGAGCTTACAAACCTCACCTTGTGAATTATCGGACTTAGGGGGAGCTTACAAACCTCATACCCTAAAGTCAACTTGTTAATTAAATCACTCAGAAACAGTTTGATTTTTCAACTGAGTGATTTAAAATGAATTTAATTAACCTGGATAAGACTCAGGGAGCTTACAAACCTCACCTTGTGGATTATCAGACTTAGGGGGAGCTTACAAACCTCATACCCTGAAGTCAACTTGTTAATTAAATTAACAACAATTTTCCTTTTAATACGTGTGTTTGTCATCATCAAAAAGGGGGAGATTGTTGGAACAAAATGTATGAACAACTCTCTTTTGGGTTTTGATGATAACAAAGTGTTAAAAAGAAAATTGGAATTGCTAAAGCATGATTCTAAGTGTGCAGAACCATGTACTTAAAGTTTGGTATCTAACATTGGTTATGAAAGAACAAGTTAAGAGCAAGAAGGAAAGCATAGAAGCTTGTGTTGCAAGACTGGAGAAAATCAGCATCTGAAGAAGAGCTTCTAAAGACAGCGTCTGAAGAAGAGCTTCTGAAGACAGCGTCTGAAGAAGAGCTTCTGAAGGGAGAGTCTGAAGGATGCGTCTGAACAGTGCGTCTGAAGGGTGCGTTTGAAGACCAGCTTTTGAAGGGTGTGTCTGATGAACAGTGTGTCTGAAGACCAGCTTCTGAAGGCAACGTCTGATGAACAGTGCGTCTGAAGTCTGTTTCTGAAGAAGTGTGTCTGATGAACAGTATCTGATGACCAGCTTCTGAAGTACTGTGTCTGAAGGGAGCTTCTGATGAACAGTTCCTGAAGCCAGCTTCTGAAGTCTGAATCAGCAGTCAACGTTTGCAACTGTAAACAGTGAAGTACTGTTGTGTCAGAACAACTCTTTACATACCTTGTCTTCTTGGATAAAACACGCAGCCAGGTGTTAAGGAAGCAATTCAAATTAAATTGCTCTGTTTTCTGAGTTCGCACATACTGTCAGAACAGAAGGAATTTATGCTGGCTGTAGCTTCTATTTGCAATGGCTCTTTTGATGACATGGCTCTTCTCAACAGCTCTTTAATCTTCTATAAAGGATTGAAGGATTGAAGATGAAGAACTATGACTCTGTCCCAGAAAACCTAACACTCTATTTTGCGTAACTGTCAAATTCTTAAGAGTCTCAACCTGAGTTGTATTTTGTGAACACCACTGATTGTATATCAAGTGTTCAACTCAAACCTATTTCTGTTGTAAATCTGTTTGAACCAAAGTCTCTAGCATGCGTGCTTGAGCAACCAGAAGTCTCATAACTTTGTGTATTGAGCATAGAAAGTCTTAGACTGTGTGTCTAAGCAGGGAAGTCTCTTACTAAGTGTTTGAGCAACTAGAAGTCTCTTGCTTGTGGGCTTGAGCATTGGAAGTCTCTTGCTTGTTTGCTTGAGCAATTAGAAGTCTCTTACTAAGTGTTTGAGCAACTGGAAGTCTCTTACTAAGTGTTTGAGCAAATTGTAATCTTTGTGATTATAGTGAAAATCTCTTCTTAGTGACAAGGGGACTGGACTACTTCCGGGTTGTGGAAGGAACCATGATAAAATGTTGTGTCTCTCTTTCCCTCTCTCATTTACTTTATATCCGCTGCATAAAACACTCTGAAAATAGTTCAGATCTGATCAATATCAGAATCTGAACTAACATAAGTTTTTGAGAAAGAAAAGAAATAGCCCACACAATTCAACCCCCCCCCCCCCCCCTCTTGTGTGTTTTTCTCACCTTCAACAGCATCATTCCTACTGACCATCTCTCCACTACGCAACATGCGCCACCTACTTAGACAAGAAAAGCATCGACAGTATACACACATACATGTCTCATACTACAGGACAATAACCAAGTGTTGGCCCAGACTAGACCGACCTGCTCTGATACCACATTATGACACCCCGAACCCCGAGAACATTATAAAACGATAAATCAAACATCAAGGTGTTATTACTCAACATACATCTCATATAATTATCCAATATAAAAATTTCATCGAATATATTCATAGCACAACGGAAATAAAATCATAACTCAAATGTCATGTCTCGGATCATAACATAATATCCCAACATAAAGATAACAACATCAGTCTGATCAAAAGATCTTATAGCATCAAACTCAATATAAAAGAAAAATCCCCAAGTCCTAGATCAAAGCTCCTAAATCTAGACTCCTCGAGAAAACAATAAACATGAGTAGGCATCATGTCGTCCTCATCAATACTCACAAGCAAGAGCTACTCCTCAACCTGCACGTCTACATCACAAGGATGAGGTGACAAAAAGTCATTGGAGGGTAAGATATATGTTCAACATAAAGGATTAATATGAAGGTGAGAAAAACACACACACAAGAAGGGGGGGTTGAATTGTGTGGCTCAAAAACTAAGATCTTTTCTTTTCAAAACTTAAGGTTAAGTTCAGAAGCTGATATGAATCAGTTCTGAACAATTATCAAGAGTTATGCAGCGCTTCAAATAATGAAAAGACAAAGGTAAAGGGAGACACACAGAATTTATACTGGTTCCTTCTCAATGTGAGAAGTAGTCCAGTCCCCTTGTTTTCCAACAAGAGAGTTCCACTATAATCAGTTCTGATTACAATTGCTCAATCACTAAGAAAGAGACTTCCAGTTGCTCAATCACAAAGAAAGAGGCTTCTATGCTCAACCACCAAGGAAGAGGCTTCCAATGCTCAACCACTAAGGAAGAGGCTTCTCAATGCTCAACCACTAAGGAAGAGGCTTCTGAATGCTCAACCATTAAGGAAGAGGCTTCTGACTCAGACCACAAAGGAATGAGATTACAATTGCTTAGTATACAGACTGAGACTTTAAGGACCAAACTGGTTTACAAGTAAAGGAGTTTGGGATTGTCGCGTCGAATTTCGGATGTCAAGCTATTGGGGAAGCATTGAATCACTAATTCTAAATTACGACTGAACTTTTAATTTTTCGGGGAAAAAGGAAAAAAGTTCTAAATTACCTTGAGAAAAGATTTTAGGTTCGAAAGTCGATTATGCGAGGGGAAGGTATTAGCACCCCTCACATCCGTTGTACTCAACGGGAACCTCTTAGTCGGCTTAGGCTTAAAATGGTTCGATGTTTTACTTACGTGTTTAAATATGTATAAAAGGAAATATATAAAAGACATAATGCGGGGTAAAGAAAGAGATAAAAACAAACGAAAAGGGAAAAACAGATTTTTTATTAATGGGCTTGACAAGATGTCGATCTTGCTCCTACGTATCTCCCGGTAGTCGGAGAATTCAAAGCGTACGTAGTTCTTTGGTAGAAAAACGTTTGTATGTTGATTCGTTTTAGTTAAAAAAAAGATTGATCGCGTCCGAGCGAAAAAGTTTGAAAATAAAGAAAAACGGTGTAATGAAAATAAATGTCAACTGCTCGGGTTGCTGCCGAGCTGGCCATTGACGACAAGAAAGTAAAAGTCAGCTGCTCGGGTTGTTGCCGAGCTGGCCACTGACGACAATGCATGAAAATAAATGATTTGATGAAAAAAGTTTTACGCTCGGACGTGAGCAAAGGTTTTAAAAACGTACGAAGACGTACAAAGTTTTAAAATGGTGAAAGATGGACGCTAGGCGATAAGCTCGCGCAAGGCGTGAATGTTTTATAAATAAATAAACAAAAGACAAACGCACTGAGGCGAAAGATTCGCGCAAGGCGTAAAGAATAAAATAAAAACGCACAAGGCGTGAAAGGTTCGGATTGACCACGAGGGCCAAGAAAAGGGTAAAAATGGCCACAAAGGGGGGCCAATGGAAAGTCGAGCGTGCTAGACGCGTCAAGGGTGGAATGACGATTGCCCGAGTGACGAGACATACGTCACGCATTCGTGCAATCGAGGTTTGGGGAGACATACGTCAAGCCATTCCCGTTTCATTCAAGTTTGGTTTTGTTACACTAAGGAATCTCAAAGGGAACCAAAGCTTTAAAAGGAAAGTTAAAGAAAAGAAAAACAACACGAACAAATTTGTTGTTCGGTTTTACTAAAAAATCATGAACGTTACTTGATGCTTAAGTTATTGAAGCTCAAGAACAAGTTTGGTTCAAGTTTGAATGGCAAACACAATCATAAAACGTGCAAAACGTTGGAAAGTTCACAAGTTCGGCTCAATTCGAGCTTGGTTTTAAGAATGAGCAAACTCGGCTTAAGTTCGCGTTTGGATTGAAAATCATGAACAACGTGGTTGTTCAAGTTTGTTTTTTGAAATAGACGAACTTAGCTTGTTGCTCAAACTTGGTTTTGAAATTGTTGAGAACATAACTTGTTTCACAAGTTATTCAAATTTTGTCGCACGAACTTGTAAAATCTTCAAAGTTTGTGCAAGATTATGAGTTGGGTTTGGACCAAAATGGTTTTAACCCTCTTTAGGTTCTGAATCAAGGGCTAGAATCCCAAAAATTTGACATTTGAATGCCTGATTCATATTCTGAATTTCACATACTTCGCAGAGCAACCAGAACTTGGCTCTGCGAAGTCAGGTTCTGGTGTGTTCGCAGTGCGAGCAAGGCTTGGCTCTGCGAAGTATGCGAATTTCCAACTCAGAAGCTGTTTCTGAACAGAAGTTCAGAAACTGCTTCTAAGCAAGATTCAGAACCTAAAGGAGGTTAAGAAACTTGACAAAAAGGAAGAAAAAAGGGTGAAAAAAACACAGTTTTAAAGCTTGGCCTCTTTGAGGTCCTTTTTGGGGTTCAAAGGAGGTTTTGGTTCACAAAGCAAAATTGGACAAAGCAAGATATGTAAATAGCATATACAATAGAAAAGAAAGGTTATAGGAGACTTACAGAACTCCTAGCAATGCTTGATTAAGACTGGAAGTAGCTTGCTTACTTTGTGAAAGATTATGAACAAGGTTCAAAGTGTTTGTGATGAACTGGTTTTGTGTTGCAATGCAAGGGATTTTTGGTGAGAATTTCGTGTGTGTTGGCTCTCTGGATTGGTATGTTTTTGACTGGTTTTCAATGTATTCAGTTGTGTGTTCAATGGTATGAAATCCTAGTGCCTTGCATTCCCTTTTATAGGCAAAAATGCAATCTATGTAATGATGAACAATGATGAACAAAATCCTAAAACACTAGCTGATCATGAGCTAAACTCAGGCTAGATCACTTTGCATTTAATGCTAATGGATAGAACTTGCTTTGCCTTGTGCCAAGGGGCAAGGTCTTGACTGATCTCAGCCACAAATGCCATTGATTCTAGAAGGTAATGATGGCAAAATCTGTAAAACAGGGCAGCTGCAAAAGGGATGATTCTTGGGATCAAACCTTGCAATCTTGGAAGGTCAAACAATCAAAACGTGTACTGCCATGTACAGGGAGATTGGGGGAATCAAAATCAGCATGTGGGCTTATGTGTGGGAGGAGAAATTCAGGTCAAAACAGGGCAGGTCACACAACTTTTTTGCAACATAAACCACTTGTGATTGGCTGGTTTTGGCAGGGAAAAAGGGAAGGAAATGGATCAAGCAGCTGGCTGGCATGTTTAGGTTGGGTGAGGGGTCAATTTGGGGGGACAAAAACTGACCAAGGATAGCCAATTTGTTTGATCACATGAGAGGTTGGAAGAAAGTTCCTCTTTCCTTTAACCTTTAATGTCACACATTAATTTTTGCCTTGCTGCACCAAATCAGTCACAAAATAGCAAGAATACAAGTAATAATGCTACTAATGATAATTGTAGTTGAAAGCAAAAAGGATAAACAACTATATAAAAATCTGCAAAATTTTCGCAGAGGTCGCAGTGCAAAGGTGAGTTCGCACTGCGAACTCCACTTTTTTTAATTTTTGTATTAAAAAATAAAAGGTAAAAAATGGGGAAAATAATAATAATATATAATGATAGTAATAATGATAAAAAAATGCAAATGGCAATAAAATGAATAAAAATAGTAATGACAATAACAATGATGATTGTAAATAAAACTTAATAATATTAAAAGATAAAAACCAATAGTAATAATAATGATATTATTAAAGGAAAAATAAAATAACATAACAATAATAATATTAAGGATAATGATGATGATATAAAAATAAAATATTATAGCAATAATAAAATAATAAAAGGTAATAAAAAACAACACCCATCAAAATATGAGTCAAAAAATGGGGTATGACAGATGCCCCTATTTAAGTTTCTTCGTCCCGGAGGTTGAAAATGTGATTTGAAATGGACGGGCCGAAGAGACTTAAATATAGAGTACGCCATTTTTTGACTAAATATTTTTCGAGTTATAAACGCTATAAATGCATGCAATGCAAATGTTATGAATGCTTGTAATGTAAACATGAATGCAAAGATGATAAAAATGACCACACTGGGGATAGGTGTCAGCTATTCGGGTGGTTGCCGAACTGCCACTGACAACAAAGAATGAAAAGGTAAATGCCAGCTGTTCGGGTTGTTGCCGAACTGGCCACTGGCGACAAAAGAATGAAAAGAAAGTCAACTGTTCGGATGTTGCCGAACTTGCCATTGACGACAGGAAAATAAAATGTCAACTGTTCGGATGTTGCCGAACTTGCCATTGACGACAGGAAAATAAAATGTCAACTGTTCGGATGTTGCCGAACTTGCCATTGACGACAGAAGAATAAAATGTCAACTGTTCGGATGTTGCCGAACTTGCCATTGACGACAGAAAAATAAAATGTCAACTGTTCGGATGTTGCCGAACTTGCCATTGACGACAGAAGATAAAATGTGAAAGATGTCAGCTGTTCGGATGGATACCGAACTTGCCACTGACGATACTGGGGATGCGGCTGACAAGCCGTTCCTTACAAAAAATGCCCCTTCAATCGGGGAGAAAGAATGCACAAGTTGTTCATTGAAGAACTTGCCACTTGGCACAACACTGGGGAGTACGCACAAGCTGTTCATTAAAGAACTGCCACTTGGCGTAAAGATTTGACAAAGAGACGCACAAGCTGTTCGTTTGAACTGCCACTTGGCGTGAAAGGATGACATCTCTGAACCAGAAGGACTGAGGATGACACTGGGAAAAAAGAATTCACGAATTGCTCGCGATTGTTTGGTGAGACTCATGATGGTTAGAAATAACCATGTATGACATGCTGTATGCATATGTATGAATGCATGAATGTACGACTGTCACTGAGGACGTCATGTGCGGGATGGACTTGTACTGGGGGTACCCAACCTGTTTGTTAAGGAATTGCCCCTGGATACAAAGAAAAACTTGCACAAGCTATTCATTAAAGAACTATCGCTTGGCGAAAATGAGGATGACATCCCTAGACCGGATAGACTGGGGAGGACATTCGACTATTCGTGGGAAATGCATGATATGAATATGAAATACATGTTAATGAATGACTATGATATGATGCATGAATTATGCTGACCTGGGGGATGGCAGACGTCACGTGGGACGCTGGGGATTATGATTTGAGTGCCGAGTAAAGTTGGGCTTTGGTGAAATAAGACTCCACTGGGGGAATATGCCAATAAGATTGGGCTTTGCTTGTGAATTCGTTGGGGATATAAGGATCATTTTTGAAGCATGATCGATATCCAGCCTTCGATGCCAATGGTGATTGGGCTTTTGATTGTAGGACAAAGATTGACTTCCTGGGGAGTTTGTTTGACCGATGAACAAAGATTGTTCAAAGAAAGAAAATGTTTTATTGATTTTTGTTTGTTTGGTTTGGAAGGACAAGGTCCTTTGCCTACATACCCGAATGGGATCAAAACCGATGTAGTTCGGGCTTTCGCCCGGGTACGACCGACAAACTTGGTGAGACAAGATTAGACTGGTAAAATGAAAAGTGGACCGACGTCACATTGCAAACACTCGGTAATCTTAAATGGGTGATGTCACTGAGGATACATCCAAATGTTGACGGGGTAAAGCCGTAACCACTGATGAGGAACACATACCTCCTGGGGAGATTATTTTAATCCACTAGGGGATATGATTGGATGCCGAGCGAGGTCGGGCTTTGGTTGTAATTGGATGCCGAGCGAGGTCGGACTTTTTGATTGGTTGCCGAGCGAGGTCGGGCTTTGGTAAGGTGCCGAGCGAGGTCGGGCTTTGGTAAGGTGCCGAGCGAGGTCGGGCTTTGGTTGGTTGCCGAGCGAGGTCGGGCTTTGGTTGTGATTGTGTTTGTAAGGGCCAATGAAAATTTGGCTTTTGTTGGTAATGAGGTTTGTGAGTGCCAATGGGAATTGGGCTTTATGGTAATGTAGGTGCCAATGATGATTGGGCTTTGGATGGAAATTGTATTTGTGTGTGCCAATGAGAATTGGGCTTTTTGTGAATTGTGGGGGGAATGCCAAGCATGGTTGGGCTTTTTGTGGGAGATTGTGAGGAATGCCAATGACGATTGGGCTTAATGTGAAATTGTAGTTGTGATTGCCAATGACAATTGGGCTTTGCTTGTGATTAGGTGCCAATGAAAATTGGGCTTAGGGTTTGCCAATGAATATTGGGCTTTGGGTTGCCAATGAATATTGGGCTTTGGGTTGCCAATGAATATTGGGCTTTGGGTTGCCAATGGATATTGGGCTTGGGTTTGCCAATGGATATTGGGCTTGGGTTTGCCAATGGATATTGGGCTTGGGTTTGCCAATGGATATTGGGCTTGGGTTTGCCAATGGATATTGGGCTTGGGTTTGCCAATGGATATTGGGCTTTTTGATTGGTTGCCGAGCGAGGTCGGGCTTTGTTTTGGGTTGGCAATTTTGATGTTCCAAGGTTGCACTAAATACCAAATTTATATCATACAACTTAAGTTAAAAACATGTTAATCGATGAACCAACCTATCACTCATTTAAGTAGATGAATAAATTGAAATATTAATGTGGGGGGTATTGAACACTCACCCGGCAAGTTTGCTAACATTCCGATCGAGTTATATGTCCATCTAATCATCGTTTCTAAAAGCATGAAAGCATTGATCACAAGGTCTTTGAGGGTTGTAATTTGGCTTGGCTACAAAAGAAATGTCATATGTGGGGAAATTGAATTCAAAAGGCCAAGCAAAGGAACATTCTTTCTAATTACACACCTCCTCCTTATTTCGCACACAACTTTTGGTGATTTGCAAATACTTTTGTTTGATCTTAACAACCCTTTGATTTACTGATTTTTTCTCTTTTTTCTTTCTCTTTTGAGATTTCTTGATTTGTTTTTCTTTCTTTTTTTTCTCTTTTTTTTTTCTTTTCGTTGTCAAGATCAAATAAGCAATTCACCAATTGCTTGATACACATAACCTCCCTTTTTTAACTTAATTCAAGATGATACCCTAATTGAATGTTCCTTCCTCCTTCGGCGAGGGACAATAATCATGAAGGCTAAGGGTTCAAAATGGAAGAAAAATATCAGAATTCAAAATGATTAACTATGAACTGAATTTTTTTTTTTTTTTACAAACTTCGGCAATTTCAATAAGCAATTGAGCTTATGAAAGTTGGTAGTTCATAGTTAATGATTCTGATTCATTAGGCTCAAAGGGGTTTAACAAATACTCACTACTCACAGGGTGGGCTATTTGTGGTCAAGTGTTTTCACTCATATTCAAAAAATGCCTTGATCCTATCAATGCTTTCATACAATCTAAAACAACGTTCAGATTTAACATAACAAAATCGAGTTAAACAAAAAATGCCGGTCTCCTGCATATATATAATGATGATTTTGAGGATTCCTCACATTTTGGCTGGTTCTAAATGGTTCACAGAATAAACACATCAAAAACACAAACTGTATGATATAACTTATGTATTAAGTACACGTGGTGCCAATGAGAATTGGGCTTTGTTTGATTGAATGCCGAGCGAGGTCGGGCTTTGGATGGAAATGTGGGTAAAAAGGCTGCAGTAGCCCGGGGGAAGGTAACCTCGGGTTGAGGTACCGGAATCTTTTGATGAGTAATGGGAATATGGATGAATTCCTCACCAAAGTCGAATGGCATGCCCCATGTACAACTGGGGAGCCTAGTGTTATATGTGTAGGCTGCTCTGGGACGACGATCCACTTTTCTTGACGGGTTGACACATAGTGTTGCGAACGAAATGCGAACACCGAAGACTCAATGCGGATTGTAAGAAATCCTTGAGGTAAGAAGGGGAACGAGTTTTGGACTCGAAGACAAATGTATGCATGTCATGCATGATGTATGTATGCAATGTATATGACAAAATATGCCCTTTTTTTTTGAAAATGCATATGCAAAAATCAATTTTATGAATGTAAATGTATGGCATGCATATGGTATGGTATGTATGATCAAAATTTCCCCCATCCTCACGTGTAGGCTCTAAAGGTAAGATTTCCTAAGAAGAGGTCCCTAGAGTCATCGATCTCATATGGAATTAGGGTTGTCTATGGACATACGTCGACATGACTTCAATTAATTCCATATGAAAATCTCCTCTAAGCGGGGTTGGGCATCCTACCTCACGGACATACGTCAACGCGGGCTTCCGCACACAACCTCCTTCTAACTTAGTTTTCTCTCGAGCTCGGGTAGAGAGCCTCACACGTCCGGCATTAACCCGAACAATGTGGAGTAACATCGCTCAAGTAACCCCCACAATTGAGATATATATGAATATGAAGCACAAATGATATATATATATATGCAAAGTATAAGAATAAACAAAACAAATAATGACAAGAAGATATAAACACGTAGGTAAAATGAACCAAATTAGCCTAAAAGCCGACTGAGATAGGCTTGACTCGTTTATGCAAAAACAAAGTGTTTTATGCATGTCCCCAGTGAAGTCGCCATTTCTGTCGCGTCGAATTTCGGATGTCAAGCTATTGGGGAAGCATTGAATCACTAATTCTAAATTACGACTGAACTTTTAATTTTTCGGGGAAAAAGGAAAAAAGTTCTAAATTACCTTGAGAAAAGATTTTAGGTTCGAAAGTCGATTATGCGAGGGGAAGGTATTAGCACCCCTCACATCCGTTGTACTCAACGGGAACCTCTTAGTCGGCTTAGGCTTAAAATGGTTCGATGTTTTACTTACGTGTTTAAATATGTATAAAAGGAAATATATAAAAGACATAATGCGGGGTAAAGAAAGAGATAAAAACAAACGAAAAGGGAAAAACAGATTTTTTATTAATGGGCTTGACAAGATGTCGATCTTGCTCCTACGTATCTCCCGGTAGTCGGAGAATTCAAAGCGTACGTAGTTCTTTGGTAGAAAAACGTTTGTATGTTGATTCGTTTTAGTTAAAAAAAAGATTGATCGCGTCCGAGCGAAAAAGTTTGAAAATAAAGAAAAACGGTGTAATGAAAATAAATGTCAACTGCTCGGGTTGCTGCCGAGCTGGCCATTGACGACAAGAAAGTAAAAGTCAGCTGCTCGGGTTGTTGCCGAGCTGGCCACTGACGACAATGCATGAAAATAAATGATTTGATGAAAAAGTTTTACGCTCGGACGTGAGCAAAGGTTTTAAAAACGTACGAAGACGTACAAAGTTTTAAAATGGTGAAAGATGGACGCTAGGCGATAAGCTCGCGCAAGGCGTGAATGTTTTATAAATAAATAAACAAAAGACAAACGCACTGAGGTGAAAGATTCGCGCAAGGCGTAAAGAATAAAATAAAAACGCACAAGGCGTGAAAGGTTCGGATTGACCACGAGGGCCAAGAAAAGGGTAAAAATGGCCACAAAGGGGGGCCAATGGAAAGTCGAGCGTGCTAGACGCGTCAAGGGTGGAATGACGATTGCCCGAGTGACGAGACATACGTCACGCATTCGTGCAATCGAGGTTTGGGGAGACATACGTCAAGCCATTCCCGTTTCATTCAAGTTTGGTTTTGTTACACTAAGGAATCTCAAAGGGAACCAAAGCTTTAAAAGGAAAGTTAAAGAAAAGAAAAACAACACGAACAAATTTGTTGTTCGGTTTTACTAAAAAATCATGAACGTTACTTGATGCTTAAGTTATTGAAGCTCAAGAACAAGTTTGGTTCAAGTTTGAATGGCAAACACAATCATAAAACGTGCAAAACGTTGGAAAGTTCACAAGTTCGGCTCAATTCGAGCTTGGTTTTAAGAATGAGCAAACTCGGCTTAAGTTCGCGTTTGGATTGAAAATCATGAACAACGTGGTTGTTCAAGTTTGTTTTTTGAAATAGACGAACTTAGCTTGTTGCTCAAACTTGGTTTTGAAATTGTTGAGAACATAACTTGTTTCACAAGTTATTCAAATTTTGTCGCACGAACTTGTAAAATCTTCAAAGTTTGTGCAAGATTATGAGTTGGGTTTGGACCAAAATGGTTTTAACCCTCTTTAGGTTCTGAATCAAGGGCTAGAATCCCAAAAATTTGACATTTGAATGCCTGATTCATATTCTGAATTTCACATACTTCGCAGAGCAACCAGAACTTGGCTCTGCGAAGTCAGGTTCTGGTGTGTTCGCAGTGCGAGCAAGGCTTGGCTCTGCGAAGTATGCGAATTTCCAACTCAGAAGCTGTTTCTGAACAGAAGTTCAGAAACTGCTTCTAAGCAAGATTCAGAACCTAAAGGAGGTTAAGAAACTTGACAAAAAGGAAGAAAAAAGGGTGAAAAAAACACAGTTTTAAAGCTTGGCCTCTTTGAGGTCCTTTTTGGGGTTCAAAGGAGGTTTTGGTTCACAAAGCAAAATTGGACAAAGCAAGATATGTAAATAGCATATACAATAGAAAAGAAAGGTTATAGGAGACTTACAGAACTCCTAGCAATGCTTGATTAAGACTGGAAGTAGCTTGCTTACTTTGTGAAAGATTATGAACAAGGTTCAAAGTGTTTGTGATGAACTGGTTTTGTGTTGCAATGCAAGGGATTTTTGGTGAGAATTTCGTGTGTGTTGGCTCTCTGGATTGGTATGTTTTTGACTGGTTTTCAATGTATTCAGTTGTGTGTTCAATGGTATGAAATCCTAGTGCCTTGCATTCCCTTTTATAGGCAAAAATGCAATCTATGTAATGATGAACAATGATGAACAAAATCCTAAAACACTAGCTGATCATGAGCTAAACTCAGGCTAGATCACTTTGCATTTAATGCTAATGGATAGAACTTGCTTTGCCTTGTGCCAAGGGGCAAGGTCTTGACTGATCTCAGCCACAAATGCCATTGATTCTAGAAGGTAATGATGGCAAAATCTGTAAAACAGGGCAGCTGCAAAAGGGATGATTCTTGGGATCAAACCTTGCAATCTTGGAAGGTCAAACAATCAAAACGTGTACTGCCATGTACAGGGAGATTGGGGGAATCAAAATCAGCATGTGGGCTTATGTGTGGGAGGAGAAATTCAGGTCAAAACAGGGCAGGTCACACAACTTTTTTGCAACATAAACCACTTGTGATTGGCTGGTTTTGGCAGGGAAAAAGGGAAGGAAATGGATCAAGCAGCTGGCTGGCATGTTTAGGTTGGGTGAGGGGTCAATTTGGGGGGACAAAAACTGACCAAGGATAGCCAATTTGTTTGATCACATGAGAGGTTGGAAGAAAGTTCCTCTTTCCTTTAACCTTTAATGTCACACATTAATTTTTGCCTTGCTGCACCAAATCAGTCACAAAATAGCAAGAATACAAGTAATAATGCTACTAATGATAATTGTAGTTGAAAGCAAAAAGGATAAACAACTATATAAAAATCTGCAGAATTTTCGCAGAGGTCGCAGTGCAAAGGTGAGTTCGCACTGCGAACTCCACTTTTTTTAATTTTGTATTAAAAAATAAAAGGTAAAAAATGGGGAAAATAATAATAATATATAATGATAGTAATAATGATAAAAAAATGCAAATGGCAATAAAATGAATAAAAATAGTAATGACAATAACAATGATGATTGTAAATAAAACTTAATAATATTAAAAGATAAAAACCAATAGTAATAATAATGATATTATTAAAGGAAAAATAAAATAACATAACAATAATAATATTAAGGATAATGATGATGATATAAAATAAAATAAAATATTATAGCAATAATAAAATAATAAAAGGTAATAAAAAACAACACCCATCAAAATATGAGTCAAAAAATGGGGTATGACAGATGCCCCTATTTAAGTTTCTTCGTCCCGGAGGTTGAAAATGTGATTTGAAATGGACGGGCCGAAGAGACTTAAATATAGAGTACGCCATTTTTTGACTAAATATTTTCCGAGTTATAAACGCTATAAATGCATGCAATGCAAATGTTATGAATGCTTGTAATGTAAACATG
The DNA here is from genome assembly GCA_018208015.1 of Medicago ruthenica. Taxonomy (NCBI): domain Eukaryota; kingdom Viridiplantae; phylum Streptophyta; class Magnoliopsida; order Fabales; family Fabaceae; genus Medicago; species Medicago ruthenica. The sequence continues at coordinate 28,644,327 of CM031373.1, read as the reverse complement.
AATGCAAAGATGATAAAAATGACCACACTGGGGATAGGTGTCAGCTATTCGGGTGGTTGCCGAACTGCCACTGACAACAAAGAATGAAAAGGTAAATGCCAGCTGTTCGGGTTGTTGCCGAACTGGCCACTGGCGACAAAAGAATGAAAAGAAAGTCAACTGTTCGGATGTTGCCGAACTTGCCATTGACGACAGGAAAATAAAATGTCAACTGTTCGGATGTTGCCGAACTTGCCATTGACGACAGGAAAATAAAATGTCAACTGTTCGGATGTTGCCGAACTTGCCATTGACGACAGAAGAATAAAATGTCAACTGTTCGGATGTTGCCGAACTTGCCATTGACGACAGAAAAATAAAATGTCAACTGTTCGGATGTTGCCGAACTTGCCATTGACGACAGAAGATAAAATGTGAAAGATGTCAGCTGTTCGGATGGATACCGAACTTGCCACTGACGATACTGGGGATGCGGCTGACAAGCCGTTCCTTACAAAAAATGCCCCTTCAATCGGGGAGAAAGAATGCACAAGTTGTTCATTGAAGAACTTGCCACTTGGCACAACACTGGGGAGTACGCACAAGCTGTTCATTAAAGAACTGCCACTTGGCGTAAAGATTTGACAAAGAGACGCACAAGCTGTTCGTTTGAACTGCCACTTGGCGTGAAAGGATGACATCTCTGAACCAGAAGGACTGAGGATGACACTGGGAAAAAAGAATTCACGAATTGCTCGCGATTGTTTGGTGAGACTCATGATGGTTAGAAATAACCATGTATGACATGCTGTATGCATATGTATGAATGCATGAATGTACGACTGTCACTGAGGACGTCATGTGCGGGATGGACTTGTACTGGGGGTACCCAACCTGTTTGTTAAGGAATTGCCCCTGGATACAAAGAAAAACTTGCACAAGCTATTCATTAAAGAACTATCGCTTGGCGAAAATGAGGATGACATCCCTAGACCGGATAGACTGGGGAGGACATTCGACTATTCGTGGGAAATGCATGATATGAATATGAAATACATGTTAATGAATGACTATGATATGATGCATGAATTATGCTGACCTGGGGGATGGCAGACGTCACGTGGGACGCTGGGGATTATGATTTGAGTGCCGAGTAAAGTTGGGCTTTGGTGAAATAAGACTCCACTGGGGGAATATGCCAATAAGATTGGGCTTTGCTTGTGAATTCGTTGGGGATATAAGGATCATTTTTGAAGCATGATCGATATCCAGCCTTCGATGCCAATGGTGATTGGGCTTTTGATTGTAGGACAAAGATTGACTTCCTGGGGAGTTTGTTTGACCGATGAACAAAGATTGTTCAAAGAAAGAAAATGTTTTATTGATTTTTGTTTGTTTGGTTTGGAAGGACAAGGTCCTTTGCCTACATACCCGAATGGGATCAAAACCGATGTAGTTCGGGCTTTCGCCCGGGTACGACCGACAAACTTGGTGAGACAAGATTAGACTGGTAAAATGAAAAGTGGACCGACGTCACATTGCAAACACTCGGTAATCTTAAATGGGTGATGTCACTGAGGATACATCCAAATGTTGACGGGGTAAAGCCGTAACCACTGATGAGGAACACATACCTCCTGGGGAGATTATTTTAATCCACTAGGGGATATGATTGGATGCCGAGCGAGGTCGGGCTTTGGTTGTAATTGGATGCCGAGCGAGGTCGGACTTTTTGATTGGTTGCCGAGCGAGGTCGGGCTTTGGTAAGGTGCCGAGCGAGGTCGGGCTTTGGTAAGGTGCCGAGCGAGGTCGGGCTTTTTGATTGGTTGCCGAGCGAGGTCGGGCTTTGATTGTGATTGTGTTTGTAAGGGCCAATGAAAATTTGGCTTTTGTTGGTAATGAGGTTTGTGAGTGCCAATGGGAATTGGGCTTTATGGTAATGTAGGTGCCAATGATGATTGGGCTTTGGATGGAAATTGTATTTGTGTGTGCCAATGAGAATTGGGCTTTTTGTGAATTGTGGGGGGAATGCCAAGCATGGTTGGGCTTTTTGTGGGAGATTGTGAGGAATGCCAATGACGATTGGGCTTAATGTGAAATTGTAGTTGTGATTGCCAATGACAATTGGGCTTTGCTTGTGATTAGGTGCCAATGAATATTGGGCTTTGGGTTGCCAATGAATATTGGGCTTTGGGTTGCCAATGAATATTGGGCTTGGGTTTGCCAATGGATATTGGGCTTGGGTTTGCCAATGGATATTGGGCTTGGGTTTGCCAATGGATATTGGGCTTGGGTTTGCCAATGGATATTGGGCTTGGGTTTGCCAATGGATATTGGGCTTTTTGATTGGTTGCCGAGCGAGGTCGGGCTTTGTTTTGGGTTGGCAATTTTGATGTTCCAAGGTTGCACTAAATACCAAATTTATATCATACAACTTAAGTTAAAAACATGTTAATCGATGAACCAACCTATCACTCATTTAAGTAGATGAATAAATTGAAATATTAATGTGGGGGGTATTGAACACTCACCCGGCAAGTTTGCTAACATTCCGATCGAGTTATATGTCCATCTAATCATCGTTTCTAAAAGCATGAAAGCATTGATCACAAGGTCTTTGAGGGTTGTAATTTGGCTTGGCTACAAAAGAAATGTCATATGTGGGGAAATTGAATTCAAAAGGCCAAGCAAAGGAACATTCTTTCTAATTACACACCTCCTCCTTATTTCGCACACAACTTTTGGTGATTTGCAAATACTTTTGTTTGATCTTAACAACCCTTTGATTTACTGATTTTTTCTCTTTTTTCTTTCTCTTTTGAGATTTCTTGATTTGTTTTTCTTTCTTTTTTTTCTCTTTTTTTTTTCTTTTCGTTGTCAAGATCAAATAAGCAATTCACCAATTGCTTGATACACATAACCTCCCTTTTTTAACTTAATTCAAGATGATACCCTAATTGAATGTTCCTTCCTCCTTCGGCGAGGGACAATAATCATGAAGGCTAAGGGTTCAAAATGGAAGAAAAATATCAGAATTCAAAATGATTAACTATGAACTGAATTTTTTTTTTTTTTTACAAACTTCGGCAATTTCAATAAGCAATTGAGCTTATGAAAGTTGGTAGTTCATAGTTAATGATTCTGATTCATTAGGCTCAAAGGGGTTTAACAAATACTCACTACTCACAGGGTGGGCTATTTGTGGTCAAGTGTTTTCACTCATATTCAAAAAATGCCTTGATCCTATCAATGCTTTCATACAATCTAAAACAACGTTCAGATTTAACATAACAAAATCGAGTTAAACAAAAAATGCCGGTCTCCTGCATATATATAATGATGATTTTGAGGATTCCTCACATTTTGGCTGGTTCTAAATGGTTCACAGAATAAACACATCAAAAACACAAACTGTATGATATAACTTATGTATTAAGTACACGTGGTGCCAATGAGAATTGGGCTTTGTTTGATTGAATGCCGAGCGAGGTCGGGCTTTGGATGGAAATGTGGGTAAAAAGGCTGCAGTAGCCCGGGGGAAGGTAACCTCGGGTTGAGGTACCGGAATCTTTTGATGAGTAATGGGAATATGGATGAATTCCTCACCAAAGTCGAATGGCATGCCCCATGTACAACTGGGGAGCCTAGTGTTATATGTGTAGGCTGCTCTGGGACGACGATCCACTTTTCTTGACGGGTTGACACATAGTGTTGCGAACGAAATGCGAACACCGAAGACTCAATGCGGATTGTAAGAAATCCTTGAGGTAAGAAGGGGAACGAGTTTTGGACTCGAAGACAAATGTATGCATGTCATGCATGATGTATGTATGCAATGTATATGACAAAATATGCCCTTTTTTTTTGAAAATGCATATGCAAAAATCAATTTTATGAATGTAAATGTATGGCATGCATATGGTATGGTATGTATGATCAAAATTTCCCCCATCCTCACGTGTAGGCTCTAAAGGTAAGATTTCCTAAGAAGAGGTCCCTAGAGTCATCGATCTCATATGGAATTAGGGTTGTCTATGGACATACGTCGACATGACTTCAATTAATTCCATATGAAAATCTCCTCTAAGCGGGGTTGGGCATCCTACCTCACGGACATACGTCAACGCGGGCTTCCGCACACAACCTCCTTCTAACTTAGTTTTCTCTCGAGCTCGGGTAGAGAGCCTCACACGTCCGGCATTAACCCGAACAATGTGGAGTAACATCGCTCAAGTAACCCCCACAATTGAGATATATATGAATATGAAGCACAAATGATATATATATATATGCAAAGTATAAGAATAAACAAAACAAATAATGACAAGAAGATATAAACACGTAGGTAAAATGAACCAAATTAGCCTAAAAGCCGACTGAGATAGGCTTGACTCGTTTATGCAAAAACAAAGTGTTTTATGCATGTCCCCAGTGAAGTCGCCATTTCTGTCGCGTCGAATTTCGGATGTCAAGCTATTGGGGAAGCATTGAATCACTAATTCTAAATTACGACTGAACTTTTAATTTTTCGGGGAAAAAGGAAAAAAGTTCTAAATTACCTTGAGAAAAGATTTTAGGTTCGAAAGTCGATTATGCGAGGGGAAGGTATTAGCACCCCTCACATCCGTTGTACTCAACGGGAACCTCTTAGTCGGCTTAGGCTTAAAATGGTTCGATGTTTTACTTACGTGTTTAAATATGTATAAAAGGAAATATATAAAAGACATAATGCGGGGTAAAGAAAGAGATAAAAACAAACGAAAAGGGAAAAACAGATTTTTTATTAATGGGCTTGACAAGATGTCGATCTTGCTCCTACGTATCTCCCGGTAGTCGGAGAATTCAAAGCGTACGTAGTTCTTTGGTAGAAAAACGTTTGTATGTTGATTCGTTTTAGTTAAAAAAAAGATTGATCGCGTCCGAGCGAAAAAGTTTGAAAATAAAGAAAAACGGTGTAATGAAAATAAATGTCAACTGCTCGGGTTGCTGCCGAGCTGGCCATTGACGACAAGAAAGTAAAAGTCAGCTGCTCGGGTTGTTGCCGAGCTGGCCACTGACGACAATGCATGAAAATAAATGATTTGATGAAAAAAGTTTTACGCTCGGACGTGAGCAAAGGTTTTAAAAACGTACGAAGACGTACAAAGTTTTAAAATGGTGAAAGATGGACGCTAGGCGATAAGCTCGCGCAAGGCGTGAATGTTTTATAAATAAATAAACAAAAGACAAACGCACTGAGGCGAAAGATTCGCGCAAGGCGTAAAGAATAAAATAAAAACGCACAAGGCGTGAAAGGTTCGGATTGACCACGAGGGCCAAGAAAAGGGTAAAAATGGCCACAAAGGGGGGCCAATGGAAAGTCGAGCGTGCTAGACGCGTCAAGGGTGGAATGACGATTGCCCGAGTGACGAGACATACGTCACGCATTCGTGCAATCGAGGTTTGGGGAGACATACGTCAAGCCATTCCCGTTTCATTCAAGTTTGGTTTTGTTACACTAAGGAATCTCAAAGGGAACCAAAGCTTTAAAAGGAAAGTTAAAGAAAAGAAAAACAACACGAACAAATTTGTTGTTCGGTTTTACTAAAAAATCATGAACGTTACTTGATGCTTAAGTTATTGAAGCTCAAGAACAAGTTTGGTTCAAGTTTGAATGGCAAACACAATCATAAAACGTGCAAAACGTTGGAAAGTTCACAAGTTCGGCTCAATTCGAGCTTGGTTTTAAGAATGAGCAAACTCGGCTTAAGTTCGCGTTTGGATTGAAAATCATGAACAACGTGGTTGTTCAAGTTTGTTTTTTGAAATAGACGAACTTAGCTTGTTGCTCAAACTTGGTTTTGAAATTGTTGAGAACATAACTTGTTTCACAAGTTATTCAAATTTTGTCGCACGAACTTGTAAAATCTTCAAAGTTTGTGCAAGATTATGAGTTGGGTTTGGACCAAAATGGTTTTAACCCTCTTTAGGTTCTGAATCAAGGGCTAGAATCCCAAAAATTTGACATTTGAATGCCTGATTCATATTCTGAATTTCACATACTTCGCAGAGCAACCAGAACTTGGCTCTGCGAAGTCAGGTTCTGGTGTGTTCGCAGTGCGAGCAAGGCTTGGCTCTGCGAAGTATGCGAATTTCCAACTCAGAAGCTGTTTCTGAACAGAAGTTCAGAAACTGCTTCTAAGCAAGATTCAGAACCTAAAGGAGGTTAAGAAACTTGACAAAAAGGAAGAAAAAAGGGTGAAAAAAACACAGTTTTAAAGCTTGGCCTCTTTGAGGTCCTTTTTGGGGTTCAAAGGAGGTTTTGGTTCACAAAGCAAAATTGGACAAAGCAAGATATGTAAATAGCATATACAATAGAAAAGAAAGGTTATAGGAGACTTACAGAACTCCTAGCAATGCTTGATTAAGACTGGAAGTAGCTTGCTTACTTTGTGAAAGATTATGAACAAGGTTCAAAGTGTTTGTGATGAACTGGTTTTGTGTTGCAATGCAAGGGATTTTTGGTGAGAATTTCGTGTGTGTTGGCTCTCTGGATTGGTATGTTTTTGACTGGTTTTCAATGTATTCAGTTGTGTGTTCAATGGTATGAAATCCTAGTGCCTTGCATTCCCTTTTATAGGCAAAAATGCAATCTATGTAATGATGAACAATGATGAACAAAATCCTAAAACACTAGCTGATCATGAGCTAAACTCAGGCTAGATCACTTTGCATTTAATGCTAATGGATAGAACTTGCTTTGCCTTGTGCCAAGGGGCAAGGTCTTGACTGATCTCAGCCACAAATGCCATTGATTCTAGAAGGTAATGATGGCAAAATCTGTAAAACAGGGCAGCTGCAAAAGGGATGATTCTTGGGATCAAACCTTGCAATCTTGGAAGGTCAAACAATCAAAACGTGTACTGCCATGTACAGGGAGATTGGGGGAATCAAAATCAGCATGTGGGCTTATGTGTGGGAGGAGAAATTCAGGTCAAAACAGGGCAGGTCACACAACTTTTTTGCAACATAAACCACTTGTGATTGGCTGGTTTTGGCAGGGAAAAAGGGAAGGAAATGGATCAAGCAGCTGGCTGGCATGTTTAGGTTGGGTGAGGGGTCAATTTGGGGGGACAAAAACTGACCAAGGATAGCCAATTTGTTTGATCACATGAGAGGTTGGAAGAAAGTTCCTCTTTCCTTTAACCTTTAATGTCACACATTAATTTTTGCCTTGCCGCACCAAATCAGTCACAAAATAGCAAGAATACAAGTAATAATGCTACTAATGATAATTGTAGTTGAAAGCAAAAAGGATAAACAACTATATAAAAATCTGCAGAATTTTCGCAGAGGTCGCAGTGCAAAGGTGAGTTCGCACTGCGAACTCCACTTTTTTTAATTTTTGTATTAAAAAATAAAAGGTAAAAAATGGGGAAAATAATAATAATATATAATGATAGTAATAATGATAAAAAAATGCAAATGGCAATAAAATGAATAAAAATAGTAATGACAATAACAATGATGATTGTAAATAAAACTTAATAATATTAAAAGATAAAAACCAATAGTAATAATAATGATATTATTAAAGGAAAAATAAAATAACATAACAATAATAATATTAAGGATAATGATGATGATATAAAAATAAAATATTATAGCAATAATAAAATAATAAAAGGTAATAAAAAACAACACCCATCAAAATATGAGTCAAAAAATGAGGTATGACAGGGATGAACACTTGATAAAATATCAGAGGTGTTCTCTAAATACAACACAGGTTAAGACTCTTAACCTTAAGAAATTCTAAGTTACAAAGACTATGAGAATTTCTAAGAGTTTTTTGAACTGGACAGTTTTTACACAGAAAACAGAGCACAGATTCAGCAATTTGTTTCAAGAGTCTTAGACAAAATTCTTCTTCAGATCTTCTTCCTTTTATAGATGAAATATAGCTGTTGAAGATTTGCTTGATTTGAGGAAAGAGCCGTTGCAAGCTGAGCTAGGATTTCTGCAAATGTGTGCTGCACTTTTTCAAACAAACCAGCGCAGCAGCCATTTTTGAAATGGCCTACCTTAAAAGCTGGAGAATGTCTGGGTCAGGGAGACAACTGTTCCATTGGGTTGTTCTGACACATCCAGGCATTAAATGCGCACAGTACCACTTGCTTTTAGCCACATCAGCCTTCAGAAGCTTCTCTGTGTGAACAGTGCATCAGAACCACTGAACATCAGAAGCTGGCTTCAGGATCAGAAGCTGGTCTTCAGACGTTGACTCTGCGTTGACTTCTTCAGAAGCACCCAAACTTCAGAAGCTGCCTTCAGACTCAGAGGCTGCACTTCAGGAGCACCACTTCAGGAGCACTTCTTCAGACCCAGTTTCCTTCTAGCTTTGCAACATTGCTTCTTAGCTTTCCTTTCTTGCTCTAAGCTTGTTCTTTCATAACCATTCTTAATAATCAGTCATAAAATACGTGGTTCTGAAATCACTTGAACAAAGCATTAGCAAATAACCAATTTTCTCTTTAACACTTTGTTATCATCAAAACCATAAAGAGAGATATGTTTACACATAATGTTTCAACAATCTCCCTCTTAATTCATAAGAGAGTTGTTAAACACATTTTGTTCCAACAATCTCCCCCTTTTTGATGATGACAAACATAAGTATTAAATCAGAAAATTGTTGTTAACTTAATTAAAAAGTTAACTACAGGGTGTGAGGTTTGTAAGCTCCCCCTGAGTTTGATCCAAGTTAATTAAGTTCAGTTTAAATCACAAATGTGAAAATTTCAGAATTGTTGTTAAGTTAATTAACAATCTGACTTCAGGAGAGGTTTGTAAGCTCCCCCTAGGTCAGACAGTCCTCAAGGTTAGGTTTGTAAGCTCCCCTTGGTTCTTGTCCATGTTAATTAAGCTTATCTTAAAACAATATAGTGAAATTAACACTTAGAATTATAAATAACTTGTTGACTTCAATTTCTGAGGTTTGTAAGCTCTCCCCCTAAGTCTGATAATCCACAGGATGAGTTTTGTAAGCTCCCTGAGTCTTATCCAAGTAATTTTAAATTCAATTTACTCACTAAGAGTAATGTATCTCACAGAATGGTATCAGAGCCAGACTTACAATTCAGAGGCTAAGAGTTAAAAATCAGTTCTCATAAGTTAGATTCAATCAGTATCAGAGCTTTAACTGAGTTTTAATTTATGTTCAGAGCCTCAGGCTTTAATACCTTTTACTCCCCTTTCATAAGTTAATATACTGACATAATTTTAACTTATATTGTTGAGCTCAGGTGCTTTAATACTTGTTTTACCTTACTCCCCCTTTTGTCATCAACAAAAAGTTTTACTTACTCCCCCAACACAGAAAATTTCTCCCCCTTTGTCAAAAGAGTTTGAAAACATCTGTATCAGAGCAGAAAAGAGTTTTAAAAGAGTTTGAAAACATGTATCAGAGCAGTTCAATCTCCCCCTTTTTTAAAAGAGTTTGAGAACATTTCAAAAAGGTTCAGAGCATATAGGAGGGGGTTGAAAAATTTGTGAGATAATTATGCAATCATATGGATAATCAAGCAGCAAAGATGAGCATCAGAGCATACTTGATTTCCAATGAGTATATGTCTTGCATTAAAAATAGAATGTTGTTCAGAAGCAGAAAAGGTTTAGAGCTTCTGATCAGATCATTCTGTGTTCAGACATGGTTTGTTCAGTATGTGTTGTTCAGTATCAGAGCAAAACAACCAAGTTGTGTTCAGTATCAGAGCAAAACATACAAGAAGGTATCAGAGCAAATCTGAGCTGATTTAAAAAAAATAGTTCAGATCAGAGTAGGTCTAACTCATTTTTAAAACAAAATAGTTCAGATCATAGACCAACTGAAAAGTTATATCAGAGCTTGATACCAATTGAGGATTTTATCTCAGAGTCTGATACCAAAATACAGTTTTAATACTGCTGAACTTGTATCAGAACCTGATACCAAAATATGAAGGTTTATCTTCAGAGTCTGATACCAAATTAAAATAAGTTCTAAAAACTGAACATTGTCTAAAACACTTTGAGCAATTTGAAAAAAAAATGTGTATGTGCTAAATAATTTGAAAACAGACTGATACCAACTGAAAATTGTTTGTCAAGCAATTTTAACAATGAATATCAGAGCAGAAAATCACATTTTTAAATTGATGACTTTGGGAGGATTAGAGTATAAACTTTCAAAGCTTTAATCATCATTGCCCATAGTTATACTTATCAGATTCTGACCAATATTAGATTTTTATCTGATTCAGAAGTCAGAAAATCCAAGTTCTGATCCTTCAGACTCTGAAGTTCTTCAGGCTTAACTTTATTCAGACTCTTAGAAGGTGAGTGTCTCATAAGTCTTAGCTTATGATAAACTCAGAATCAAGGATTTCATTCAGATTCAAGCACATTTTCAAGAGATAAAGTGCATGTTCAGATTCTTTTTAATAAAATTGAATCTTTCTTCTGTTAGGGGTTTTGTGAATATGTCAGCCCATTGATGATCAGTATCAATGAACTGAATATCTAAAACACCCTTCTGAACATAATCTCTTATAAAATGATGTTTTATTTCAATGTGCTTGGCTCTAGAATGCAGAATTGGATTTTTAGACAAACATATAGCAGCAGTATTATCACAATAAATAGGAATATTATCTGCATGAATCTGATAATCCTCTAATTGATGTTTCATCCAGAGCAGTTGTGTGCTACAACTTGCAGCTGAGATGTATTCTGCTTCTGCTGTTGACAAAGCAATGGTTGCTTGTCTCTTGCTGGCCAAGGATATCAGATTCTCACCAAGAAACTGACAGTTTCCACTGGTGGATTTTCTTTCAATCATGTCCCCAGCATAGTCAGCATCACAGAATCCAACTAGCTTGTAATTTAGAGATTTCTTATACAGAAGTCCCAAATTGGTTGTTCCTTTCAGATACCTAAAGATTCTCTTGACAGCAGTCATATGAGATTCTCTAGGATCTGACTGGAATCTAGCACACAGACATACACTAAATAAAATATCTGGCCTAGAAGCAGTTAAGTATAGGAGAGAACCTATCATACCTCTGTACAGCTTCTGATCTACTTTAGAGCCATTGTCCTCTTTGCTTAAGGTGCAGGTGGGATGCATTGGTGTTGTCATCAGCTTGCATTGGTGTTGTCATCAGCTTGCAAAAGTTTCTGTGTAATCAATTCCTTCTTGCTGACTGTACCCTTGAGCTACTAATCTAGCCTTGTTTCTGATCACTTCTCCTTGTTCATTGAGCTTGTTCCTGAACACCCATTTTGTTCCAATGAGGTTCTTCTGATCAGGTTTTGCAACAAGATCCCATACATCATTCCTTTGAAACTGGTTCAGCTCTTCTTGCATTGCTACAATCCAACCATCATCAGCAAGTGCTTCATCAGCAGTTGTAGGCTCAATCATGGATAGCAGGCCAAGCATAGACTCATTCTGAGTGAATGTTGATCTTGTCTTCCTTTGACTGTTCTTGTTTCCAATTATCAACTCCTCAGGATGTGAAGACTTGTACTTGAATGAGGTTCTGGGTGGATTGGCTTCTGAAGAACCATCAAGGATGTGTTCAGAGCTATGCTGGTCTTGGTTTTCTTCAGGAGTAGCATCATTATCAGAGAGTTTCTCAGAGTCTTCATTGTTTTCAGCTTCTGAACCTTCATCAGAACCTGAACTGGGTTCAGCTTCTGAAGGCTCTTCTGAGATTCTGATATCTGCAAAACTCTCAACCAGCTCTGGTATTTCACTATCAGGCTTCTTATCATCAAACCTAATATGTATAGCTTCTTCAACAACATGTGTTTCAGAATTATACACCCTGTATGCCTTAGATCTCTCTGAGTATCCTAAAAAGGTACCCTTTTGAGCCTTGGCATCAAATTTCTTTAGGTAGATTTTATTGTTCAGTATGTAACATGTACAACCAAACTGATGAAAATAAGAAATACTTGGTTTTCTTCCTTTAAACAGTTCATATGCTGTTTTATTCAGAATGGGTCTGATATAGATCCTGTTCTGAATATAACATGCTGTGTTTACAGCTTCTGCCCAAAAGTACTTAGCAATTTTAGATTCATGGATCATGGTTCTGGCCATTTCTTGTAAAGACCTGTTCTTTCTCTCTACAACTCCATTTTGTTGTGGAGTTCTAGGAGATGAGAACTCATGGATAATTCCATGATCTTCACAAAAGTTTTCAAAAGGTTCATTTTCAAATTCCCCACCATGATCACTTCTGATTTTCAAAATTTTCAAATCAGTTTCAGTTTGTACTTGTTTGTAGAATTTGAAAAACACATCATATGTTTCATTCTTAGTTCTAAGGAATTTAACCCAAGTCCACCTACTGTAATCATCAACAATTACAAGTCCATACTTCTTCCCATTGATTGAAGCTGTCCCAACAGGGCCAAATAAATCAATGTGAAGGAGTTCTAAAGGTTTTGAGGTGGAAACAATGTTCTTAGCTTTAAAAGAAGTTTTAGAAAATTTTCCAATTTGGCATGCTGAACACAAAGCATCTGAGTGATAATCAATCTGGGGTAAGCCTCTGACCAGCTGTAACTTGCTAAGCTTAGAGATGAGTCTCCAGTTAGCATGTCCCAGCCTTTTGTGTCAGACCCATTTCTCATCACTCACAGACAGAAGGCAAACTACCTTCTGCTGGACCAATTCAGAAAAGTTTATTTTGTAAACATTGTTTTTCCTGCTGCCTCTGAACACTACAGACTTATCTTTGTTACTGATTACAGTACATGTGTTCTTATTAAACAGGACTTCATAGTTACTATCACATAATTGACTTATGCTAAGTAAATTATGTCTAAGTCCATCTACCAGCCAAACATTATCAATGTACAGGGAAGAATTACCTATCTTACCAGTACCAATGATCTTTCCTTTCTGTCTTCCTCCAAACCCCACAGTTCCTCCCTCTTTCAGAGTTAGGGTTTGGAACATAGACTTGTCCCCTGTCATATGATGCGAGCATCCACTGTCCAGGTACCAGGACCTTTCCTTTTCTTTGGATGTTAAGCATATCTGCAATTGAAATTATCTCAGACTTAGGTACCCAGATTTTCATGGGTCCTTTGGGGTTAGTCCTGAAAGGTTTTGGCTTCTTGTGTCAGAAGTTATGATATTCAGACTTGTTCTGATACTTAGGATATGAATCCTTATATCTTGAATAAGTCTGAGTTTCAGAACCTGAGTACTTCAGAACCTGAGTTCTCAAAGGTTTGGACTCAGATTTCTTCAGAACCTGAGACTTGAGGGTCTTTGGTTCTGATTTATGTAGAGTCTGAACCATTGAGCACTTTGGTTCTGATCTCTTCAGAATTCTAACTCTGTTAGCTTCAGTCACAAGGCAAGCTTCAGTTTTGCCTTTCTTAAAACATTTATAAGCAGAAAACTGATTGGTTTGCTTTTGCTTGCTTTGATTAGCATTCTGAGATTGAAAATGTTTTGTATTGACTGGTTTACTAAATTTTGAAGTTTTAATAAACCCAGTCTTTGAAAAATTTGAATCAGATTTATTCAGATTCTGAGACTTACTAGTTCCAGGTTCTGAACACTTCAGATTCTGAACATTATCAGGTTCAGAGTCTGATTTCCTCTTACTCTTAGGCTTGGGACCTTTTGGCTTAGATTTAGGCAGGGTTTTAACATCTGCCTTCATCTTACCTTTAGGTTCAGAAGCTTCAGAGTCTGAGTTGTTCATAACTTCAGACTTAGTCTCAGATTCTGACATTTTTAACTTCTCAGAGTTATCAGAAGCAGGCACAAAGCATATACCATTGCCTTTTAAAATATTTTCAGAACATGAAGGTGAGTTTAATTCATTTGAAGGTTTGAATGAATCATAGACAATGCCTTCACCTTTGTTTCTGATCATATTATACATCGTGGAGGCAATTTTAGTTCTATTGAATCCAGTTAACATGAAATCTTGAAGAGCTATTTCCTGTTCATTAGGAACCTCTTCAGATTTCTTATGAGCCTCTTTTCTGAGTTCTTCAACTTCTTCATCATATTCAAAAATTTGATTCTGAAGTTTAAGATTTTCCTCAGATAGCAAGTTAGTTTGATTTTTCAAAGATTTAATTTCTTTTAACTTGCTCTTAAGATGACTCATAAGATCATTAACTGTTTCAATCAATTCAGATCTACAGAGTTCAGAGTATACCTCATCTTCTTCATCAGAATCTGAGCTTGAGTCTGCATCAGAAGATGCAGTTGCCATCAGGGCCAGGTTTGCTTCTTCCTCATCAGATTCTGACTCATTGTTCAGATCATCCCATGTTGCCATGAGACTCTTTTTAAGCTTGTTTCTGAAACTGCTGGACTTTGAGCTGGACTTCTTTGCTTTTTCCTTAGATTTTTCCTTCTGAAGATCAGGACAGTCAGCAATGAAGTGCCAAGGCTTTTTGCAGTTGTAGCAGCTTTCCTTCTGAATATCCATCTTTGAACCAGAACCAGATCCTCTAAAGTTACTGCTTCTGTTAGAGAATTTTTTTCTTTCTATTCATTAGGTACTGAAGCCTTTTAGAAAGCATTGCAAGCTCATCAGCATCTGAATCTTCATCAGAATTTCCCTCAGGAAATTCTTCTTCAGATTCAATAGCTTTCAAAGCTTTAGCAGGTTTTCTTTTAGACTTCAGAGCTAATGTTTTTGGTTCTCTAACAGACTCATCCTCATTGAGTCCCAGTTCATGCACCTTGAGGGAGCTTATAAGATCCTCAATACTTAAAGTATTCAGATCCTTAGCTTCCTCAATAGCAGTCACCTTAGGTCTCCATTTGGATGGCAGACGTCTTAAGAGTTTGTTCACATGATCAGCTTTGGTATAACTCTTCTTCAGAATCTGAAGTCCAGAAACCAGAGTCTGAAATCTTGAGAACATAGTCTCAATATTTTCATCCTCTTTCATTCTGAACAGTTCATATTGCTGAACAAGAATGTTTGCCGTAGCTTCTCTAACCTTCTTATTGCCTTCATAGTTAGAGCAGAGGGATGTGAATATGGCTTTAGCAGTTGACTTGTCACTCAGCTTCTGATACTCTGAGTGAGGTAGTGAATCCACAATAATGCCTCTGACATTATGGTGCTTTCTATATATCTTCCTCTCAGCATCACTCAGAGCTCTTCTGTTGACAGCAACACCTTCTTCATCCACTGGTATTGAGATTCCATCTTCAATAATATCCCATAGAGTATCATCTATACCAATGATATGGCTGTACATTTTACTTTTCCACCATGAGAACTTCTCAGGATCACCAGTAAACATTGGGGGTTTATTGTGTGATCTGGATTTTCTGTCATCTGTACCATAATCATATTGTACAGAAGTATGTCTAGGAGGAGGTGGAGGAGGAGGAGGTGAATCTTCATTATCAGACATGTTTTTCTCAGGATCAAGACTGACACACTGTTAAGTGTTAATATCAGAACCGAAGCTCTGATACCAACTGAAGGTGAGAAAAACACACACACAAGAAGGGGGGGTTGAATTGTGTGGCTCAAAAACTAAGATCTTTTCTTTTCAAAACTTAAGGTTAAGTTCAGAAGCTGATATGAATCAGTTCTGAACAATTATCAAGAGTTATGCAGCGGTAATGAAAAGACAAAGGTAAAGGGAGACACACATAATTTATAATGGTTCCTTCTCAATGTGAGAAGTAGTCCAGTCCCCTTGTTTTCCAACAAGAGAGTTCCACTATAATCAGTTCTGATTACAATTGCTCAATCACTAAGAAAGAGACTTCCAGTTGCTCAATCACAAAGAAAGAGGCTTCTATGCTCAACCACCAAGGAAGAGACTTCCAATGGTCAACCACTAAGGAAGAGGCTTCTCAATGCTCAACCACTAAGGAAGAGGCTTCTGAATGCTCAACCACTAAGGAAGAGGCTTCTGACTCAGACCACAAAGGAATGAGATTACAATTGCTCAGTATACAGACTGAGACTTTAAGGACCAAACTGGTTTACAAGTAAAGGAGTTTGGGATGAACACTTGATAAAATATCAGAGGTGTTCTCTTAATACAACACAGGTTAAGACTCTTAACCTTAAGAAATCCTAAGTTACAAAGACTATGAGAATTTCTAAGAGTTTTTTGAACTGGACAGTTTTTACACAGAAAACAGAGCACAGGTTCAGCAATTTGTTTCAAGAGTCTTAGACAAAATTCTTCTTCAGATCTTCTTCCTTTTATAGATGAAATATAGCTGTTGAAGATTTTCTTGATTTGAGGAAAGAGCCGTTGCAAGCTGAGCTAGGATTTCTGCAAATGTGTGCTGCACTTTTTCAAACAAACCAGAGCAGCAGCCATTTTTGAAATGGCCTACCTTAAAAGCTGGAGAATGTCTGGGTCAGGGAGACAACTGTTCCATTGGGTTGTTCTGACACATCCAGGCATTAAATGCGCACAGTACCACTTGCTTTTAGCCACATCAGCCTTCAGAAGCTTCTCTGTGTGAACAGTGCATCAGAACCACTGAACATCAGAAGCTGGCTTCAGGATCAGAAGCTGGTCTTCAGATGTTGACTCTGCGTTGACTTCTTCAGAAGCACCCAGACTTCAGAAGCTGCCTTCAGACTCAGAGGCTGCACTTCAGGAGCACCACTTCAGGAGCACTTCTTCAGACCCAGTTTCCTTCTAGCTTTGCAACATTGCTTCTTAGCTTTCCTTTCTTGCTCTAAGCTTGTTCTTTCATAACCATTCTTAATAATCAATCATAAAATACGTGGTTCTGAAATCACTTGAACAAAGCATTAGCAAATAACCAATTTTCTCTTTAACACTTTGTTATCATCAAAACCATAAAGAGAGATATGTTTACACATAATGTTTCAACAATCTCCCTCTTAATTCATAAGAGAGTTGTTAAACACATTTTGTTCCAACATAATAAACACATGTAAGTTCAAGCAAACAACAACATCATCCTCATATACTCATACACCATAACAAGCATGGTTCATCTTATAATCATGCATACAGATTTAAATTCAATTACAAGCCTGGTTACCCTCATTCTTGAATTAGGATTCTCAAGCATACATACATATACTCATCAATAATCAATCATTAATTATATCAATGCTTCAACGAGATCCTCATAATATGCATAACATGTTATTATCGATAAATAATTGTCCAAGCAAACATAAGCTAATCACTTCATAATCAATATCATCAAGTATACAATTACCACATTGATGCACAAGTTCACACCAAACATTACCACATACGACTCGTCATGTTTATGCAATGCGCCTAACGACTCTACATGCATGTGGTACCAGGTTTTGGATATCGGAGTTCCTTTATCCGAGGGATCCCATCGTCACTTTCATCGTTGTTCTGGAGCGAGCAAATAGCATCAGACCCATTTACTTTGGCCCAATACAAACTAACCCAGATCCAGCATCTGGTAAATTACTCGCAACACACCTCCTCCCCACGAGGGGGGTGCTCGGAGCAAACAGATACTGATTCAAACAATCAATAACATCTCTCGCACGTTCCCGCAAATCTCTCCTTGGCGGTTATACTTCCTACGAATTCGTAACCGCTGAGCCGCACGTGTGCCACACAACGGCTCCTGCACCACCCACCTCTATAAAACGGGGACTCTCAGCAGTCCCCAAGGTTAAATTTTCCTTATTCTCTAATCCCCTCTCTTCAAACTCATACTGACTTGACCGTCGAAGTGTCTGCAGGTACACACCCCCCCGTCGTTCCAGTCAACAGCGAGCACTCTCACTCACCACATACATAATGCACCAGCTAGTCCATTTCTGATCAGGTAAGATCAATCATCACTGGACTTGACTCATGAATGAATGCATGTCCATACATTACGACTCAACATCACACACATACCTATGACTCAACACTAACATCATCAACAATCATACATATGTTCATCATCACTAATATCATCGTCATTTGTCAACATCATCACTTATCAAATATCGTCACTTATCATATATCATATATCATCTATCATCTTCACTTAACACATAACATCGTCACTTATCATTCATCAACATGCTATTAGCATCATAACATCATATCTTCATTTATCTTCATTCACACAATTCACAACACGCATTTAATCAAACAAGGTTACATTAACCGATTAACTCATCATCATTCTTCACCATACATACTTCATTACTTAATTACTAAGTCCACATTCATTCCATAACTTAATCAAAGACAATTTACAAGTCCGTCTCAAACCACTTAAATTCCAAATTCCTTACACTTAAGTCCAAATTAATCCCTCAATTACACCTTCATTAAATACCAATTAATCAAGTTTAAGGGTTTGTGAACCATTTAAGTGCATTGGTTACCTCAAAAAGTCACAAAATTAGGTTTTTCCCATGCTGACAGGGTCGCACGGCCGTGCTTAGGAGGTGCACGATCGTGCTGACCAATGTCGAACCACACGAACGGTCCGTGCTCCAGGGGCGCACGGTCGTGCGTGTCTATTAGGAGGGGATTTTCCGATTTTTCGTTTTTCGCGAAAATTCCGTTTTCAACATCGTTTTTCAATCCAATTCGCATCAAAATTGTTCCAAAGCCTTAAACTAATTTAATCCAGTTAATTACACCTTAACTTAGCTTAAACAACTTATCCATAATCACTTAATTCCAACTTAATTCAAATTAATTCACTTAAAACTCAATTTCACCAAAAAACTTATTATCCAAACATGGTAACAACTCAACAGCAGATTATCCAACTTTCTTTCAGCTTAACATAGCAATAATCACTTAATTCAACTAGCATAAATCAACTTAATCATTTCACCAACAAATTAATCATTTTCACCAACATATTCACAATTCTCATAAACAACAACAACAACAACAACTTCAACACAACCAAAACCACATAACATCATGAATTCAAAAATTAAACACATACCCATTATCAAAATCAACTTAATTAGGCATAATCATCATCAATTATCATGTTCTTCATCAAATTCACCAAAATTCACAAAGTTACCAAAACAACATAACCAAACATGAACTTTGATAAAATAACAACATGAATTCATCAATTCTAACATGTTCAATTTAACCACAATAAAAGGAACACGAATTTAACATAAATAATCACCAATTCATGAAATTAAGCAATAACACAAACACGCAAACTACCCATTTGTTTATAAAAACCCATATGGTGAAAATAATCTTCCCCCTTACCTTAATTCTCTTCAAAAATGGCTTCCTAGCTTGAATCCTCCACTTCTAGAGCTTTCCCCTCTTTTCCCCCTTCAAGTTTCTTCCTTTCTCTTCTATTTTCTCTAGCCTCCTTTCTCTAGAGTTGTAAAATGTTTTGACCTAATTTCACTAACACTAACACTTCTCTTTAAATACAATTGGGTATGATTACCAACTCTAATGGGCTTAGTCACATTTCATCACATATTTATTTCTCTACACTTTTACTTCACTTAAACCTCTCATTTTACTAATTCACCACCCTTCTCTAAATTCAAATTTCTAACTTCTAACATATTACAAAAATGCCACTAACCCGTAAAATGACCAAAATACCCTTAATCACTCAAAATCCACTATTCCACCAATTCTCAATCAAATAAACAATTAATAAATATAATAAACAATTAATAATAATAAATAATTCTAATACTAAAAATCAGGCTGTTACAGTGATGAGTCTTCGCGGTGGAACGAATGGTGCCTACGTGCACGTTAGCACTCTGACGATCAAGTCAGTAATGGAACTGAAAAAAGTGCGTGAAAAGAGTGTGTAAAGTGAATTGTACCTTGGGGGTGAAGCTAACTCACCCTTATATAGGCGCACGCGAGAATAATTGCCTCCGGAATACGCGGCGTTCGATTAGGGGATGGTTAGAGGACACGTGTACGGTATCTGATGCACAGAGGTGCTACGGTGCGGTGATGTGCATTGTTGTTGGTGTGCACCTTCAGGCGACGCGTCTTGGAGTGGTGGACGTTTAGTCCACGTGTCGCTATCTGGTTGGCCTTCTGGCCGGTCCAGAACAAAAGGGAAGGTGATAAAAGGTTTGTAGCTGAAAACAACATCGTATTGTTCAGATCTGACGCATAATTTTTGTACGGTTATTTGTTGAGTGTTTAAGATGATCTGGTGATGAAAAGAAATGTTTTCATAACAACGATGTTGAGACACCCTTCCTTTTCCCCTTTTAGTCATATTAGGATTTGCCGACATCCTCTCCCTACAGGCACTGTTAGTCATGGTATCCTTACCGAGTCGACTTCTATGTGAGTTCCCAAACATATCTACACAAAAACAATTAAAAAAATTTGTGAAAAACTCTTGGAAACTCATTCAGGTATTTCATTAAACAATTTGAGTGCAAAAAGTACAACATTGTCTCATTATGTTAATTAAACTTATAAACAACCACATTGTGCATAAACCTACTCTAAACTACATCAACAATGACAATATTCAAATATATGAACATAAACTAACCTAAAAATCAATTATTGAAACTACCCAAAACACTAACACTTAACCAAAATTAACAACAACAAAAAAAACATCCTACAAAACTAACAATGTGAGTTCAAAGGATAAATAATACTTACTTGAGGATGACTTGATTAAATTTTTATATGGAATTGGTTGATTTGCGTTTGAGTGAGATTGGAGAGAGTTTGGATGAATTTTGGTTTCTAAAAAATATAAGGTTAACTACAGTTGTTCTGAATTAAGCCCAGATCGCATTGGCTGTTAATTGCCGCTAACAAGAATGAACGACAGTTAACTGCCGTTGCAGATAGCGAACAATAGTTAGATGTTGTTGGGGTTAGTTCTCTTATTTTTAGGTGTGGGTGAGCAATTCCTTAAATGTAAAGAGCAATTTTCGTGATAAAAAATGGTATGAGTCAATCTTACTCATTTATATAGTTGAACCCAGAGGGTTAGAGTGGGTTGGACCATCCCAATTGACAGTTCTACTTGCATCAATCCATATATCTAGAGGTGTACATAGGTCGGTTTGGATTGGGTTTGACCAAATTCAAGACCCAAATCATATAGAGTACTCCGGTTTATGTGAGCTAAAATAACCACCCGTTACGTTATTTGGTTGGGTTGGGCAAACCCACTAATTTATGGTTTGGTTTGGGTAGTGGGTTACCCAATTTTTTTTCTTCAATTTTGTTGTTAAATTAAATGACTAAATGACGAGTCCTCATATTTTTTCATAAAAAATACTCAAATTTTTTATTTCTTTAAAAAAACCTATGTAACATATTTTCACTATATTTTAGCGTCATAAAATAATAAATGATAATATCAAATAATAAATTTCATCATAAAATACTAGCAACAAACTAAAGTTGCATGACATAAAATTGCATTAGTATCAAAATAACCAAAAAGTGCAACATCCTAATTTGTAACACTAACATGTTTTAATTTTCAATATAGATGATATCTTTCAACATCCTAATTTGTAACTCTATTATGTTTGAAAATTAGACTTGATTTATGACCAAAACTTTTTGTATCCTCCTTCGTTCCTATGAAAATAAAAATTAAAATGTGGGTATTATTGGGTAAGTGGGTTTATTGGGTATGAGTCTGGTTTTACCAGAAACCCATTATTTTTTATTGGTTTTCCATTTTTTAAAACCATACCCACCCAATGACCCAACCCAACCCACTTTTTTGGATTTTTTTGGATGGGTTTGACCGGGTTTTCCGGATTGACCCAACCCTTTAATACCCCTACATATGTCTTGGTATTTATAGTTAATCATGTATGTAACTTTGTTAAGAAAAATCATGTCTATAACTATTAAACTGAGACAAAACTACAACTATAGTTGATAAATTTTGGTATATTATTAATAAGTTAAATATGTTTTTAATCTCTATAAAATCACAAATTTTTAAGTTTAGATCCTACAAAATACTAGTAGAGACTAAAAATGAATAAGATTTTTGTAAAAATTATATTTAAAAACTTGTAATTTTACTGGAATTAAAAATATATCTAACTCATTATTAATTAAGAGATAATGAGTTTGATAAGTTGAAAAAGTGGTTAGTTCCTAGTGGCCTACATATCAAGCTTGGGACCAATAGGGCATGTGGAAAAGGTCGCAACCCTTGAAAAACAAAAACAAAAACTTTTCAAATTCAGAATTAAATTATTCCGTTTGACTAACATGATTGAGAATGCCCAACAGTGTGCATAGGATTATATACACATCATTCTTTATCAATATATTGGCGTTTATCATAATTTTGAAGATTATCCTGTGTCACTTTTGAATTGGAATCTCTTTCTTATTATGAATGTCATATTTTGAAAAAAAAAAATCATGTTTTAGTTAGTAGAAAATCACGAGTTCTTAAGTTTAGTTTCTATAAAATTTTAATAGTAAAAATTCTACCATTAAAATTTTTTACAAAAATAGTCCTTATAAACTTCGTCCATAATATTGTAGTTCGTAAAAATAGTCATTATTTTAAATACTTTAAAAAAAAAACAGATATTTTTAATTCTCCAAAATAGTCCATATAAAATGAAATTAGGGACTAAAAATGAATAAAATTTTTGTAGGGACTAAACTTAAAGCTTATATAATAATGTAGGAACTAAAAACATACTTTTCCAAATAAATGTTCATTTTACTTTTAATGTATTATTGATTACATAGACATTGTTTCAACTATATGAACCTTCACCCCACGAGAAAATATTAAAACAGCAACAAAAATTTAGAGACAAAAAAGACAAAATTCTTCTTTAAACTTGTGGCTAAGTGTTAGAAACACCAAATGTGATGACTAATTTTATTTATTCCATCTCTACTTTATATCTTATTCCAATTTTTAGTAGTGTAAATTGATATTGTATTCTTGAGGATTCAGTTTAGTGGTAAGTATTTATCTTTGTAATATCAAGAAACGAAGTTCAAATCTCTACGGACACAATTGTAATGTCGCCGCTTTAATTAATAAGAATTTTTTTCTTTTCCAATTTTCTTATGAAAAAGTTATTATTAAACATATCACTTGCAATTTGCAAATCAATATCTTCCATTTGGCATTAATTATGATAATGGTAAATACAATACTTAATAAAGTTAATCAATTGGTAGAGTTACTATCCTTCTTCCATTTATAATTAGTTTTTTTTTTAATTTATGCAAAGTAAATGAATATAAGGGAGAGTCTCATAGGGACAAGTTTAAAGGTAGAACATATTATTTCTAATAAATTTTCATAAATGGTGAACAATTGTTCTATTATTTATCCTAGCTTGCTTGTATACCTCATAAATGCCTGTTTTGAAAAGAAAATCATAGCCGTGCCTAATCCAAGACAAAAAGAGAACAAAATGGTGTGAATGAAAGCATATACTCCCTCCGGTCCTTATTATAAGAAGAAAAACCAAAAAACATCAAAACCAATACACTCATTAATTAGTGTAACTTTTTGAATATTTTTACAAATATACCCTCATAAAAAATTGTGAAGCATTAAATACACCCACTAATTTTAAAAAGACAAACATTAAATAAGGGGTATAAAAGTCTTTTAAACAATAACTACACCTTAAAAGTTGTGATATTTTCTTATAAATAGGACTAAGAATTTTTTTGAAAATTTTCTTATATATAGGACCGGAGGGAGTAATATATTATTATTATATAGGATTAATTTACGTGCATGGAAATCGAACCTCCTCTCCTCGTGATCAATTAATTAATCAAGGGGCTGGTCAAAGTCATGACATCAAAGGGATAGCAATCAGTGGTGGTCCATGATTTTCCATATGGACTAGGATGCATTGGAATATGTAAGCCATACATATATCAAAAAATTCTAAGGTTATAAGGTTCCTTTTTCTTTGGTGCTTGAATTTTGAGGTTAGTTTAGTGTTGAACACGGCATAGGTCCAAAAAAAGTAGGCACCGTCTTTTATTGACATGAAATTGATAGGAATTGGGTAAAGGGAAGGCAACTTGACTAAAGACATTTCTTTTTAAAATTATATACTATATATCTTCACACCAGTTAAGTTCAAGATATTTTCTTTTTGAGTTTGTTAAGTTCAAGAATTAATTACATTTACTCTAAACTCATATGATGATGGTCGTTAGTTTTTTGAGATTAACAACAAGTTTCAAATTTGAATCATGAGAAAGCAACAACTTTAAAATTAATGAAAAGAGAGTTTTGTAGTGCACGTGCTTCTACCCAACTCAAGGGTTGCTACTATATTAATTTATACAAAATAAAGTTTTTATTTTATTTCTTCTAAGAGAATTTATACAAAATAGATATAGGGTTGAGTTTGCTGACATGTGCTAGCTTATATTTATATTTTTTATTATCAAGCAAAATTTATTAATGGAAGGACAAAATGCTCCAATTTTTTTTTAACAAGGCAAAATGAAATATATATTAATACCGAAGGAACTTTCCCCACAGCACAAGACGTATCAGAGAAGAATAACAAAGTTTAACAACAATGATCAAGCCAAAAAAAAAAGAGCAATTCGGCAAAAAACACCACAGGAGAAAATACATTTGCCAATGTCCAGACATACAAAAGGACATGCCAGCTTCAAATGGGGGTTATTTGCCTTTAGCCATGGAAATGAAAGCAACTTGATTTTTTCTATAAGTTGACCGTATTTTATTGTTAAAATTCATGATATTCTTTTTCGTCCAAATTACCCAAAAACAAAAAAGCCAAATTAAATGTATTATGTCTCGTCGAGATTTCGAACCACATGCTACGTTATGAAACTGAATAAAAAATTCGAAATTCGAAGGGGATCAACCGAAGTAAACCTAAGCCAATTGCTTTTTAAGGGGAGCTACATTACTCCAATTTTATTAAAAAGGTTTAAATCGATAATCTTTTTAAGAATTGAAATCATTTTCTTTCGGTACAATTGAAATCGTTTAAAATATGCATGATATATGAAAATTCTATTTATTTCCTTAATGATATAATTTTTTAAACTTTTTTGAAATTGCTTTGTTTAATCAAATAATTTGATCCTTTACACATTAAACAATGATATTTGTACAACATTGTGTGACAGTTTTTTGACAACTCTCTCTCATACTTATATTATATTCTTATTATCTCTCTTCTTTTTTCTTTTTCTATTGTTTTTTATCAATAAGAAGAGTGAAAAAGAACGTTGTCATAAATGGTTGTACAAATATTATTACTCTTTATATTTTATAATGAATTTATCACATTATTATAAAATTTCTAAATTTAAAGATGATTATTATACTCTCTGCCTCATATAAAATGCAAATTATTTAAAGGAAAATATCTCATAATATGTGTCATTTTATATATTTGATGTAATATTATTATTTAATTTTATTTTTATTATTCAATTATTTGTTTGAGGAATTATTATTAAATTAATATCATGTATATAACTTCCAAATTCAATCCACCTAGCATTTATTATAAGATTCTTTTAAAATTAAATTGTCTGACTTTTTTGCAGAGTCGAAGACTATCCACTTTCTTTAAATATTTGTTGAAGAAATCCCCTTTCTTTAAATATATCTTTGTTTTTTTAATAAAACCTAATCTCATGTGGTTGATAATATCTACTGAAAATAATATAGTTAGTACTTAATAATTATTAAAAAAATGCACATTTAATACATAAAGTAACACTTTTTTTTTAGCAAACATAAAGTAACACTTACTACTAGTATGTAGGATAAGATGATTTATATAAAAAAAAAAAAAAAAAAAGTATAGGAAAAGACGAAAATATATGAATATTCTAACTTTATCTATCCGTGGATCTATTCTTGCATGATCACGCATATATTTACGCGCATTAAAAGCTGTATTTGATATGTTCTCGGTATTTTCCACGTGGCTTCAGATTTCAACACGTGGGATATAAAACAATTATACATTTTTTGTAAGGAAAAACAATTATACACTTCTTTATTTTATATTGATCTTATTATAGTAAAATAATACGTATTATAATGTGACTTAACTATTTTTTCTAATTGATAAGTTTCTCTTTTGTTTCAGATGCTACTTTAAGTGTTCACGGTCTTTAATATTTTATCATCAGAACTTGACTTTAGAGTCAGAATATAATTTTATAGTCCCGCATAATTGAACACATATTAGAATATTCAATTGTTCTTTTATACTTTGTTACATCAAAACTTCAAAGAAATTTATTTTTTAACATTTTCAGTAATTTAAACTTATTAATCTGCATTAATTTTTTGGATATTTAAATGTATTATTTTAAATATCAAAGTGGAGTTTAATATCATTAGTCTAATATATAGCTCGTTAGTCTTGTCAAACAAAACTCGGATTACTTATTTAAAAACACTCTTATAAAATAGGATTTTAAGTAGGCTAACATGTCGATAAGACTTTCATAAAGGTCTAACTCAAGTCTAAAATAAAGCATATGACATGTTACAAATCAGACAAAGCATACGACATATTACAAATCAGACGCACGCTTAAACTTTTTGACCAGACTAAACTTACGCCTTATAAAGTATAGCGTTCATCTGCAAAGTATATCACATGTATTCGAGAAAATAATATTTTAAAATCTAATAAATATTATGTATTTTTTTTAATTTGTTCATAAAATATTATGTACTTCTAATATATATATATATATATATATATATATATATATATATATATCACTTTGATAATTCATTTGAAAAGCATATAATACATGGAATGTTCACACCCAACAAAGAGAGTACTTTATAAAAAATAAAAATAAAAAGAAAAGACAGGAAAATATAAGAATATATGAAAAGTATAGTTTCAACAATAATAGCAGTTTTCTGACAGAAAAAAATAAAAAGTCATTGACCACAGAATACATTCTATGATTGCTGCTGCATTTGTATCACGACACAAAACCAAAATCTTATATATATATATATATATATATATATATATATATATATATATATATATATATATTGTCTTCCATAAGCTTCTCTAGCTGCTGCTGCTGCTGCATCATCACATTTCATATATACCAAAGTTGAATCTGAACCTGAGAAAATGAAGAATAATAATTCTAACAGAAGTGGTGTAAGAAAATACCACAAATCAGAACAGCCACGCCTGCGATGGACACCTGAACTTCATCAATACTTTGTTCAAACTGTTGAAAGTCTTGGTGGAAAAGATAGTATGTTTTCTTCATGATCATCATCTTTTATATATAGGGCTAGCTACTAATTTATTTGATGATCCCTTCAATTAAGAGATCTCATATATCTTGCCTTAAAATGCTTTATTAATTATCTTTCATATTATTTTCTTCTTTTAATCATGGTTTTAAATTGCGGTCGCTGTTATGAAGGAATATTTATGTATAAGTATTAAGAGGATGTATTTTTTCGCTATGGTTCAACAACTGCTAACAATTTTGCAAATTAATTTTGCAGAGGCTAGTCCTAAACACATTTTGAATATGATGCAAGTGAAGGGGCTGAGAATCTCCCACATTAAAAGTCATCTCCAGGTACATATATAGTTCAAGTTCACCCATATATTTGATCCAACTTCAATTATTAAAATATATACATTTGTGCAAAACTAATTTATCTATCAATGAACTATATTTTCTTTTAAAAGTAAAAATTAGACCTGGATCTTCTTCTCTTGGTCTAAGATATTTTTGATAGACTATGGTATCATATCATAATAACTTTTTTTCCTAATATGTGAATGTTGGAACTGTTCCTACTCTAGTTCTATTATATTCCCTTATGGAAAATTCTCTTTTGATAATGAAATCATGGGACTGAAGAAACAAAATCCGGTCTAGGGTATTTTTTGCAGCATCTACGTACGTACAATTACAACTAAAACATGTGGAAACAATGATTTTGTGGCTTTTCACAATTCCCATGTATATCTCACAAACGTTGATGATTATCTTCCTTTTACTTTTGATGACAAAATTTCATCGAGACTCATCTTTTATCCCATTATAAACCCCACTTCTCTACGTTGTTGCTTTTGTTAAGCTTTTTCACATCGTGTGAGAAGAAATTCTGAAATGATCTAGGAATAACTAATTTATTTAATTAGTTAAAAATCATTTTAGTTCATGAATGTACAAATCAATGTCACTAATCCCTTAATGTAAGGTATTGGACGACTCTCACTTAGATATACAGATTTTCATGTCATATCTCATATAATATATCATTAAAGGTGATTCTGGTAGTTCAATAATGATAATTCGTACGACAAATTTTTTAATAAACTTTGAGATTATTTTAGTAATGTTGCAACTAATATTGTGCATGTTCACCTTTTTATAAAGGCTAACATCCATTGGATATAGTATTTAATATCTAATAGTTTAATGACATATGTTTTTTATACTTTATTAATTTTAAAATAAATTTAATGTTGTATTATTTTTGTCTTGTGGGTATCAGCCAATAAACTTATTTTTTCAAGCGGAGTGTTAAAAACACTTTTGTTTCAACACTCTCTCTAACACTCATTCTTTTATTGGATGAAATTTATATGATTTCAATTATTTTATATGAAATATATTTATTTTTAATGTTTATGATCTACATTAATTTCATCTAATAAAAAAGTGAGTGTTAAAGATAGAATGTTCTTGGCACTCCTATTTTGTAATGGTACAAAGAATTCACCTTGATTAAAAACACCTCTTCAAGATATACATCTTCTTCATTAAAAGATTAAACAAATACATGATTACATTGGTTTCCAGATTATTTTAAAATGCAATTCGTGCATGCGCAATTTTATAGATTAAATAATTATATTTATATGAGGCAATTACCATAGGTTAGGTACATGGGCATTATATGCAATGTGCTAGCTTCACGAAAAAGTAAAATTTAGATACATGAAATTCTTTTCTCTTTTTCTTTCGTCAGGATCAATGAAAACAAACACGTTCTAGCTTGCTTTTTGAGATGCTATAAAAGCACACGGCTGTATAAGCTTTAAATAAGCTTTAAAAAAAAAAAAGCGATTTATATATGCTTGAAAATCGGATCTACCAAAAAAAGAAAAAAGGTGAAGAAATACGTCTAATAGAAATGCTATGATAAGTACTTTTTTTCATTCACTTTTCTATTGGGTAAAACTCATATGAATCTCAACAATTTATGTGAAATCCATTTTAAAGTGTGGTATCCATATTGATTTGATTGATCCTATAAAAGAGTGAATATTAGAGGTTGTTCATAACACTTTTTGAAATATTAATCCTATATAGTTCGGGAATCTAAAAGCCATAGTTGGTGTAAGTGTGATTTTATTTTGCACTTAGCTTTCTTTATTCTTCTGCTATTTAAATTTCTGAATGAAATAATTTATGAAGACTATAAAATCATGTACATAATATATTCCTCTAAAAAATTGTATATAATATAAAATACAAAAGTTTTAAGATAAACATATTATTTTTAATATATTATACTATGCAAATTTTCACATGATAAAAAAATTAAATATATATTTCCATCAATAATGTTAAGAGAAATTCTGGTCGGTTTTTAGATGTACAGGAACGTGAAGGGACAAACTATTCTTGCAACAACAACACTGGAAGAAAACGCACAATTCAATCATCTTCCAATCTGCTCCAGTTGTTCACCCCAAAGGTAAATTTTATCAAATGGTGCATTTTTGTTCAAAATATCAAATGGTGCATTTAATATATGCACGTTTAGAAAAAAAGTCTAAATATGAACATTTTTTACAATTTATAGTAAACTTCAAGGAAAAATATTTTGCGTACACGTCATGTGAGTGTATACATCTTTAAACTAAGAGACAAAAATAGTGATATGATAGTTTGATGATGTCATAGAGAAAATAAGGTGTTGATAAATAAAAAAAAAAAATAGGATGTCCAAATATCATTGTTGAATCAATAAGAACCTTACAAAAAATTTTAAAGGTAGAAACTTACTATTTTTGGTACAATATTGAATTTTATTACAATAAAAAAAGAGAAATAAATGTTGTTAATAAATAATTTATTAAATTAGTAAGGGTCCACCTTTAAAATAATTCTAGATGTCTTGCATCACTCTTTCCTAAAATAAAAAGATGCATCCATGTTAGACCTCTTCTTTGGGATGCATAATATATTAGGGGTACCTGAAAAACAATTCCTCATTTGTAAAGAGTCTAGCCTTGTAATTGAAGGTACAAAGTTTATATTCCCTCGTAAAACATTGTAAAATGACTAATAATTAGAGCAACTTTGATTAATAAAAAACAGTCACTTCCACAACTATTTTTTAAAAAAAAAAAATCCTCATTTGTAGAAATCATGAAATATTATTTTTAAAATATGGAGTTTCCATAATGGTATTGTCTAGTTTTGTTTTAATACAACTACATAAGCTTTTTTAAGGAACAACAAGAAAGTGTTCAATATAAGAAATGAACACAAGAAATACTCAAAACTCATATTACAAAATTAAGGAACACTCAAACAAGAGAACATCGAAAAGATTAGGGCTTAAGTAAAAATCATAAAGGATAAACAAAACGATTCATAATATAAACACAAGCCTCTTAGACATTCGTCCCAAAAATCATCTTCATGATGTAGTCCTAATCAATTTCACTTCCTCCTGAATAGATGATACTTTATTTGAGAAAAACCAATTCAACCAAATTAAATCAACAATAGTACTTGCCTACTCATAACATTTAACCCATATACCAAACAGAAAAGGCCCCACCAATTCCCAAAGTACGACAATAACCAACTATGTCCACCTAAAAGTTTCATACCATATTTGGGACAATACAACTACACAAGTATATAGGTTGCCTTCATGATCTACCCAAAAAAAAAGACACAAGGAAAGACAATTATTTTGAAAATAGACAATTGATAATGAAATCTATATATAATACATATCCAAACTTTATCACAATTTTAAAAAATAGTAATAAATATAGTCATTTTCTACCCAAGTATAAGCCTCTAGAGAGACTTTGGTTTTCTCTTAAACTAAATAACTTACTAATTCATAATGAAATATAAGTAAAAAAGATAGTTGAAAAGTTGATGTATGTGGTTAAAAATATAATCCACATACATAAATTTTTCAATTATCCTTTTTATTTTTATTTCATTCTAGAGGGTTTGAAGATTTGCTAAATATATGTCACATTATCTTTTTAAGGAATATGTCACGACTTAGTACTTGCCTATATATATAAGTCCATTTCTTTGATTGATTTCATTTCTGTTTTCTTAGTTCATCAATCATTACGTGCACAAATAATGAAACGTTTTTTTTATTACATTATGATTATTAACTTCTTTCATATCCATTTATTTCCCTTCAGATCGAGGAATATCAACAATAAAGGACTTTCACAGGCAAGTGAAACTGATCATTATTATGATCTAAATCAGGTACTCCCTCGTGCTCCCAAAATGATAGAACTTTGCTTAATTTTGTAGGAGGTTATACAATATTTAATAATTTAACTGATTTAAAATTGGTCAATGAGTTAACGACAACATCCTTGTATTTTGAATCTTGAATTTTGCATTTTAAGATTTTATTATGTGTCTAGACTATTTTCTTATACTAAAGTAATTTCTCTATGTAGCATTGCGTCTGTTTTTCCTACTTTTATCAATTCAAACTTTTCAAGAATTTAAAGCATCAAATCATTGTATAAATTTATTGCTATATATTGCAGGAGCCTGAGTCAAGTGCATGCTTTCTTAGTGACATATCAAATGAAGAAGGTGATTGTAGAACTACCAAATATCTAAATATCCCATTCCCTTTCAGTTCTCTCATAATTCCAGTGGTGCATAGTGATCAAGACATAACACATTTTTCTTCACCAAATACGACAAATAATCATGATGTACATTCTAGTTCTATAAAATCTCATGGGAGAGATTATATAAACTTGGACTTATCAATTTGAATATATAAGATGTAGCCTTTTACATGTATTAATACCTATCATTATACTCTTATTAGATAATGTTATATTATATTAAGGATAGTTTAGTCTTTTTCACGTTTAGTATTAATACCTTTCTGTTTG
This sequence comes from Medicago ruthenica, assembly GCA_018208015.1. Lineage (NCBI taxonomy): Eukaryota > Viridiplantae > Streptophyta > Magnoliopsida > Fabales > Fabaceae > Medicago > Medicago ruthenica. The sequence continues at coordinate 28,612,162 of CM031373.1, read as the reverse complement.
TCTTGTATTGTACGTTAAAACTTTGCAATCTATTGGAAATCTAGCCTCTTTTGTTCTTTCTCTCCTCTCTTCTTTTCTATGGACTCGTTATTTAAAGTCTTTTTTTTTTTTTGAAGTCTTCGAAATCATATATAGATAATGAATTATTCTATTATATCTTTAAAAAATCATATTTATTTTATGAATTATTCTATGTCTTTTTATTAAGCCTAGCCTTTGATTCTTATGAGTAAATTTTCTTTTTTAAGTAAATACTAACATTATATGTGGTGCAACTAATACAGGAAGGAAAAAGAATAAGAGAAAGAGGGAATCCTTCTTATTTTATTTCTGAAAAAAAAAATGTACGATATGAGGTATTCAAACTCATTACATCATTAACTAAGTAATGGTTTGTAAATATGAGTTTCTTCCCTCAGTTCTAATAAATTATCCTAAAGACAACAAATTAATTTATGATATAAACCAATTACAATTTGCAACTTTCAAAACGTAGTTTGATTTCTCAACAATCAAAGCGATCATTTAACTACAAATTGTGACACTCTTTGTTGTTTTTGGATTTTCAACTGCAGAAAATACGAACACCAAGGAGTAAAGTAAATCCTCTAAAATATGTTTGCAGACTCAAAGAATGTTGCATAGTTTGACTAAAATTTTCAAACAAAAAGAAAAACTCTATTTGTTACAAGTATTCAGAATCCATTGCAACTGATACTACAAGAGGGAAAAAAGGAACTAAAGAAGTAACAAAACAAGCTAATTTTCAAACCATACCACTTTCTTGAGGCACTGAGTTTAACTTTATTCTTTTCTTTTCATATATGATCCAGCAGACAAATAATGTAAGCAACAAAATAATCACAATAGGAGCTACAATTGCAATAATTATCACTAGTGAGTTCCGGGATTTGTTTCCTGCATAAATTGAGTCGACTTAAATTTAGTCACAAGCTAAGCAAAAAATTTAAAGGAATTATGTATGTATGTATGCATGTATGTATGTATGTATGTATGACAAGGATGCAAAATAAATAGGGTTTTGAAAAAATTTCCGCGATAAATGAGCTACAACATCAAGATCAATTTTTTGTCTATTCAACTGCAACATAGTTTGCAATTAAAGTTGTATCAGCTGCATTTGACCTCGATGCTCCACAAGAACACTATATCAAAAATCGTTACAAGCCGAGTGCACATATATAATTAAAATTTAAAACATCATTGCACATATATAAAAGTTGCTCCTCTTTGTAGATAATTGGTCAAAGAAAAAGAAAAGCACATAATTCTATTGCAATAAACACAAGTTCAGCTTGAAAAGATATAAGGTCTAAAAACAGTTTATAAATAGTAATCACTTTCATCTTACAAGCCGATTTTGTAAATATGAATTAGGTCAAATATAAAAATCTAATATAGTATCAGAAGTCGACGGTACCTTGTGGATTCAGCCTCGGTTCTTCTGGAGCAGGAACACTCATCTCATGATAAAAGGGATAAAACTCATACCTAATATTACAACTAGGAATAAGCGCTCTTCCACCTTGTTTTCCACTACAGCAAGATGGCAGTTCATTAGTTGCTATTTTTAGGCATTTTTCCCATCCTGAATTTGATAAATCCGGTGTACACTGTGCATGTGTGTACAAAGTTTGAAAGCTAGAAAAATTTGCTTTTTTGGTTCCAAACTTCTTGTCACCTCCACCCTTCACTGCCTCTACCACCGCTGCGTTCATTGTATCCGCTAAAAGTTGAATGAACCGGTCCTGCTCCATCACACTTCCAGTATTCGTGAAAGCAAACACGGGAACTTCTGCCGCTACGTTGAAGAAAGAAAGGTTTGAGTAACGTATTGTGCATTCAGCTAACCAAATAACTGATTCTTTTTCTATAGGACAGTTTTGAAGGATTTGTTTGGATGCTACTGAAACACAATCATTGCATTCTTTTGGTGTGAGATCTCCACGGCAGAGGAAGGCGCCCTATATATACTGTGTTTTCGGGGTTATTTTCGCTGACTGTGGTGTAGTAGAAGCCGTTTTTGTTTGTGGAATTTGATGAGAGAAGAGAAAGAAGTTTGTTGAGGTTTCTTTGGTAGGTTGTGTTTGGAGAAAAAGTGGTTGTGTTTGGATAGTTATATACGATATAGGATGGGTCTCTAGCTGCTTGAGTTGTTGTTGTGGTTATAATTAGTGTGAAGCAAAAGAAAACATAGGCAATGGTAGAGATTTTGAAGTGGTGCAACATTTGTTTTGATGGATCATGTTTTTTGCTCTTGATGTTCTTTGATTTTCCTTGTTTATAATTATATTGTGTTGCGTGTGAGTTGGTGTAAGTGATTGAATGAATCTGTGACTGTATACTACATAGATAGTAACAACAACTGCCACAAAATGTTAGGAACATGCTGGAGTTGAATTGGTAAATGACTTCATAGATAGAATGCCCATGTGCCGTACAAGAACGTCCAAATGAGATGATTTGAGTACTTAACCATATGCCATGGATTCAAATTCAGCCCTAAGAATGCAACAACATCAAAACTCTTGAAAAAGAACTTTACCATCCATTGTGGTCTCAACCCGGCTCAAGAGTTTAGTCCATGCATTATGGGCAGAGGTTACATGTTTTACTACAAAAAATGCTAAAGAGGTTGTAGGTTTTAGCATATCACATAAAAAAATCTATAAACATTCCAATTTCTTTAATATTATCGGCAAACATCCAAAAGTATAAGCCTTTTACAACTTTGAACATGTCATCTTCTCCTCTAATTAAGATTTAAATTATGTATGCATGTGTGCACGTAGACAATGAAAGTACAAAGTCAACTAATTAACAATTTGAGGTCAAAAAAATAGTATCCGATGTTAAACTCAATCCTCCTTTCCACGGTAAATGTCAACTAGATATCTATTTAAACGCTTGCCAAATGTCTTTGTAGAAAAAGACTCAACAACATGCCTCCTAGCTTCATTGCCCATTTTTTCTGCTTCCTGGGGATCATTTATCAAGTTAGCCATTGCTGAGGAAAACTCTTGTGGTGTAGGACTGCAAAGGAAGCCCGTTACACCATTCTTGATTGACTCCACAGGACCACCGCTGTTACATGCAATTACCGGTTTATAAGCTGCCATTGCCTCCAAAGGAACAATGCCAAAGTGCTCATTCTGTTTCAAATATCGTTATGTAAAAATTACGTTCCTGCATTCAGATTTTATCAGTTTTCAACGATCATACTTCACAAGGTTGCACATACCTCTGGGGTGTAAAGGACACACATGCATTCTGAAAGAAGAGCATTCCTTTCATCTGTAGAGCAAGATGTGATGAATTTTATTTTATCAGAGACCCCTTCCTTTTCAGCTAAATCTTTAAGCTCTTCTAGGTACTCCACATTCTCCTTCAACCGTTTATCAAAGCCACCTGAAAAAATTTACGACAATAGATTCTATACTCAAATTGCAAACATACACAAATGCTCAAAAATGAAACAGATGAAAAAATATTGGTGGTTCAAACATAGGACTGAGCTACTCTGCTAGAAAAATTGTCATGTATAAGTAGATGCAGAATGTCAGAAGAAGGACCTTCAAATATGACAAACCTAAACACAGAACAGATAGGAAACAATAAATTTAATGGTCTCTACTGTTTTACAAGCACAGACAAATATTCTTTAAAAAATACCAACTTTTATCCACTAGGGTTGGTCAACTACAACCAAATCTTAACCAATTTAATTTTTGGATTAATGGATTGACAGACTCAAAAACTTAAACTCATCATAATAAGTTGTGACAATCATTGCAGACCCATAATAAATATCATCAGCTTACAACACAAGGAACATTTTCATGGATATTGATCCTTCTGCAAACTATCCCCAACTTGTACGACAGAGCACTTGGCTTCTTGATGACCAATAGTTAGAAGCAACTACCGTTGGATCACATCCAGAAAGCTTAGTGAGAAAAGTGCTTAAATCATATTGTTAACAAGTGATAAATTCCTTTCAACAATATTTGCTCATTGCCTTCTACTCAAAGTTTTAAAGAATCCACTTCATTGTTAATAATTTTTTATATTTTACGTTGAAGACTGGGTTTAATATTTATACCAAATGACATTTTCAAAATCTTCACGGTAATAATATTGTCATTCACTATCGTAGACAAGTATCCATGAGTTCCAGTGATAAACAAATCCAAAGGGCTTGTTTTTGTCAATTCTTAAATTACTACCGGTGTCGACGTGTCAGTGTCGGTGTTCGTGTCAGTGCTTCATAGTACAAGATAATTTACCTACAAACTGCATGATAGAGAAGATTTGCAAAACATTCTCTTGAAATAATAGGAACAGACTAGAATTATGACATTTAACTTCAAACCAAATATAAATTTTGTTTACATTAATAGATTGTATCTTGAAGACACCGCTGTATTAAACTTGGTCTAAGGCACAAACATCAAGATAGATACTTCCACGACAATTTATGATGCACATAGTGTCACCATAATATCTATCAATGCGAACAGAAATACAAAATCATAAGCAAAACATGCTCACCGGCAACAGTCAAAGAAGCATTTGTAATAGCTTGATGCTTAAGAACTCTGTTGGGCGAGTAAAGGATAGCAAAAGCTGAAATTGCTAATTGTATGTTCTTCTTCCTTTCAAAGCGGTTAATGGAAAGAAAGTTTGGCCTACAACAGAAGCAACAACACAAAACTGTGATTCTATAAATAAACAAATATTATAAAAATGGTTATAAAAACAAGCAACATGCAAGTCATTTGAAAATATTATACAAATGGTTATTAAGAATAAGCTACATGCAAGTCGTTTACTTAGAGGAAGTAGGTTCATTGAATTGATCCACATTGACTGCTGGGTAAAGGACAGCTGGTCGAATTCCTTTAGCATCTAGATGTTTAAAAGTATTTGCAAAAGTAGATGCAGTGAAGTTGCTGTTAACAAGTATCGAATCGGCCATTCCTGCAATTCGGCAATGCATGATTCAGTATATGCATGAGAAGATAAGTTTGGAGGTTAAAAGAAAAATAGAACAGGGATACAAGGTCAAACCAGTTGTTATTTCTTCTACATAGTCTATGGGTTTCCTATACATCCTCCTGAGGAAAGTTGAATGTTGAGCCAGCAACAAGTCTGGAAAATGACAGTAGAATACAACCTACCAAACAAAATAAACTAACTGAGATAAATTGAAGATACAAAATATATGAATATACACACACATATTTTGCTACCTTAGTTGACCTTTTAAGTTTCAAGATGGGGATAACCACAGAGACCTGGTCTGCCAGTATAACATCAAATGAAGGCCACAGGAAAAGAACACAGAAAGCAACAAATAGGCACCGAAGGTATGCACATACTGCATGAAGACGGTAGAATATATGACGGGGAAGAAAGGAACCATAGACAGTAACTGGAAAGATACCTGGAATCATTACAAGTCAAACTATATCTTAATGGCAATGTAATTTCTCAAATAAAAAAATAAATAAAAAACAAATGTGACAGACGAATATAAACAGATAGAGATAAATTCACCAGCAATGGTTTCCTCAAAGCATCTATTTTTATCATGATGTGCAGTAAAAATATGAACTTTATGACCACGAGACGTAAGTTCAACAGCTGCATCCACGACTAATCTTTCAGCTCCGCCTACAAAACAATTACAATGTTATGTGAATCAACTATAGGTATTTAAAAAAATCTAGAGAAGGCCATTGGAAAATATTGTTTTATTGAACCAATTTAAAAAAATAATGGAAATCCAACCCAAATTGTTGATTTTTGTTTGAATGGAATAGAAAACAATTGGGGACACCAGTTATTACCTATGCCAAGATCTGGGTGAATTATAGCAATGTTCATTTTTGAGTTCGTTTCCTTGGCGGCCATATTGAGTAAAAGTCGGAATTATAAGATGTAAACGACAGTTGCAGAAATTCACCTGAGAATACCTGCAATGATAGGGTGGTGGCACTGGCATTAGACTCGTGTCAGCACAAAATTCAAAATATAGTTAAAAATTGTTGGCTACAAGTATCTGACAGACTGACGCAATACACTCGATGTCAAACACAAGGCACATCATCTATGTTGAATTATAACAACTTAACCCCCAACAAGCTAATTACAAAATTTGAAACCACCAATACTTAAACCCTGAAGAACTAAACCAACATGCTAGTTTGAACAATGGATTGATATGCCCTTGAACTGGATATGGAATCAACACGGCATGTGGCTTTTTATTATCAGCAAAATATCTCATCTTTGATGAAACTTGCAGTTTGTATAATAATAACTGTTTTAAAATATGTGTTTGAAAAACAAAGGAAAGAAGTATATGCTTTTATAGAAGAATTGGTTAGAAAAAAATACAAACACATAAAATAAAATAAAATATGGTAACTCAACTATTAATTTTTGGCCTCATAATAATGTGATGACATTGATATTGCTTTTCACTGTTTAATTTTCTAGTTATGTCCATACTATCCAAGAAAAAGATATGAAACAAAATGTACAATTACGTTTTGTGAAGGAAAATTAATAAGGCATGATATTAAGGTACAGTATCACAAGGACACCACTAAACAGACCACTAGTAGATGTATTAGTGTTAGTTTCAGTCCTTATCAAAACCAGAACTAAGTTGTGAGATACTTTTGGTAAACCAGAGCTATTTTTTAGTAAATCAAGTTATCCTCGCGCGCAATTACGGAGAGTCGGAGACTTATCCCTCGAGGTAACTAAGATACATTTAACCGAACTCTGAACCAACAGAGATCGAACTACCAAGTTTGACCAATTGTGTCTACATCTCCAACAACAGAATGACTGTTATATAACTTTAATGTTATGCAATACTTAGAATTACTGTATACAATATGGGCAGACTTAAAAGAGGTTCACTTATTATATTTTCTATTTGGCATTTTGTGCAGATTGACCCGTTCAACCGCTCTCATCGTACCGCTGATATGCTGATTCCTGATGTCGAACTCAAAGCAAAAATTGAAGAGTTTATTAGGTCTCAGGAAATGAAGAAACATGGTGAAAGCCTAAACATACAAAGTTCTAAAGCCACCATTCAAACCTCAGATGCTTCGGAAATGTTAATTGATTAAGAATCAGCATAGTAGTTCTAATTCCGCTATGATACAGTTCTATCGCTGCCATAGGTGCTATTTGATAACACTTTATACTAAGCAACGTATAGAAGAACAATAGTGATTTGTTCAATTTTTTCTATGCTATAGCGCCACTATAACAACTATTTGACGATACTAGAGTATGACATATTATAGACGATGAGTCTACCATGACAATTAACAGAGAAGTCAATATTTTAAGTTTTAACATTCAAAATTGGTCTAAATCAAGAAGATGAAGATGAAAATACGATGTTCAGTTGAAGAAATAATAGTAGTGTTACGAATGAGGTTTGTTTGTAAAACCATACAAACAAACAGTAAGGCCATTAAATATAAAACTTTTTCAGATCAATTTAACATATGTTTATTTTACTTTATACCAAAAAAATCATTCACGGCAACATATTTCCATATACACCATCTAACTTTCTTCTTTATCTTCAAGTCTCTACAGTAAAAAATATCACACAAATTGTGCCCATAACTAAATTATCTCACCATATGTGACTTTACTATACTGATCTTTATAAACCTAAAAGCATCTCAAATTTCAAAAGATATGTATTCTTTTGCCACTTACCTGACTCAGACGCATTCCAATTTCCACCGTCTGGACCACCCCTTTAACAAAGAAGATTCCAGTAGAAAATTTTATTGAAGCAATGTCTGGACAAAAAATTCATCTACAAAAAATTACTAACAAACTAACAATCAAACCATGGAATAATATCTAGACAAGACCAAAACAGCTGGTTTAATTTTGTGTTTTATCCTCTATATGGCAAATGGATTTTTTATCAAACTACACAAACATTTCATACACTTCATATGCATGCTTAAAAATATACACTTCTACAAACTACAAGCTGATTTTCTATAAAATCTCACTACATGGTAAAGAATTCGACTTCAGGGAAACAAAATTTGTGCAATAATATCTACATATAAACTGATTCCATTCGCAATGTTAACCACGGTTTATGAACAACCCATTTTGCTTATCAATTTTATTGAGGACCCAATCAATAAAATTTCAACTCTGATATGGGTTTTAGCTCTACAATATTAACCAACAAACATTAACCCTAATTTTCAACCCTAAAAAATTTCTAACAGGTCTTTAGCTCAATCAAACCCTAATCAAATTTCAAATTTCAAATTTCAACGAGTATTTAGCTCAAACGATAGAGGAGAAAAGCTAGAACATAAAAATCTCACTGAATCGTACCTGAATCACCTTTTCGCACTGAATCCCGTTCTGAATCGCGTTTTCTCACTAAAACCCGTTCTGAATCGCGTTTCGAATCCCGTTTTCACCCAAAATCTCTTTGATTTGGCATATTTGTTGCTAATGGCGTTCAGCTACGAAGAAAAAAAGATCAGGTCTGTGCTTAATCGCGTTTGGTTTCTGAAAAAATAAACCGGTTTAGAACCGGTTTAATAAAATCATAAACCGGTTTTAATTTTCTGAATTTATATGGGTCGGTTGGTTTTTAACTAATTGGATTGGGCTTTTGAAATATGGATATGGTGATTTGGTTACAGTTATCCAATAACTTTGCGAAAATTGATTTTCCCACTTCATGGAAGGCCAAGAAACACCAGTATTTTACGTTTTTAACCCCATCGGCAGTTAACTGCCGATGGAAAGGACGCGGCGGCAGTTAACTGTCGATGGGATCCGGCGGCAGTTAACTGCTGACTGATGGGAAGGAAACCAGCGGCAGTTAGCTGCCACTGCCATGTTTTGCTTATATTTTCTAAAACTTCACATTTTTTTCATCTTAATGTGAACAAATACGATAAAATGAGTGAACAAAAACGATAAAATAACATGCGATTAAAGTAAAAATGCTAACAAAAAAAAGACAACTAATTTTTTAACTTAAAAACTGTTTTTAATTTTTTTAAAAACAAATTTAATTTTAACAAAAACTAATTCTAACATAGTACTAATTTCTTTAAACTAATTTTAAAAACAGATTTAATTTTTTTATTTAAAAAATCAGTTTTTCTTTAAATTGTTAGAATCAGATTTTTCTATATGAATTTGAAGGTGGAAATTGAATTATGAAATTGAAATAAATTGATGATAGGATTTGGAAGAGTGCATACCTTCTCTTTTATCTCTGCTAGTTTCCAACTTTGCCCTTTTTTGTATCTTCGTGCTACAGTAAGTTATCTCATGGTGAGGGAGAGAAGAACAACCGGCTTCTGATTTTGTTGGTTTAGCAGAGAAAGAGATCACATATGTTTCTTTACTAGAAAAGATAATATACATTTTCCCTTTTAAAAATGGACATCCAACATAAAAAATAAAAGATTTTCAAATAATTAATTAACATAAAAACATCTCTTCTAATTATTTGTTTTTTTGTTCAAACGTCTCTTCTAATTTTATTAGCCAATATTTTATTTAATAAATTAACGTTAAAATATCAAAGATACCAAAGATAAATTATAAAACAGAAAAGATATTTTTTATTTAATACATACATTTTTTGAACAAGTATTTAAATACATACATGAAAACCCATTTTGGTAATTATACATGCAAAATCAATTTTGACACAAACTATCCAAACAACATAAATTGGTAAAAATCACTTTTATAGTAATGTATCCAAGCATATTAATTCATATCCAACTTACATTTAACCAAGATCAATTCTCTCAAACTCAATTCTATCAAAATCAATTCTCGCCGCCGCCAAACCAAACACACACTAAAACGGCAACGCATTATCCACATTTTAAAACTTGGGTTGGGTTTGAAGGTGAGAAAAACACACAAGAAGGGGGGGTTGAATTGTGTGGACTCCAAAAACTTGGTTTCTTTCTTTTCTAAACTTAAGTTAAGTTCAGAAGCTGATATGAATCAGTTCTGAACTATTTCTCAAAGAGTATTGCAGCGGATTCAAAATGAAAAGAGAGAGGGAAAGAGAGACACACAAAGATTTATACTGGTTCCTTCCAAATGTTGGAAGTAGTCCAGTCCCCTTGTTTTCCAACAAGATTTCAACTATAATCAGCCTGATTACAATTACTCAGACCACAAAGGAATGAGATTTCCAGTTGCTTAGACCACCAAGGAATAAGACTTCTAATGTTCAGACCACTAAGGAATGAACCAACCTTGCTTAGACCACAAAGGAATAAGACTCCCTGCACAGACCACCCAGGAATGTGACTAACAGCTCAGACCACAAAAGAATGAGGTTACAATTGCTCAGTATACAGACTGAGACTTAAGGACCAAACTGAATTACAAAGAAATGAGTTTGGATTGAACACTTGATAAAATATCATAGGTGTTCTCTTAATACAACACAGGTTAAGACTCTTAACCTTAAGAAATTCTAAGTTACAGAAACTAAAAGAATTTCTAAGAGTTTTGTGAACTTATGAGTTTTGACAGCAAAAACAGAGCACAGGTTCAGCAGTTTTGTTTCAAGAGTCTTCACAAAAATCTTCTTCAAATCCTCTTCCTTTATATAGAGGAAATTTAGAGCTGTTGAAGATTTGCAGAAATTAAGCAAAGAGCCGTTGCAAATTGATAGCTAGGATAGCTGCAATTGTGTGCTGAACTTTTCCAGAAAACAGAGTGCAGCAGCCATTTTTGAATTTGCTTTCCTTAAAAGCTGGGGAATGTTTGAGTCAGGGAGACAACTGTTCCGTTGAGTTGTTCTGACATATCCAGGCATTAAATGCGCACAGTAACAGTTACTTTCCTTGCAACATCAGACTTCAGAAGCTTCTGCGTGAACAGTGCATCAGAAGCTCTCTTCAGGAGCACTTCTTCAGAAGCACTGTTCATCAGACGCACTTCTTCAGACGTTGACTTTGCGTTGACTTCCTTCAGACTCAGACTTCAGAAGCAAGCTTCAGACTCAGACTTCAGAAGCTGTCTTCAGACGCAAGCTTCAGACTCCCACTTCAAGAGCACTCTTCAGACCCCGTTTTCTTCCAGCTTTGCAACTTGGCTTCTAAGCTTTCCTTTCTTGCTCAAAGTTTGTTCTTCCATAACCAATTTCAATTATCAATCATTAAACACATGGTTCTGAAATAACTTGAACAAAGCATTAGCAAATAACCAATTTTCTATTTAACACCTTTGTTATCATCAAAACCACAAAGAGAGATATGTTTATACATAATGTTTCAACAATCTCCCCCTTAATTCAGAAGAGAGTTGTTTAAACACATTTTGTTCCAACAATCTCCCCCTTTTTGATGATGACAAACATAAGTATTAATCAGAAAATTGTTGGTAACTTAATTAACAAGTTAACTGCAGGGTGTGAGGTTTGTAAGCTCCCCCTGAGTTTGATCCAAGTTAATTAAGTTCAGTTTAAATCAAAACATGTGAAAATTTCAGAATTGTTGTTAAGTTTAATTAATAAGCTGACTTCAGGAGAGGTTTGTAAGCTCCCCCTAGGTCTGACAATCCTCAAGGTTAGGTTTGTAAGCTCCCCCTAATTCTTATCCATGTTAATTAAACTCAACTTAAAACAATAAAGTGAAATTATCATTCAGAATTATAAATAACTTGTTGACTTCAGGTTTTGAGGTTTGTAAGCTCTCCCCCTAAGTCTGATAATCCACAGGATGAGTTTTGTAAGCTCCCTGAGTCTTATCCAAGTTATTTTAAATTCATTTTAACTCACTAAGAGTTATGTATCTCACAGAATTTCAATTCAGAGGCTAAGAGTTAAAAACAGTTCTTTCAATTCAGAGGCTAAGAGTTAAAAACAGTTCTCATAAGTTAATTTCATTCATATCTTAACCTATGTTCAGAGCCTCAGGTCTTAATACCTTTTACTCCCCTTTCATAAGTTAATTACTGACAGAATATTTAACTTATATTTGAGCTCAGGAGCTTAATACTTGTTTTATATTTCTCCCCCTTTTGTCATCAACAAAAAGTTTTTGGAAGAAAAAAAAATTGCAGAAAGAAAAAATCTCTCCCCCTTTTTAAGAAGGTTTAAAAAAAACATTTCTCCCCCTTTCAAAAAGAGTTTGAAAAACATGTGTATATGACATCTCTCTTACTTGCAAAAAGATTCAGAATATTGAGAGAGTTTGAAAAGACGTGTGAGATAATTATGCAATCATATAGATAATCTAGCAGCAAAGATAAGCATCAGAGCATACTTGATTTTCAATGAGTATATGACATTGCATTGAAAACAGAATGATGTTCAGAAGCAGAAAATAGTTCAGAGCTTCTGATCAGAGCATTCTTTGTTCACACATAGTTGTTCAGTATATTTTGTTCAGTATCAGAGCAAATCTGAGCTATTTTAAACAAAATGGTTCAGATTATATATCCACTGATATCAACTGAAGGTTTTAATACTGCTGAACTTATATCAGAACCTGATACCAAAATATGGTTCAGTGCTGATATCAAGATATGGCATTTGGTTCAGCGTGGACTTAAAATTCAAGTGCTGCTGAAATCTTTCAGACCAACTGATACCAATTTTAAAATAAGTTCTAAAAACTGAACATGTCTGATACACTTGAGCATTTGAAAAATGTGTCTGTGTTAAAACAGTTTAAAAACAGACTGATACCAACTGAAATTGTTTGTTAAGCAATTTTAGCATTTGATATCAAAAACAGAAAACCACATTTTTAAATTGATGACTTTGAGAGGGATAGAGTATAAACTTTCAAGGCTTTAATCATCATTGCCCAGGGTTATACTTATCAGATTCTGACCAAACATTAGATTCCTATCAGATTCAGAAGTCAGAAAATCCAGGTTCTGATCCTTCAGACTCTGAAGTTTTTCAGGCTTAACTTTCTTCAGACTCTCAGAAAATGAGTGTCTGATAAATCTTAGCTTATGATAAACTCAGAATCAAGGATTTCATTCAGATTCAAGCACATTTTCAAGAGATAAAGTGCATGTTCAGATTCTTTTTAATAAAATTGAATCTTTCTTCTGTTAGGGGTTTTGTGAATATGTCAGCCCATTGATGATCAATATCAATGAACTGAATATCTAAAACACCCTTCTGAACATAATCTCTTATAAAATGATGTTTTATTTCTATGTGCTTGGCTCTAGAATGCAGAATTGGATTTTTAGACAGACATATTGCAGCAGTGTTATCACAATAAATTGGAATGTTATCTGCATGAATATGATAATCCTCTAATTGATGTTTCATCCAGAGCAGTTGTGTGCTACAACTTGCAGCTGAGATGTATTCTGCTTCTGCTGTTGACAAAGCAATGGTTGCTTGTCTCTTGCTGGCCCAGGATATCAGATTCTCACCAAGAAACTGACAGTTTCCACTGGTGGACTTTCTTTCAATCCTGTCCCCAGCATAGTCAGCATCACAGAATCCAACTAGCTTATAATTCAAGGATTTCTTATACAGAAGTCCCAAATTAGTTGTTCCTTTCAGATACCTAAAGATTCTCTTGACAGCAGTCATATGAGATTCTCTAGGATCTGACTGGAATCTAGCACACAGACATACACTAAACAAAATATCTGGCCTAGAAGCAGTTAAGTATAAAAGAGAACCTATCATACCTCTGTACAGCTTCTAATCTACTTTAGAGCCATTGTCCTCTTTGGTTAAGGTGCAGGTGGGATGCATTGGTGTTGTCATCAGCTTGCAATCATCCAGCTGGAACTTCTTCAGAAGCTCCTTAGTGTATTTGGATTGATGAACATAGACATCATCTTTGCATTGGTTGATTTGAATTCTCAAAAAGAATTTCAGCTCCCCATCATGCTCATTTCAAATTCATCCTGCATTAACATTGAAAACTCTTTGCAAAGGGAGGCATTAGTAGAACCAAATATGATATCATCAACATATATTTGTACAATTAAGATTTCTTTCTTAACAGTTTTTCTAAAAAGTGTATTATCAACTTGACCTCTTACAAAATCATTTTTAATCAAGAAATTGCTCAGTCTTTCATACCAAGCTCTGGGAGCTTGTTTCAGACCATACAAAGATTTCTTAAGTTTAAAAACAAAGTCTGGATTTTTAACATCTTCAAAACCAGGAGGTTGTTTTACATACACTTCTTCAGAAATTACACCATTTAAGAAAGCACTCTTAACATCCATTTGATACAAGATGATATCATGATTAACAGCATAAGAAAGAAGTAACCTGATTGCTTCCAGTCTTGCAACTGGAGCAAAAGTTTCTGTGTAATCAATTCCTTCTTGCTGGCTGTACCCTTGAGCTACTAGTCTAGCCTTGTTTCTGATCACTTCTCCTTGTTCATTGAGCTTGTTTCTGAACACCCATTTTGTTCCAATGATGTTCTTATGATCAGGTCTTGCAACTAGATCCCAGACATCATTCCTTTGAAACTGGTTCAGCTCTTACTGCATTGCTACAATCCAACCATCATCAGCAAGTGCTTCATCAGCAGTTGTGGGCTCAATCATGGATAGCAGGCCAAGCATAGACTCATTCTGAGTGAATGCTGATCTTGTCTTTCTTGGACTGTTCTTGTTTCCAATGATCAACTCCTCAGGGTGTGAAGACTTGTAATTGAATGAGGTTCTGGGTGGATTAGCTTCTGAAGAACCATCAAGGATTTGTTCAGAACCATGCTGGTCTTGATTTGCTTCAGGAGTAGTGTCATTATCAGAGAGTTTCTCAGATTCTTCATTGTTTTCAGCTTCTGAACCTTCTTCAGACTCTGAACTGGGTTCAGCTTCTGAAGGTTCTTCTGAGATTCTGACATCTGCAAAACTCTCAACCAGCTCTGGTATTTCATTACCAGGCTTCTTATCATCAAACCTAATATGTATAGCTTCTTCAACAACATGTGTTTCAGAATTATACACCCTGTATGCCTTAGATCTCTCTGAGTATCCTAAAAAGGTACCCTTTTGAGCCTTGGCATCAAATTTCTTTAGGTAGATTTTATTGTTTAGTATGTAACATGTACAACCAAACTGATGAAAATAAGAAATACTTGGTTTTCTTCCTTTAAACAGTTCATATGCTGTTTTATTCAGAATAGGTCTGATATAGATCCTGTTCTGAATATAACATGCTGTGTTTACAGCTTCTGCCCAAAAGTACTTAGCAATTTTGGATTTATGGATCATGGTTCTAGCCATTTCCTGTAAAAGACCTGTTCTTTCTCTCTACAACTCCATTTTGTTGTGGAGTTCTAGGAGATGAGAACTCATGGAGAATTCCATGATCTTCACAAAAATTTTCAAAAGGTTCATTTTCAAATTCCCCACCATGATCACTTCTGATTTTAAAAATTTTCAAATCAGTTTCATTTTGTACTTGTTTGCAGAATTTGAAAAACACATCATATGTTTCATTTTTGGTTATAAGGAATTTAACCCAAGTCCACCTACTATAATCATCAACAATTACGAGTCCATACTTCTTTCCATTGATTGAAGCTGTTCCAACATGACCAAACAAATCAATGTGAAGGAGTTCTAAGGGTTTTGAGGTGGAAACAATGTTCATAGATTTAAAAGAAGTTTTTGAAAACTTTCCAATTTGGCATGCACTGCACAGTGCATCTGAGTGATAATCAATTTTGGGTAAGCCCCTGACCAGCTGTAACTTGCTAAGCTTAGAGATAAGTCTCCAGTTA
Organism: Medicago ruthenica; assembly: GCA_018208015.1. Taxonomy (NCBI): domain Eukaryota; kingdom Viridiplantae; phylum Streptophyta; class Magnoliopsida; order Fabales; family Fabaceae; genus Medicago; species Medicago ruthenica. Next base: position 28,596,347 of record CM031373.1, on the reverse strand, counting down.
GCATGTCCCAGCCTTTTGTGCAAAACCCATTTCTCATCACTCAGAGACAGAAGGCAAACTACCTTCTGCTGAACCAATTCAGAAAAATTTATTTTATAAACATTGTTTTTCCTACTACCTTTGAACACTACAGACTTATTTTCATTGTTGATTACAGTGCAAGTGTTCTTATTAAACAAGACTTCATAATTACTATCACATAATTGACTTATGCTAAGTAAATTATGTCTAAGTCCATCTACCAGCCAAACATCATCAATGTACAGGGAAGAATTACCTATCTTACCAGTACCAATGATCTTTCCTTTCTGACTTCCTCCAGACCCCACAGTTCCTCCCTCTTTCAAAGTCAGGGTTTGGAACATAGACTTGTCCCCTGTCATATGATGCGAGCATCCACTGTCCAGGTACCAGGACCTTTCCTTTTCTTTGGATGACAAGCATATCTGCAATTGAAATGATCTCAGACTTAGGTACCCAGATTTTCATGGGTCCTTTGGGGTTAGTCCTGAAAGGTTTTGGCTTTTTCATCTTGTGTCTGAAGTTATGATATTCAGACTTGTTCTGATACTTTGGATATGAATCCTTATATCTTGAATAAGTTTGAGTTCTAGAGCCTGAGTTCTTCAGAACCTGAGTTCTCAAGGGTCTGGACTCAGATTTCTTCAGAACTTGAGAACTGAAAGTATTTGGTTCTGATTTGTTTTGAGTCTGAACCATTGAGTACTTTGGTTCTGGTTTCTTCAGAACTCTAATTTTATTTGCTTCAGACACACAGCAAGCTTCAGTTTTACCTTTCTTAAAACAATTAGAAGCAGAAAACTGATTGGTTTGCTTTTGCTTGCTTTGCTTAACATTCTGAGATTGAAAATGTTTTGTATTGACTGGTTTAATAGATTTTGAAGTTTTAATAAACCCAGTCTTTGAAAAATTTGAATTTGACTTATTCAGATTCTGAGACTTACTAGTTCCAGGTTCTGAACTCTTCAGACTCTGAACATTTTCAGGTTTAGAGTCTGATTTTCTCTTACTCTTAGGCTTAGGACCTTTTGGCTTAGATTTAGGCAAGGTTTTAACATCTGCCTTCATCTTACCCTTAGGTTCAGAAGCTTTAGAGTCTGAGCTGTTCAGAACTTCAGACTCAGTCTCAGTTTCTGACATTTTCAATTTCTCAGAGTTATTAGAAGTAGGCACAAAGCATATACCATTGCCTTTTAAAATATTTCCAGAACAGGAAGGTTAGTTTGATTCATTTGAAGGTTTGAATGAATCATAGCCAATGCCTTCACCTTTGTTTCTGACCATATTATAAAGAATAGAGGCAATTTTAGTTCTATTGAATCCAGTTAGAATGAAATCCTGAAGAGCTATTTCATGTTCATTAGGAATCTCCTCAGATTTCTTATGAGCCTTATCTCTGAGTTCTTGAACTTCTTCATCAAACTCTTTTATTTGATTCTGAAGTTTAAAATTTTCCTCAGACAACAAGTTAGTTTTATTTTTCAAAGATTTAATCTCTCCTAACTTGTTTTTTAGATGACTCATAAGATCATTAACTGTTTCAATTAATTCAAATCTAGTGAGTTCAGAATATACCTCATCTTCTTCATCTGAATCTGAGCAGGATTCTGCATCAGAAAATGCAGTTGCCATCAAAGCTAGGTTTGCTTCCTCTTCATCAGATTCAGACTCATTTTCCAGATCATCCCATGTTGCCATGAGACTCTTTTTAAGCTTGTTTCTGAAACTACTAGACTTTGAGCTGGACTTCTTTGCTTTTTCCTTTGATTTGTCCTTCTGAAGATCAGGACATTCAGCAATGAAGTGGCCAGGTTTCTTGCAGTTGTAGCATTCTGGTTTTCCCTCTTTGAACCAGATCCTCTATAGTTACTGCTTCTGTTAGAGAATTTTTTCTTTCTATTCATTAGATACTGAATTCTTTTAGAAAGCATTGCAAGCTCATCAGCATCTATATCTTCATCAGAATTTCCCTCAGGAAATTCTTCTTCAGATTCAATAGCTTTCAAAGCTTTAGCAGGCTTTCTTTTAGATTTCAGTGCTAATAATTTTGGTTCTCTAACAGACTCATCCTCATTGAGTCCTAGTTCATGCACCTTGAGGGAGCTTAAAAGATCCTCAATACTTAAAGTATTCAGATCCTTAGCTTCCTCAGTAGCAGTCACTTTAGGTCTCCATTTAGATGGCAGACTTCTAAGGATTTTATTCACATGATCAGCTGTGATATAACTCTTCTTCAGAATCTGAAGTCCAGAAACCAGAGTCTGAAATCTTAAGAACATTGCCTCAATATTTTCATCCTTTTTCATTCTGAACAATTCATATTGCTGAACAAGAATGTTTGCCTTAGCTTCTCTAACCTTTTTGTTACCTTCATAGTTAGAGCAGAGGGATGTGAATATTGCTTTGGTTGTTGACTTGTCACTCAGCTTCTGATATTCATTGTGAGGTGATGAATCCACAATGATACCTCTGACATTGTGATGCTTCCTATAAATCTTTCTTTCTGCATCACTTAAAGCTCTTCTGTTGACAGCAACACCTTCTTCATCAACTGGTATTGAGATTCCATCTTCAATAATATCCCAAAGTGAGTCATCAATACCAATTATATGACTGTACATTTTGCTCTTCCACCATGAGAACTTTTCTGGATCACCAGTAAACATTGGGGGTTTATTGTGTGATCTAGATTTTCTGTCATCTGTACCATAGTCATATGATACATTTCTTTGATTTCTGGGTTGGGGTGGAGGTGAACCTTCATTATCAGATGACATGTTTTTCTCAGGATCCTACTGACACACTGTTAAGTGTTAATATCAGAACCGGAGCTCTGATACCAACTGAAGGTGAGAAAAACACACAAGAAGGGGGGGGGGGGTTGAATTGTGTGGACTCCAAAAACTTGATTTCTTTGTTTTCAAAACTTAAGTTAAGTTCAGAAGCTGATATGAATCAGTTCTGAACTATTTCTCAAAGAGTATTGCAGCGGATTCACAATGAAAAGAGAGAGGGAAAGAGAGACACACAAAGATTTATACTGGTTCCTTCCAAATGTTGGAAGTAGTCCAGTCCCCTTGTTTTCCAACAAGAGATTTCAACTATGATCAGCCTGATTACAATTACTCAGACCACAAAGGAATGAGATTTCCAGTTGCTTAGACAGCCAAGGAATAAGACTTCTAATGTTCAGACCACTAAGGAATGAACCAACCTTGCTTAGACCACAAAGGAATAAGACTCCCTGCACAGACCACCCATGAATGTGACTAACAGCTCAGACCACAAAGGAATGAGGTTACAATTGCTCAGTATACAGACTGAGACTTAGGGACCAAACTGAATTACAAAGAAATGAGTTTGGGTTGAACACTTGATAAAATATCAGAGGTGTTCTCTTAATACAACACAGGTTAAGACTCTTAACCTTAAGAAATTCTAAGTTACAGAAACTAAAAGAATTTCTAAGAGTTTTGTGAACTTATGAGTTTTGACAACAAAAACAGAGCACAGGTTCAGCAGTTTTGTTTCAAGAGTCTTCACAAAAATCTTCTTCAAATCCTCTTCCTTTTTATAGAGGAAATTTAGAGCTGTTGAAGATTTGCAGAAATTAAGCAAAGAGCCGTTGCAAATTGAGAGCTAGGATAGCTGCAATTGTGTGCTGAACTTTTCCAGAAAACAGAGTGCAGCAGCCATTTTTGAATTTGCTTTCCTTAAAAGATGGGGAATGTTTGAGTCAGGGAGACAACTGTTCCATTGAGTTGTTCTGACATATCCAGGCATTAAATGCGCACAGTAACAGTTGCTTTCCTTGCCACATCAGACTTCAGAAGCTTCTGCGTGAACAGTGCATCAGAAGCTCTCTTCAGGAGCACTTCTTCAGAAGCACTGTTCATCAGACGCACTTCTTCAGACGTTGACTTCCTTCAGACTCAGACTTCAGAAGCAAGCTTCAGACTCAGACTTCAGAAGCTGTCTTCAGACGCAAGCTTCAGACTCCCACTTCAGGAGCACTCTTCAGACCCAGTTTTCTTCCAGCTTTGCAACTTGGCTTCTAAGCTTTCCTTTCTTGCTCAAAGCTTGTTCTTCCATAACCAATTTCAATTATCAATCATTAAACACATGGTTCTGAAATAACTTGAACAAAGCATTAGCAAATAACCAATTTTCTATTTAACACCTTTGTTATCATCAAAACCACAAAGAGAGATATGTTTATACATAATGTTTCAACAATCTCCCCCTTAATTCAGAAGAGAGTTGTTTAAACACATTTTGTTCCAACAGGGTTAGGTTTAGTTGGTAATAATCCATGGTCTAGCCCACCCTTTCTCAACCTCTTCATTTACCAACTCTTTTTATCTTTTGATATATTCATTTCAGGCGTGTCAGATACTACATTTGGATAGTTTTTTCACTTGGGTTTCTAATTGATGTGTCGAGTAGTGTGAGTCTAGGTTCTTGAGAAACAATATTATTAGTAATACAGTAGTGTTAAAAATTTGTAATGTTGCAATATCTGAGATATGACAGCTCAATTAGTTTGAGTTATATCTTAAGGGAGTTAAACGATTGTAGTTTCAACTCTGATAAAAGAGAAACTACAAACATTACAGCTAATTTGTTGACATTTGTTTGTCAAAAAACAAATCTCAAAAGAACCCGAATATTTTAGGATTTGGTTTCTCTAAAGTGAATTGATAATGAAGTGAGAAGACAAAATATTTATTTGAAGAATCTTATAGTTTTGTATGTTGTGACACAAATATCAAGAATTTATTTTTTTATTAATTGATATTACTTATTTTAAACACTAAAATTGACTAATTAATGAGTAATATTCAAAAATTTGGTGGTCACTCAATCTAAGTATTTCAAAGTAAGTTTGAGGACAGGTTGGATATTCAAAATAATGTAAGGTTGTAAAAATAAATAGAAAATGTGTATCTATATCTAAATAAAGAAATTTTATTTTGAAGGATGACAATTTGATTTACAAAAAGTCTAGATTTGGATTATTTAAGGGTGTGTTTGCTTTGCTAAAAAATGAAGGACATGACAGGACAACTTCAGTTGTACAGTGTTTGATTTGTAAAACTGTTTCTAGGACAGGACAAACTGGAGGCAGGGGACATGACAAAAACTGAAATTATTGTCTCTCACTAAACCCTGACACAACTTTTTGTCTCACATACTAGTTGTCTAAAATATCAAAATAGCATTTTGTATATAAAAAATTGTATAAGACAAAAAATTAGTCAATACCATAAAAGTTTGTCAAGTGTTGTTTTGCCTTGTATTGCATTGTTCTGTCTTGTGTTGTTTTGTGCAGTACTTACTGTTTAGCCTGTCAAACACACCATAAATACACTTGCACACCTGCACAAAAAAAGGGTATTTTTGTCTTTACAACATACCATAAATACACTTGCACATAGGGGTGGGAATAGGTCAGGCTAGGCCAGACCAGGCTTTGATAGGCCTGAGTCTGGCCTACGAAAAATTTTGCAAGCCTGAGACTGGCCTATGGCCTTTCATAAGCATATTTTTTTGGCCTGACCTATTTAAAAGTTTGGTCTGGCCCGAAACCCTATTTACAGATCTACTTCAAATTAAAGTTATTAAATAATCTATTTTATCTACTTTAAATAGGCCAAATTGGCCTTAAAGCCTATTTAATTGTAAGGTTTGTCTATCACTATAAAGCCTATTTCACTATAATGCCTTGCAACCTATTTAAAAAGTCAATTATTTGAGTTTCTTCTTAATTTTTATGTTTAATATAAATTATTTTTTTATATAGATAAAAAATAATTTTTAATAATATGCATAAATAGGCCGGCTTATCAGGCGTCGTAGGCTTTTTTGATAGCCTAAGCCTGACCTATTTACTTAAAAAGGCTTTTTAGAAATCCTATGTATAACCTTTCTCATAAACAAGCCAAGCCAGACCAGGCCTAAACAAACCAGGTCGTAGGCCCCTGTAGGCCGGCCTGGCCTATTCCCAACCCTACTTGCACACTTAACATTTTCTCTCAGTTAACAAACTTATGCACAATCAAGTGAAATAAATAAATGTGTCGCACCAGTATCAATAATAGCAAGCAAATGAGTGTTGTTAATGAAACAAATACATCTGATGAGGTTGTCCGGCTCAGCTCCCTCCTCCATACTCAAGGCAAAAACTTTCCCACTAGCTTTCTCTTTCTTCGGCTTAGTACACTTGGTACTAATGTGATCCACCTCTCCACAGTTGAAGCAAACAATCTCCTTATTCTAACATTCAAAAGCACGATGTCCAGCTTTATCGCACTTGTAACAAACCATTGTAGCACTCTTGCAATCAGTTGCCTTATGTCCAGGTCCTCTGAAGATGAGAAAAACACACAAGAAGGGGGGGGGTTGAATTGTGTGGACTCAAAAACTTAGGTTTCTTTTCTTCTCAAAAATTATGTTAAGTTCAGAATCAGGTTCTGAACTTTTATCAAAGTTAATTATGCAGCGGATTCAAATGAAAAGAGAGAAGGAAAGAGAGACACACAATATTTTTATACTAGTTTCTTCCACAAGTTGGAAGTAGTCTAGTCCCCTTGTTACTAACAAGAGATTTTAACTATAATCAGACTGATTACAATTGCTCAACCACAAAGGAAGAGACTTCAATGCTCAAACACCTAGTAAGAGACTTCTAATGCTCAGAACACTAAGTAATGAGACTTCCTGCTCAGAACACCAAGTAATGAGACTTCCTGCTCAGACCACAAAGGAATGAGACTCTAATTGCTCAGAACACTAAGTAATGAGACTACAAATGCTCAGTACGCAGACTGAGACTTGAACCAAACTGAATTACAAAGAAAGTAAGTTTGGGTTGAACACTTGATCAAATATCAGAGGTGTTCACTTAATACAACACAGGAATAAGACTCAACACTTAAGAAATTCTAAGATTACAAGTTTGTAAGAATTTCTAAGAGTTTTAGTGAACTTCGAATTTTTACAGCAAAAACAGAGCACACTTCAATCAGTTTTGTTTCAAGAGTCTTAGCAGTTTTCTTCTTCAATTCTTCATCCTTATATAGAGGAAAATAGAGCTGTTGAAGAAAGCCAGGAATTAAGCAAAGAGCCGTTGCAAGTATAGAACTAGGCCAGGCTGAAATTGCGAGCTAAACTCAGCAGAAAACCAGAGCAGCAGCCATTTTTGAATTTGCTTTCCTTAAAAGCTGGGGAATGTTTGAATCAGGGAGACAACTGTTCCATTGGAGTTGTTCTGGCACTGCAGGCATTAAATGCTGAAGGAAACTTTCCACGTCAGACTTCAGAAGCTTCTTCAGGAACAGTACTTCAGAAGCTCTCTTCAGACTCAGACTTTAGAAGCACTGTTCATCAGACACACTTATTTAGACGTTGACTTTTGTTGACCTTCAGAAGCACAGTTCATCAGACGCACTGTTCATCAGACGCTTTCTTCAGACGTTGACTTTCGTTGACCCTCAGACTCAGCCTTCAGACTCTGCCTTCAGACGCACTCTTCAGACTCAGTTTTCCTTTAAACTTTGCAACATAGCTTCTAAGCTTTCCTTCTTGCTCTTAGCTTGTTCTTCCATAACCATTATCAAACACCAATCATTAAGAACATGGTTCTGCATAACTTAGAACAAAGCATTAGGAATACCAATTTTCTTTTTAACACTTTGTTATCATCAAAACCTTAAAGAGAGTTTGTTCATACATATTGTTTCAACAGTCTCCCTCTATTCAAAAGAGAGTTGTTCACATTTTGTTCCAACAATCTCCCCCTTTTTGATGATGACAAACATAAGTATTAATCAGAAAATTATTGTTAATTTAATTAACAAGTTGACTGCAGGGTATGAGGTTTGTAAGCTCCCCCTGAGTCTGATCCATGTTAATTAAATTCAGTTCAGATCAAAACATGTGAAAATTTCAGAGTTGTTGTTAAGTTTAATTAACAAGCTGATTTCAGGAGAGGTTTGAAAGCTCCCCCTAGGTCTGACAATCCACAAGGTGAGGTTTGTAAGCTCCCCTTGATTCTTATCCAAGTTAATTAAACTCAACTTAAAACAATAAAGTGAAATTAACACTCAGAATTATAAATAACAAGCTGACTTCAGGTTCTGAGGTTTGTAAGCTCTCCCCCTAAGTCTGATAATCCACAGGATGAGTTTTGTAAGCTCCCTGTGTCTTATCCTTGTTATTTTAAATTCATTTTAACTCACTAAGAGTCATGTATCTCACAGAAATTCAATTCAGAGGCTAGAGATTAAAAACAGTTCTCATAAGTTAAATTCAATCAGAACTTAACTTATGTTTTGAGCTCAGGCCTTAATACCTTTTACTCCCCTTTCATAAGTTAATTACTGACAGAATTTAACTTATGTTTTGAGCTCAGAAGCTTTAATACTTGTTTACCTCTACTCCCCCTTTTGTCATCAACAAAAAGAAAGTTTCATAAAAAAAATTTCAGAATTTTGAGAGAGTTTGAAAAACATGTGAGATAATCATGCAATCATATAAGTAATCAAGCAGCAAAGATGAGAATTAGAGCAGACTTGATCATACATGAGTATATGACATTGCACAAAAAATAGAATGATGTTCAGAAGCATAAAAAAAATAGTTCAGAGCATTCTGATCAGAGCATTCTTGTTCAGACACAGTTGTTCAGTATATCACTGAACTATTTTAGGCAAAATTGTTCAGATCATATACCAACTTGAAGGTTTTAGCACTATTGAACTTGTTTCAGAAGCTGAAAAAGTATAGCTGCTGATATCAAGATACAGCATTTGGTTCAGTGCTGCTGAATTCTTTCAGACCAAACTGATACCAATTTTTTAAATAAGTTCTGAAAGACTGAACATGTCTAATATAAATTGAGCATTTGAAAAATGTGTCTGTGTTTAAACATTTCAGAACATGAAAACAGAAAAACACATTTTTATATTGATGACTTTGGGAGGGACAAAATATAACTTTCAAAGCGCTAAATCATCATTGCCCAGGGTTATACTTATCTGATTCTGACCAAAAGTTAGATAAATATCAGATTCAGAAGTCAGAAAATCCAGGTTCTGAACCTTCAGACTCTGAAGTTTTCAGGGCTTAACTTTCTTCAAACTTTCAAAAATGAGTGTCTGATAAGTCTTAGCTTCTGATGAACTCAGAATCTTAGTTTTCATTCAGATTCAAGCATATTTTTCAAGAGATAAAGTGCATGTTCAGATTCTTTTTGATAAAATTAAATATGTCTTCTGTTAGGGGTTTTGTGAATATATCAGCCCATTGATGATCAGTATCAATGAACTGGATATCCAAAACACCCTTCTGAACATAATCTCTTATAAAATGATGTTTTATTTCTATATGCTTGGCTCTAGAATGCAGAATTGGATTTTTAGACAGACATATTGCAGCAGTATTATCACAATAAATAGGAATGTTATCTGCATGAATCTGATAATCCTCTAATTGATGTTTCATCCAGAGCAGTTGTGTGCTACAACTTGCAGCAGAGATGTATTCTGCTTCTGCTGTTGACAAAGCAATAGTTGCTTGTCTTTTGCTGGCCCAGTATATCAGATTCTCACCAAGAAACTGACAGTTTCCACTGGTGGATTTTCTTTCAATCCTGTCCCCAGCATAATCAGCATCACAGAATCCAACTAGCTTATAATCCAAAGATTTCTTATACAGAAGTCCCAGATTAGTTGTTCCTTTCAGATACCTAAAGATTCTCTTGACAACAGTCATATGAGATTCTCTAGGATCTGACTGGGATCTAGCACACAGACAGACACTAAACAAAATATCTGGCCTAGAAGCAGTTAAGTACAACAGAGAACCTATCATACCTCTGTACAGCTTCTGATCTAATTTTGAGCCATTGTCCTCTTTGCTTAAGGTGCAGGTAGGATGCATTGGTGTTGTCATCAGCTTACAATCATCAAGCTGGAACTTCTTCAGAAGCTCCTTTGTGTATTTGGACTGATGAACATAGACACCATCTTTGCATTGGTTGATTTGAATTCCCAAAAAGAATTTCAACTCTCCCATCATGCTCATTTCAAATTCATCCTGCATTAACTTTGAAAACTCTTTGCAAAGGGAGGCATTAGTAGAACCAAATACGATATCATCAACATATATTTGCACAATTAAGATGTCCTTCTTAACAGTTTTTCTAAAGAGTGTTGTCGCGTCGAATTTCGGATGTCAAGCTATTGGGAAGCTTTGAATCACTAAATGTTAAACCACGACTGAACTTTTAACTTTCCGGGGAAAAAAGGAAAAAAGTTCGAAATTACCTTGAAAAAGATTTTAGGTTCGAAAGTCGATTATGCGAGGGGAAGGTATTAGCACCCCTCACATCCGTTGTACTCAACGGGAACCTCTTAGTCGGCTTAGGCTTAAAATGTTTCGATGTTTTACTTGCGTGTTTAAACATATATAAAAGAAAATATAAAAACATAATGCGAAATGAAGAAAGAGAAAAAAGCGAACGAAAGGGAAAAAAGGTTTTTTATTAATGGGCTTGACAAGATGTCGATCTTGCTCCTACGTATCTCCCGGTAGTCGGAGAATTCAAAGCGTACGTAGTTCTTTGGGTAGAAAACATTTGTGCGTTGGTTCGTTTTAGTTAAAAAAGATTTGATCGCGTCCGAGCGAAAAAAGGTTTGAAAAAAAGAAAGTAATGAAAGTAAATGTCAACTGTTCGGGTTGTTGCCGAACTGGCCATTGACGACAATGCATAAAAGTAAATGATTTGATAAAAAGATTTTGCACTCGGACTTGAACAAAGGTTTTGAAACGCACGAAGGCGTACAAAGTTTTAAGTGGTGAAAGATGGACGCTAAGGCGATAAACTCGCGCAAGGCGTAAATGTTTTAAAAATAAAAATAAAGAGACAGACGCACAGAGGCGTAAAAAGCTTGAAAATAAAGACAAACGCGCGGAGGCGATAAATTCGCGCAAGGCGTAAATGGTTGAAAATAAACGCGCAAGGGCGCGAAAGGTTCGGATTGACCTCGAGGGCCAAGAAAAGGGTAAAAATGGCCACAAGGGGGCCAAGGGAAGGTTGAGCGTGCTAGACGCGTCAAGGGTGGAATGACGGTTGCCCGAGCGACGAGACATACGTCACGCATTCGTCCAACCGAGGTTTGGGGAGACATACGTCAAGCCATTCCCGTTTCATTCAAGTTTGGTTTTGTCGGGACTCTAAGGAATCTCAAAGGGAACCAAAAAATGCCTTAAAAGGAAAAGTAAAAAGAAGGGGATCACGAACAAGTTTGTTGTTCGAGTTTATTAAAATCACGAACATTGCTCGTTACTTAAGCTATCAAAACTCAAGAACAAGCGTAGTTCAAGTTTGAATTACAAACAAAATCATAAGACATGCACAAAATTGGAAAGTCCACAAGTTCGGCTCTATTTCGAGCTTGGTTTAAAAAGGATGAGCAAGTTCGGCTTAAGTTCGCGTTTGGGTTGAAAATCATGAACAACATGGTTATTCAAGTTTGTTTTGAAAATAGACGAACTTTAGCTTATTGCTCAAACTTGGTTTTGAAAATTGAAGAACATAACTTGTTTCACAAGTTACTCAAAATTTATCGCACGAACTTGTGAAATTTTCAAAGTTTTGCATGATTATGAATTGGGTTTGGACAAAAATGATTTTAAACCTCTTTAGGTTCTGAATCAAGGGCTGGAATCCCAAAAATTTGACATTTGAATGCCTGATTCATGTTCTGAGTTTCACATACTTCGCAGAGCAACCAGAACTTGGCTCTGCGAAGTCAGGTTCTGATATGTTCGCAGTGCGAGCTATACTTTGCTCTGCGAAGTATGCGAAATTTTGAACTCAGAAGCTGTTTCTGAACAAAAGTTCAGAAACTGCTTCTAAGCAAGCTTCAGAACCTAAAGGGGGTTAAAAAGCTTTGCAAAATTGAAGAAAAAGGAGTGTAAGAACTCAGTTTCAAGGCTTGGCCCCTTTGAGGTCCCTTTTGAGTTTCAAAAGGGGTTTTTGTGCACAAAGCAAAATTGGACAAAGCAAGATATGCAAACAGCAAACAAAATGAAAGAGAAAGATTACAGGAGACTTACAGAACTCCTAGCAATGCTTGAGCAAGATTGGAAGTGGTTTGCTTGCTTGGTTAGAGGTTATGGAAAATGAACTCTAACTTGCTTTGGTTTGTGATGAACTGTTTTGATGTTGCAATGTGATGGGTTTTTTGTGTGGATTTCGTGTGTATTGGCTGTGTGTGACTCTAGTTTTTCAATGTCTCAATGTGTTAATTCCTTCTGCCTTGCCATTCCTTTTATAGGCAAAAAATGCAATCTTTGCAATGATGAACCATATCCTAGAACACTAGCTGATTTGGGGCTAAATTCAGGCTAGAACACTTTGCATTTAATGCTAATGGATAGAAGTTGCTTTGCCTTGTGCCAAGGGGTAAGATCTTGACTGATCTCAGCCACAAATCCAGCTGATTCTAGAAGGTAATGATGAGAAAAACTGAAAAACAGGGCAGCTGCAAAATGGGTGATTCTTGGGATCAATCCTTGCAATCTTGGAAGGTCAAGCAATGAAAACGTGTACTGCCATGTACAGGGAGATTGAGGGAAGCAAAATGAGCATGTGGGCTGGTGTGTGGGAGGAGAAATCCAGCTCAAAACAGGGCAGCACAAACAGCTTTTTGCAAGTAAAAACCACTTAAGTTTGATTGGTTTTGGTAGAGAAAAAGGGAAGGAAAGGGATCAAGTAGCTGGCTGGCAAGCTCAGGTTGGATGATGGGTCAATTTGGAGGGACAAGAGCTGACCAAGGGCAGCCAATTTGATTGAGCACATGATAGGTTGGAAGAAAATCCTTCTTTCCTTTTACCTTTAATGTCACACATTAATTCTTGCCTTGCTGCACTAAATCAGTCAAAAATAGCAATAATAATAATAATAATACTAATAATAACAATTGCAAATGAAAACAAAAAGGATAAATCAAGAAATAAAATTCTGCAGAAAAATTCGCAGAGGTCGCAGTGCGAAGGTAACTTCGCACTGCGAACTTCCCTTTTTTGGATTTTTTGTATTTAAAAATAAAAAGGTGGAAAATGAATAATAAATAATAATAGTAATGATAATGAAAATGGCAATGCAAAATACAAATAAAATAAAAAGTAATGAGAATGAAAATGATGATAATAATAATAAAATGAAAAGTTTAATATTATTAATTAATAAAATCTTAATAATAATAGATAATAATGATATTATTAAAGAAATAGAATAACAATAATATTAATAATGATGATGATAATAGTAATGCTAATAATGATAATAATAAAATGCAAATAAAATACTATGATAAGAATGAAATAATAAAAGGTAAAAATAAGTAATGAAATAATAAAAGATAAAACAAATAAAAAATATAAGTCAAAAAATGGGGTATGACAGATGCCCCTATTTAAGTTTCTTCGTCCCGGAGATTGAAAGAGAAATTTGAAATGGACGGGTTGAAGAGACTTAAATATAGAGTACGCCATTTTTTGACTAAATATTTTTCTGAATTATAAATGCTATGAATGCATGTATGCAAATGTTATGAATGCTTGTAATGTAAACATGAATGCAAAGATGATAAGAATGACCACACTGGGGATAAGTGTCAGCTGTTCGGGTTGTTGCCGAACTGCCACTGACAGCAAAGAATGAAAAGAATGCCAGCTGTTCGGGTTGTTGCCGAACTAGCCACTGACGACAAAAAATAAAAGAATGTCAACTGTTCGGGTTGTTGCCGAACTTGATATTGACGACAGGAAAATAAAATGTCAACTGTTCGGGTTGTTGCCGAACTTGCCATTGACGACAGGAAAATAAAATGTCAACTGTTCGGGTTGTTGCCGAACTTGCCATTGACGACAGGAAAATAAAATGTCAACTGTTCGGGTTGTTGCCGAACTTGCCATTGACGACAGGAAAATAAAATGTCAACTGTTCGGGTTGTTGCCGAACTTGCCATTGACGACAGAAAATAAAAAGAATGTCAACTGTTCGGGTTGTTGCCGAACTTGCCATTGACGACAGAAAATAAAAAGAATGTCAACTGTTCGGGTTGTTGCCGAACTTGCCATTGATGACAGAAAATAAAAAGAATGTCAACTGTTCGGGTTGTTGCCGAACTTGCCATTGACGACAGAAAATAAAAAGAATGATGTCAGCTGTTCGGATGGTTACCGAACTTCCCACTGACGATACTGGGGATGCGGCTGACAAGCCGTTCCTTACAGAATTGCCCCTTCAATCGGGGAGAAAGAATGCACAAGTTGTCCATTAAAGAACTTGCCACTTGGCGCAACACTGGGGAGTACGCACAAGCTGTTCATTAAAGAACTGCCACTTGGTGTAAAGACCTGACAAAAAAGACGCGCAAGCTGTTCGTTTGAACTGCCACTTGGCGTAAAGACCTGACAAAAAGACGCGCAAGCTGTTCGTTTGAACTGCCACTTGGCGTAAAAGGGTGACATCTTCGAACCAGACAGACTGGGGATGACACTTGGGGAAAAAGAATTCACGAATTGCTCGCGATTGATTGGTGAGACTCATGATGGTTAGAACAACCATGTATGATACGTAGTATGTTGTATGCATATGTATGAATGTATGAATGCATGACTGTCACTGGGGACATCGTGTGAGAGATGGACTTGTATTGGGGATACTCAACATGTTTGTTAAGGAATTGCCCCTTGATACGATGATGAAAAATTTGCACAAGCTGTTCGTTAAAGAACTACCGCTTGGCGAAAATGAGGATGACATCCCTAGACCAGACAGATCGGGGATGACATTCGACTATTTGTTGTGGGAAATGCATGATATGAATATGAGATGCATGTTAATGAATGATTATGATACGATGCATGAATTATGCTGACCTGGGGGATGACAGACGTCACGAGGGACGCTGGGGATTATGATTTGAGTGCCGAGTAAAGTCGGGCGTTGGATGAGATGAGACTCCACTGGGGGAATATGCCAATAAGATTGGGCTTCGCTTGTGGATTCGCTGGGGATATAAGGATCATTTTGGAAGCATGACCGATATCCAGCCTTCGATGCCAATGGTAATTGGGCTTTTGATTGAGTAGGACAAAGATTGTCTTCCCGGGGAATTCGTTAATCCACTGGGGATTGTGCTAATCCGCTGGGGAGAAGAACTGGTGATTCCGCTGGGAATGCTTACGCTTTGGTTGGCAAGTCCTTGCCTGAATCGTCCTTTCGGGCTCTTAACTCACTGGGGAATTTCCGATTGATTCACCGAGGATTCTGTTGGGGAATTCCTTTTTTGCGATTGACCATGCTCGGCCTGCGAAGCTTTGTCTGCTTTTAGGACAGATATCAATGTACACTCTGAATATTCACGAGTTCGAAAAGAATGTGTTTGTTATTGATAAAAATAAAAGACTCATGAAATAAATTTTGAAAAAGTTTTTTTTGTTTTTAAGTACTATCATCAAGAATAAAAATGAATGAAAGGAATTTGATAAAAGGTAAAGAATGTTGTGTTGTGAAATGAATTTTATTAAAGGGGTGGCAGCCTGCCAAAGGCGTGGCTCCACGAATCTTACAAAGTCTAAAAAAGGGTAAATATAAAAGGGGAGGGTACATTGAACGCGATGGCCACTAGTATCCCTAACAACTTTGAATTCCTTGTTTGGATGCTTCCGATTCGGAGTCTTCAGACAATTGATGTGCCCCTAACGAATTACGACTAATCCGATGTAGTTACTTTGTCTTTTGATCCTTAATTTTTGCATAGGTCGTCCTTTCAGATGTTTGACCTATCAGGATAGCTGTTTCTGTTTTATGTCTCTAATTTTAGCCTGGGCCGCCTTTTCAGGTTTTCAGTCCACCGAGACGCTCTTTTTTTGCTTAAGCCGCCCTTTCAGGTTTTCGACTTACCGAGCTGTTCTTTTGTTTTTAGACAAAGTATTTCTTGACTACATCGGAGTTCACAGGACGCGGAAAATCCTCGCCGTCCATTGTCGTGAGAATTAAGGCTCCTCCGGAGAAAACTCTTTTGACGACATACGGGCCTTCATAGTTAGGCGTCCATTTGCCCCTAGAGTCGGGTTGAAAGGATAGGATCCTTTTGAGCACGAGGTCTCCTTCTTGGATTTCACGAGGACGAACTTTCTTGTCAAAAGCGTGTTTCATCCTTTGTTGGTACAGTTGTCCATGACATAAGGCTGTCATGCGTTTCTCCTCGATTAAATTCAACTGATCGTATCTGTTTTGACACCATTCAGCCTCTGACATCTTAGCTTCCATCAAGATTCTCAATGACGGGATTTCGACTTTTACGGGGAGCGCTGCTTCCATGCCGTATACTAAAGAGAAAGGGGTTGCTCCTGTCGATGTACGTACTGAAGTACGATACCCGTGCAAGGCATATGGTAGCATCTCATGCCAATCCTTGTATGAGACTACCATCTTTTGCACTATTTTCTTGATGTTTTTGTTTGCAGCTTCAACCGCACCATTCATCTGGGGTCTATAAGGCGAAGAGTTATGATGCTCGATTTTGAACTCTTTGCATAGCTCCTTCATCATTTTGTTATTCAGGTTGGTCCCATTGTCCGTGATGATCTTGTTGGGAATACCATATCGATAGATGATATGATTCTTAATAAATCGGACCACCACTTGTTTGGTGACGTTGGCATAAGATGCAGCCTCAACCCATTTGGTGAAGTAGTCGATTGCTACTAGGATGAAGCGATGTCCATTTGAAGCTTTGGGTTCAATCCTACCAATCATGTCAATGCCCCACATGGAGAAAGGCCATGGTGAGGAGAGGACATTCAGAGCCGTTGGTGGCATGTGGATCTTGTCCGCATAGATTTGACATTTGTGGCATTTCCTGGCATGCTTGTAGCAATCGCTTTCCAAGGTCATCCAGTAATATCCGGCTCTTAAGATCTTCCTAGCCATTGTGTGCCCACTGGAATGGGTTCCGAAGGAGCCTTTATGTATTTCATGCATTATGAGGTCCACTTCTTGCTCATCAACACATCTAAGCAGCACCATATCAAAATTCCTCTTGTATAAAACTTCTCCATTTAGAAAGAAATTGCCGGCTAATCTTCGCAGAGTTTTCTTATCCTTGTTGGATGCCCCATGCGGGTACTCTTGCTTTTGGAGGAAACATTTGATGTCGTGGAACCATGGTTTGTCATCTATGACTGCTTCGGCTGCAAATACATGTGCAGGCCTTTCTAGGTGTTGAACCTTGATTGTTGGAATTTCATTCCGGCGACTGACCTCATACATAGAAGATAAGGTTGCCAAAGCATCTGCCATTTGATTCTCGTCTCGAGGAATGTGATGCAGCTTGACTTGGTTGAAAAAGGTTAGCAAGCGTCTTGCGTAATCTTTGTAAGCGATCAAGCCGGTGTGGCGAGTTTCCCAATCTCCATTGATTTGATTAATCACAAGAGCTGAGTCTCCGTAAATGTCGAGGTTCTTGATCCTTAGATCGATGGCTTCCTCAATCCCTAAGATACAAGCTTCATACTCTGCCATATTGTTTGTACAGTCGAATGATAGTCTTGCAGTAAAAGGGAGATGTTTGCCCTCAGGGGTGACGATGACTGCTCCAATTCCGTTGCCATAGACATTTACTGCCCCATCAAATATTAACTTCCATCTAGATTCGGGATCTGGACCTTCGCTGGGTAGTGGTTCGTCACAATCCTTCATCTTTAGATACATGATTTCTTCATCGGGGAAGTCAAACTTGATTGGTTGATAATCCTCAATTGGTTGATGAGCCAAATGGTCGGCGAGAATGCTGGCTTTGATAGCTTTCTGAGTGTGGTATTCGATGTCGTATTCTGACAACAACATCTGCCAACGGGCGATCCTTCCGGTTAAGGCGGGTTTTTCAAAGATGTACTTGATTGGATCCATCTGTTGATTAAGCATGTAGTGGCGAAGACGCCTAGCAGCCCAGGCTAATGCACAACAAGTCTTTTCGAGTAGAGAGTATCGGGACTCACAGTCCGTAAACTTCTTGCTTAAGTAGTAGACGGCGTGCTCTTTTCTACCGGTCTCGTCTTGTTGTCCGAGTACACAACCCATGGAGTCCTCCAATACGGTTAAGTACATGATCAAAGGTCTTCCTTCGACCGGAGGAATGAGTATTGGAGGTTCTAGCAGGTACTCCTTAATGCTGTCAAAAGCTTTCTGGCAATTTTCTGTCCATACCACTTCTTGATTTTTGCGGAGCAGTTTGAAGATAGGTCCACAAGTAGGGTTGGGAATAGGCTAGGCCGAGCTAGGCTTTGCAAGGCCTAAGCCTGGCCTGCCAAATTTTTTAAGGCCTAAGCCTGGCCTGCGACCTGTCATAGGCTTACTTTTGAGGCCTGAGCCTGGCCTTCTGAAAGCCTGATAAGGCCTGCTAGCCTGTTTAAAAGCCTATATCATATGAACATCTTTAAGTAAGCAATGTGATCTAAGTTTAAATAGTCTAGCGAACTAATAGATCAATTAGATTAAACTCTCTTTTAGTAATCAACATGAGTTTTTAGGGAATTTAACTATATATTGCATCATATTTCAATTCTAGTTTATAATAATACATTTGTATATGCTAAAAATTAATGTATACTAATAAACTTAAATTACTAACGAATTTATATTTTAATTCAAAGTACAAAATATATTATAATAATAAATAATATTAATCATATTTACTTAAATAGGCCGGCCTAATAGGCTTAAGAGACTTTTTGAATGGCCTGTGGCCTGGCCTTTTAAGCTAAATAGGCTTCTAAAAAAGCCTATGCCTTCTCTATTTAAGAAAAAAGTCTGGCCTGGCCTGGCCTGTCGAAGGCCCCTGTAGGCCGGCCTGGCCTATTCCCATCCCTATCCACAAGTGGCTGTCATATGGGATATGAATCTAGAGATGTAGTTTAAACGTCCTAGAAATCCCCTTACTTGCTTCTCAGTTTGAGGAGCAGGCATTTCTCTGATAGCTTTGACCTTATCGGGATCTACCTCGATACCCTTTTGACTGACAATGAAACCTAGGAGTTTTCCTGATCTCACGCCGAATGTAACTTTGTTGGGGTTCAGGCGAAGCCTATATTTTCTCAGGCGTTGAAACATCTTTGACAAATACTCGACATGCTCTTCTTCCGTTCCTGATTTGACAATCATGTCGTCGACGTACACTTCAATTTCTTTGTGTATCATGTCGTGGAAGAGAGTAGTCATGCCCCTTTGGTAGGTAGCACCCGCATTTGTTAGGCCAAAAGGCATCACTTGATAGCAGAAGGTGCCCCAAGGTGTGATGAAAGACGTTTTTTCTCTATCCTCAATAGCCATTTTAATCTGATTGTATCCCGAAAAGCCATCCATGAAGGAGAAAACCTTGGATTTGGCAGTATTGTCGACCAATATGTCAATGTGAGGTAAAGGGAAGTCGTCCTTTGGACTAGCCTTGTTTAAATCTCGATAATCGACACACATCCTGACTTTACCATCCTTCTTGGGAACTGGCACTATGTTGGCCAACCATTGAGGATATTCCGAGGTAACGAGAAATCCAGCATTAATTTGCTTTTGTACTTCCTCTTTGATCTTAAGAGCCATGTCAGGGCGAGTTCTGCTCAACTTCTGCTTGACTGGCGAACATTCCGATTTTAGAGGTAAGTGGTGCTCCACAATCTCAGGATCCAATCCTGGCATATCTTGGTATGACCATGCAAAGATATCCACATACTCTTCAAGAAGCTTGACTATCTTCTCTTTGACGGGGGCATCCAATAACGCTCAAATCTTAACTTCTTTCTTTTCTTCTTCGGAACCCAAGTTGATGACCTCTATCGTTTCCTCGTGAAGCTGAATGGTCTTCCTCTCTTGCTCTAGTAGGCGCTTGATCTCATCCGGGATCTCTTCATCCTCTTCCTCTTCCGCTTCGTAAACAGGGAATTCAAAGTTGGGAGGGAACCTAGGGCTAAGGTGTTCGACAGGTTTATGGGTGCTTAGTCTGCATGTGATGGATGATTGATTTTAGTAAAAGATGAAAAATGCAGACTCTTTGAAATAGAAAATGTTTTTTTTTTTGGTTTTCGTATTGAAAAATAAAAAGAAAAAGACAACGTATAAATACGTGGAAGTTGTGATAGAAACAACGATTTTTATTAATTGTTGATAGTATATTAAACAAGCCCTACATGAGTCTCCCTTCGCTTCGGGCGAGGCGTAGGGGTTTTTTGAAAAAGATAAATAAACAAACACATTACTTTGAAGACTGGATAACAGAGGGAACATCGACAATAACCCAATTGCGGCAAGCTCCTCCGGGCGTTACATGGACATGTGCTGTTTCTTCTGGCCCATCTTCAGTGATGGCGTTGGCTTCCTTTGTGGAGTGAATGAAGCTGGCGCTACGAAAGATGTTCTCGAGCGGTTCAATGTTAGTGCTTGGCTCGGTAACTCTTGTAGTTGGAGTGAAACCTAAACCTTCTCTATGCTTACGCTCCGGCAGACTTATTGTCTTTCCCCAATCCGGGAGTAAGTCACCTTGCACTGCTCTTTGTGCGCTCTTGAAAGAAGACATGGACGCTCCATTCTTTGTGGCATTCTCATCTTCTAAGGAAAGACCTTGGAATGATGTCCCATCAATGATATCAGCACCGATGAACGAGAAAGCCGACAGATGGCTGATCAATAGAGCTTCCTCTCCTCCCACAGTGACTAGCTTCCCATTCTTCACAAATTTTAGTTTTTGATGCAGTGTGGATGTCACTGCTCCGGCCTCGTGGATCCATGGTCGACCTAACAAACAACTATACGCTGCTTGTATATCCATTATTTGGAAGGTTATTTGGAAGACAGATGGCCCAATGGTAATAGGTAAATCCACCTCCCCGATCACTGATTTCTTCGAGCCATCGAAGGCTTTAACAACTACCCCACTTTGCCTCATGGGGGTCCCCTGGTAGGAAAGCTGGTCGAGGGTTGTTTTGGCCATTACGTTCAATGAAGAGCCGGTGTCTACAAGTACATTTGATAAAGCATCCGACTTGCAGTTTACCGATATATGTAATGCCAAATTATGGTGTCTTCCTTGCTCCGGAAGTTCCTCATCACTAAAGCTTAAGCTATTGCAAACAGATGTTTCCGAAAATGCCTCCAAATTGGCCGAGGGTTATGTCGTGCTCCACAAAGGCTTGGTCCAAGACCCTCATCAATGATTCTCTATGTGCATCGGAGTTCAACAATAAGGATAGCATAGAGATCTTGGAAGGCGTTTGCAACAACTGATCCACAACCTTGTATTCGCTCTTCTTGATTAGCTTCAATACCTCATCGAGATCCAAATCGGCATTTGCCCCACTAGATTGACCCATTTCTTTGCTCGCGCAGGGGTCCTGGGTTGGTTTTGGTTTAAATACCGGGGTACTGTCCTTCTCTTGGACTGTTGTGGGAAGAACACGTCCGCTCCTTAGCACTTTACTGCTGTCCGTGATATTATCGACAGGGGCTAAGGGGGGAATAGGCGTCTCTTGGCCGTTGTTCATCATGGTCGCAAGGTACTTGTAAGGAACTGCTTTGTTGGAAGTGTATGGGGCAGGCCCCGGTAAACATATCACAAGTGGAGTAGCGGCAGGCTCTTGGCTGCTGAAGGCTATCTCCAAGTGTTCCGGGATATCAAACTCCGGAATTATGACACATACACTTTCGTCCTTTTTGGTGACAACGAGCTCCTTCTTGTCCATTAGTCCTTGTATGTCATTTTGGATTTGCATACATCCTTGAGGACTTACTGAACACTCTTCACAACTAGCATGATCGTGCTCGAACATGGATGCTTTACACATCTTGATGTGTAGTGGAACCAAAGGCGTCCTGATCTTTTGGACTTTCAAAATAGGACTGGTTCCTTGGTGTTCTTGAACCATGTTGATTGAGGAACCATGGTTCGGCAGCGGGTTAGTTTGGATATTTGGGTTTGAGTCCTTGAAGGTCAATACTTTGGTACGGACTAGCCTTTGGACCTCATTCTTTAGAGCAACGCAACGTTCAACGTCATGGCCTGGCGCCCCTTGATGGTATGCGCACGTAAGGTCATGGCGATACCATGGAGGTAATACACTCGGTACGGGAGGTGGTGCTCTTGTTTGTATGAGATTTCTCGCAAGTAAAGCTGGGAGCAGGTCCGCGTACTTCATGGGTATCGGATCGAATGCCGCTCTTGGGCGATTCTGATGGTTGAAAGGCTGTTGAGGTGCTTGAGGTCGGAATTGCTGCTGACCTTGTGGGCGGGGCTGTTGATATGATTGTTGCGGATTTTGCGGATGTTGTTGTTGATAGGACCGTTGATATTGAGGGAGAGATCTTTGCGGGACCTGAACTTGGTAATTTGGAGGTGTAGAGATGGAAGGTGAGATAGCAGAGACATGTGGATATGCCGAGTACCCTTGATGAGGTCCTCCGTGGCCAATCATGCCGATATCTTGCTCTTTCTTCCTTGGGTAGCTACCCCCGAATCTCTTTGTGCTACTAGGCGGAGCACTTTCCTTTACTAAGCGTCCTTCTCGGACCGCATCCTCCAAACGTACGCCCATGCTTACCATTTCTGTGAAGTCACTTGGCGCACTGGCAACCATTCGCTCATAGTAAAAGGAGCCAAGGGTATTCAAAAGATCTTGGTCATTTCCTTTTCTTCTAGAGACGGGCTAATCTGAGCCGCTATCTCTCTCCACCTTTGTGCGTACTCCTTAAAGGTCTCTTTGTCCTTTTGGGCCATGGCCCGGAGTTGGTCCCGGTCCGGGGCCATGTCTAAATTGTATTTATACCGACGGACAAACGCCTCTCCCAAGTCGTTGAAGGTTTGGATTTTGGTACTATCCAAACCCATGTACCACTTTAAAGCGGCACCGGTTAAGCTATCTTGGAAGTAATGGATGAGCAACTGATGGTTGTCGGTTTGTGTCGACATCTTCCTTGCGTACATTACCAAGTGACTTTGCGGGCAAGTGTTCCCCTTGTACTTTTCAAAATCCGGGACCTTAAATTTAGGAGGGATCTTGACATTGGGTACAAGGCAGAGGTCATGGGCGTCCTTCCCGAATAAATCTTTCCCTCGGAGGGCTTTAATCTCCTTTTGCATCTCATCAAATTTTTCAAGGAAATCAGCCATCCTATCCTAGGCACCTAAACTTTCGGCATGAAAGATAGGCCCATGGTCAAATGGAGTGGTATGAACCACTGGTGTAGTGAAGGCCGCCGCAGCCTGGGTAAAGGTAACCTCGGGTTGAGTGCCCGGGGTTTCTTGAAGGGTAGTGGGAATAGGGACGGACTCTTCACCAAAATCAAATGGCATACCCCATGTGCAACCGGGGGGTCTAGTGTAGTGCTGAGTTCCGGCATGTAGGGTCGGAGTTGAAGTAGAAGCTAATGCTGGAGCTTGAGAGCTAGAGGGAGGAGGAGGTGCCGGGATTTGTGCGGCTGCTTGTAGTTTCACTAACTCCGCTAGCTTTTCCATTTCCGTTCTCATAGATGTTACTTCTTCACGAAGCCCTTGATTCTCTTGTTCTAAGTTCTCCATTTTTCTCTTTATGGTTGCTCGGGTATTGTAGGAGTGGGTTGCCTCGGGACGATGAGCCACTTTTCCTTACGAGAAGACACGTAGTGTTGCGGAGAGAATGCGAACACTGAAGACTCAATTTGGATTATAAGAAATCCTGAGGATAAGAAAAGGGAAATGAGTTTTGGACTCGAAGATGACCGTATGCATGATAATGAATGATGTATGCATGAAAATTTTTTTGTTTGTTTTGCTTTATAAGGAAATTAAAAAGTGTGCAATTAATATTAGCAATTAAAAGTGTTAGAAGCCGGAAAATTATCATTGTCAAAAATATATATTTGATTGAATAACATTGAGATTACAAAGTGTAACTAATGCTAATACAAATCAAATAGCCGCTCGTCTTTCGGCCTTGCCTATCTCCTCCCTATAGAAATCTACTGTGTCCTTGCAAAACTTCATAAATTTCCGGATTTCCGTAGGGATGACAAAGTACGGCATGACCATCTCGGCCTTTGCTAGTTTCTTCGGAAGCTCGGCGATGACTAAGTTTGAGAATGCGACTAATCTAGTGAAGTCCTCACTTAGTCGGGTGGCATCTTGCCATACAAACTCAATCACTTCCTTGCGTTGGGCTGGCTGGATATTTGCACGTCTAATCTCATCAAGGAGTCGTGCAATGTGGTTTCCATGCTCTCTTGCAATCTTATCGAAGTATTCTTCAAATTTCTTGATGTCCGCTTCGAGATGATTGCAATGTAGCTTCCCTTGATGAGAAAGGCTCTCATGTCTTTGCCGTTGGACGCGTTCGGCTTGGAGCTGCTCTTTGTAGTCTTTGACTACTTCTTGGAGCTGTTGATTTTTCTCTTGAAACTTCAACCTCCATTTCCGTTGAGCTTTGATAGCTAGCTCGCCGAACTTCTTGAGCTCTTGGTTGGAATGCAAGATTCTTTCCAACTCTTCGTCCTTGGCCACAAGGTTGGCATCCGCACTAACCAAGCCGCCTCCTATCCAATTTCTCTTCCCTTCGGAGATCTTTAGCCGCTTTTGGCACACTAGGAGAGAATTTGTCACTTCATCACGATCTCTCTTCGTCCTAGTGATTTCTCCCAAAGCTTGGAGGTGCTTCAATTCTAAGTCTCCGTTTTTGTTTTGGAGCTCTCGAATCTTAGCTTTGAGTTCCTCCGCTTCTTGGTTGGGAATGATTGTGATAGGTTTAGGTGTAGGAGGTTTTGGAGGGCATATGACCACAAAGGGTAATTTGATTGTTCTAACCCTCTCCTTCACCCATTGAGTATAAAGGGGTTTGGCGACACAATTCCTCTTGCCAACCCTTCCTTTGCGTACTTGGTCCCACGCTCCTCGGATTCTCTCTAGCAATGGCGGGTCTTGATCGCCTTCCCTTAAAAAGAAAGCTTCCAACAAAAGGTCATTAGGTTTGTCTTCCATTGAAAAACCTAGTTGTCGGAGAGAGAGGACCGGATTGTAGTTAATACATCCCTTAGTACCAATGAGGGGTACATTAGGGAAGTACCTGCAACTGAGGATAATTTCCGGGTCCTCTAAATTTGGAGAAAACCAATGGATGTCCTTCGCGGCGAGGGTCGTCATCCGTTGTGACCATTTGAGCTTGGCCCGGTTTTCCACAAAGTCTCGGTTTCTCGGCATGTGGGACATCATCCAAATTTGCACTAAAGGAGTGCAACAAGAAATCTTGCGTCCCCTTGCTTGTTCATGCCTAGAGTAGAGGGAGTGATAAAAATCCGCCAAAATTGTGGGAACCGGATTTTTAATCATGAATACCTCTAAAGCCGGAAAGTCTACGAAATCATCCATGTTGGGGAATAAAACAATCCCATAGACCAAGAGGGCTAAGATGGCGTTGAATGCTCTTCCCTCTTTGTTGGCTAGCAAATCCCGAGCTTTGGCTTCCAAAAACTTTCTAGTGAACCCCCTAATGTTTCCTCTAATTTCCAAGTTAGATGCTACTTCTTGGACATCGAGGTATAAGGATTCGGCGATGGCCTCTAAGGTGGGGTCTTTTCCGGGACCGAGATATAGTTCATGACCTTTCATGCTACAACCCAAGATCTTTTCGAATTCTTCCAATGTTGGAGCTAGTTGGAAATCTTGAAATGTAAAGCACCGGAGCGGTGGGTCGAAGAATTGTGCCAAAGTGGTTAAGGCCATTGAATCTATCCTCACGGGTAAGAGATCAAGTATTAACCCATAGCTTGCTTCAAAAATACTCTTGTTGACCGGGGAGAGCTTCTTACTTAAGGCTAACAAACTTTCCACCCTAGGAGCTTTAATCTTGAAAGCGAGCGTACTTTTATTTCCGGAATCCATATTTCTTTTTGCTAATATTTGATTGTTCTTTTTAAATTCCTATAAAGCAAAGTGATATGCGAAAATTATTTTCCATGAATGTAAATGTATGATATGCATGGGTGAGATATGTATGTTCAAAATTTCCCCCATCCTCACGTGTAGGCTCTAAAGGTAAAATTTCCTAAGCAGAGGTCCCTAGAGTCATCGATCTCACATGGAATTAGGGTTGTCTATGGACATACGTCGACATGACTTCAATTAATTCCATATGAAAATCTCCTCTAAGCGGGGCTGGGCATCCTACCTCACGGACATACGTCAACGCGGGCTTCCGCTCACAACCACCATTCTAACTTAGTTTTCTCTCGAGCTCGGGTAGAGAGCCTCACACGTCTGGTATTAACCCGAACAATGTGGAGTAACATCGCTCAAGTAACCCCGCAATTGATATATATAAAGATATGAAGCAAAATGATATATATATATATATATATATATATATATATAAATGTAGAGCAAAAGAATAAACAAACAAATGACAAGAAAATATAAACACACAAGTAAAATGAAACAAATTAGCCTAAAAGCCGACTGAGATAGGCTTGACTCGTTTATGCACAAACAAAGTGTTTTATGCATGGTCCCCAGTGAAGTCGCCATCTTTGTCGCGTCGAATTTCGGATGTCAAGCTATTGGGAAGCTTTGAATCACTAAATGTTAAACCACGACTGAACTTTTAATTTTCCGGGGAAAAAAGGAAAAAAGTTTGAAATTACCTTGAAAAAGATTTTAGGTTCGAAAGTCGGTTATGCGAGGGGAAGGTATTAGCACCCCTCACATCCGTTGTACTCAACGGGAACCTCTTAGTCGGCTTAGGCTTAAAATGTTTCGATGTTTTACTTGCGTGTTTAAACATATATAAAAGAAAATATAAAAACATAATGCGAAATGAAGAAAGAGATAAAAGCGAACGAAAGGGAAAAAAGGTTTTTTATTAATGGGCTTGACAAGATGTCGATCTTGCTCCTACGTATCTCCCGGTAGTCGGAGAATTCAAAGCGTACGTAGTTCTTTGGGTAGAAAACATTTGTGCGTTGGTTCGTTTTAGTTAAAAAAAGATTTGATCGCGTCCGAGCGAAAAAAGGTTTGAAAAAAAGAAAGTAATGAAAGTAAATGTCAACTGTTCGGGTTGTTGCCGAACTGGCCATTGACGACAATGCATGAAAGTAAATGATTTGATAAAAAGATTTGCACTCGGACTTGAACAAAGGTTTTGAAACGCACGAAGGCGTACAAAGTTTTAAGTGGTGAAAGATGGACGCTAAGGCGATAAACTCGCGCAAGGCGTAAATGTTTTAAAAATAAAAATAAAGAGACAGACGCACAGAGGCGTAAAAAGCTTGAAAATAAAGACAAACGCGCGGAGGCAATAAATTCGCGCAAGGTGTAAATGGTTGAAAATAAACGCGCAAGGGCGCGAAAGGTTCGGATTGACCATGAGGGCCAAGAAAAGGGTAAAAATGGCCACAAGGGGGCCAAGGGAAGGTTGAGCGTGCTAGACGCGTCAAGGGTGGAATGACGGTTGCCCGAGCGACGAGACATACGTCACGCATTCGTGCAACCGAGGTTTGGGGAGACATACGTCAAGCCATTCCCGTTTCATTCAAGTTTGGTTTTGTCGGGACTCTAAGGAATCTCAAAGGGAACCAAAAAATGCCTTAAAAGGAAAAGTAAAAAGAAGGGGATCACGAACAAGTTTGTTGTTCGAGTTTATTAAAATCATGAACATTGCTCGTTACTTAAGCTATTAAAACTCAAGAACAAGCGTAGTTCAAGTTTGAATGACAAACAAAATCATAAGACATGCACAAAATTGGAAAGTCCACAAGTTCGGCTCTATTTCGAGCTTGGTTTAAAAAGGAAGAGCAAGTTCGGCTTAAGTTCGCGTTTGGGTTGAAAATCATGAACAACATGGTTATTCAAGTTTGTTTTGAAAATAGACGAACTTTAGCTTATTGCTCAAACTTGGTTTTGAAAATTGAAGAACATAACTTGTTTCACAAGTTACTCAAAATTTATCGCACGAACTTGTGAAATTTTCAAAGTTGTGCATGATTATGAATTGGGTTTGGACAAAAATGATTTTAAACCTCTTTAGGTTCTGAATCAAGGGCTGGAATCCCAAAAATTTGACATTTGAATGCCTGATTCATGTTCTGAGTTTCACATACTTCGCAGAGCAACCAGAACTTGGCTCTGCGAAGTCAGGTTCTGATATGTTCGCAGTGCGAGCTATACTTTGCTCTGCGAAGTATGCGAAATTTTGAACTCAGAAGCTGTTTCTGAACAAAAGTTCAGAAACTGCTTCTAAGCAAGCTTCAGAACCTAAAGGGGGTTAAAAAGCTTTGCAAAATTGAAGAAAAAGGAGTGTAAGAACTCAGTTTCAAGGTTTGGCCCCTTTGAGGTCCCTTTTGAGTTTCAAAAGGGGTTTTTGTGCACAAAGCAAATTTGGACAAAGCAAGATATGCAAACAGCAAACAAAATGAAAGAGAAAGATTACAGGAGACTTACAGAACTCCTAGCAATGCTTGAGCAAGATTGAAAGTGGTTTGCTTGCTTGGTTAGAGGTTATGGAAAATGAACTCTCTTGCTTTGGTTTGTGATGAACTGTTTTGATGTTGCAATGTGATGGGTTTTTTGTGTGGATTTCGTGTGTATTGGTTGTGTGTGACTCTGGTTTTTCAATGTCTCAATGTGTTAATTCATTATGCCTTGCCATTCCTTTTATAGGCAAAAAATGCAATCTTTGCAATGATGAACCATATCCTAGAACACTAGCTGATTTGGGGCTAAATTCAGGCTAGAACACTTTGCATTTAATGCTAATGGATAGAAGTTGCTTTGCCTTGTGCCAAGGGGCAAGATCTTGACTGATCTCAGCCACAAATCCAGCTGATTCTAGAAGGTAATGATGAGAAAAACTGAAAAACAGGGCAGCTGCAAAATGGGTGATTCTTGGGATCAATCCTTGCAATCTTGGAAGGTCAAGCAATGAAAACGTGTACTGCCATGTACAGGGAGATTGGGGGAAGCAAAATGAGCATGTGGGCTGGTGTGTGGGAGGAGAAATCCAGCTCAAAACAGGGCAGCACAAACAGCTTTTTGCAAGTAAAAACCACTTAAGTTTGACTGGTTTTGGTAGAGAAAAAGGGAAGGAAAGGGATCAAGTAGCTGGCTGGCAAGCTCAGGTTGGATGATGGGTCAATTTGGAGGGACAAGAGCTGACCAAGGGCAGCCAATTTGATTGAGCACATGATAGGTTGGAAGAAAATTCTTCTTTCCTTTTACCTTTAATGTCACACATTAATTCTTGCCTTGCTGCACTAAATCAGTCAAAAATAGCAATAATAATAATAATAATACTAATAATAACAATTGCAAATGAAAACAAAAAGGATAAATCAAGAAATAAAATTCTGCAGAAAAATTCGCAGAGGTCGCAATGCGAAGGTAACTTCGCACTGCGAACTTCCCTTTTTTGGATTTTTTGTATTTAAAAATAAAAAGGTGGAAAATGAATAATAAATAATAATAGTAATGATAATGAAAATGACAATGCAAAATGCAAATAAAATAAAAAGTAATGAGAATGAAAATGATGATAATAATAATAAAATGAAAAGTTTAATATTATTAATTAATAAAATCTTAATAATAATAGATAATAATGATATTATTAAAGAAATAGAATAACAATAATATTAATAATGATGATGATAATAGTAATGCTAATAATGATAATGATAAAATGCAAATAAAATACTATGATAAGAATGAAATAATAAAAGGTAAAAATAAGTAATGAAATAATAAAAGATAAAACAAATAAAAAAATATAAGTCAAAAAATGGGGTATGACAAGTGTAGTGTCAACTTGACCTCTTACAAAATCATTTTTAATCAAGAAGTTGCTTAGTCTTTCATACCAAGCTCTAGGAGCTTGTTTCAGACCATACAAGGATTTCTTAAGTTTAAAAACAAAATCTGGATTTTTAACATCTTCAAAACCAGGAGGCTGTTTAACATAAACTTCTTCAGAAATAACACCATTTAAGAAAGCACTCTTAACATCCATTTGGTACAAGATGATATCATGATTAACAACATAGGAAAGAAGTAACCTGATTGCTTCCAGTCTTGCAACTGGAGCAAAAGTTTCAGTGTAGTCTATTCCTTTCGGCTGGTTGTAGCCTTGAGCTACCAGTCTTGCTTTGTTTCTGATCACTTCTCCTTGTTCATTAAGCTTGTTTCTGAACACCCATTTTGTTCCAATGATGTTCTTATGATCAGGTCTTGCAACTAGATCCCAGACATCATTCCTTTGAAACTGGTTCAGTTCTTCATGCATGGCTATAATCCATCCATCATCTGCAAGTGCTTCATCAGATGTTGTGCTCAATCATGGATAGCAGGCCAAGCATAGACTCATTCTGACTGAATGCTGATCTTGTTTTCCTTGAACTGTTCTTGTTCCCAATAATCAGCTCCTCAGGATGTGAAGACTTGTACTTGAATGAGGTTCTGGGTGGATTAGCTTCTGAAGAACCATCAGGGGCTTGTTCAGAACCATGCTGGTCTTGATTTGCTTCAGGAGGAGTATCATTATCAGAGAATTTCTCAGATTCTTCATCATTTCCAGCTTCTGAACTTTCTTCAGACTCTGAACTCAGTTCAGGTTCTGAAGGTTCTTCTGAGAGTCTGAAATCTGCAAAACTCTCAACCAGCTCTGGTATTTCATTACCAGGCTGCTTATCATCAAATGTAATATGTATAGCTTCTTCAACAACATGTGTTTCAGAATTATACACCTTGTATGCTTTAGATCTCTCTGAGTATCCTAAAAAGGTACCCTTTTGAGCCTTAGCATCAAATTTCTTTAGGTAGATCTTACTGTTCAGTATGTAGCAAGTACAACCAAACTGATGAAAATAAGAAATGCTTGGTTTTCTTCCTTTAAAAAGTTCATATGCTGTTTTATTCAGAATAGGTCTGATATAGATCCTGTTCTGAATATAACATGCTGTGTTAACAGCTTCTGCCCAAAAGTACTTTGCAATTTTGGATTCATGGATCATGGTTCTGGCCATTTCTTGCAAGGATCTGTTCTTTCTCTCTACAACTCCATTTTGTTGTGGAGTTCTAGGAGATGAGAACTCATGGAGAATTCCATGATCTTCACAAAAATTTTCAAAAGGTTCATTTTCAAATTCTCCACCATGATCACTTCTGACTTTTAAAATTTTCAAATCAGTTTCATTTTGTACTTGTTTGCAGAATTTGTAAAACACATCATATGTTTCATTTTTGGTTCTAAGGAATTTAACCTAAGTCCACCTACTATAATCATCAACAATTACAAGCTCAAACTTCTTCCCATTGATTGAAGCTGTTCCAACAGGACCAAACAAATCAATGTGAAGTAGTTCTAAAGGTTTTGAGGTGGAAACAATGTTTTTAGATTTAAAAGAAGTTTTAGAAAATTTTCCAATTTGGCATGCTGCACAAAGAGCATCTGAGTGATAGTCAATTTTAGGCAGGCCTCTGACCAGTTGTAACTTGCTAAGCTTAGAGATGAGTCTCCAGTTGGCATGTCCCAACCTTTTGTGCCATACCCATTTCTCATCACTCACAGACAGGAGGCAAAGTACCTTCTGCTGAACCAATTCTGAAAAATTAATTTTATAAACATTGTTTTTCCTATTTCCTTTGAACACAACAGATTTATCATTGTTGTTGATTACACTACATGTGTTCTTATTAAACAAGACTTCATAATTACTATCACATAATTGACTTATGCTAAGTAAATTATGTCTAAGTCCATCTACCAGCAAAACATCATCAATGTACAGAGAAGAATTATCTATCTTACCAGTACCAATGATCTTTCCTTTCTGACTTCCTCCAAACCCCACAGTTCCTCCCTCTTTCAGAGTCAGGGTTTGGAACATAGACTTGTCTCCTGTCATATGATGCAAGCATCCACTGTCCAGGTACCAGGACCTTTCCTTTTCTTTGGATGACAAGCATATCTGCAATAGAAATGATCTCAGACTTAGGTACCCAGATTTTCATGGGTCCTTTGTGGTTAGTCCTGAAAGGTTTAGCCTTTTTCACCTTATGTCTGGAGTTGTAGAACTAAGACTTGTTCAGATATCTTGGATATGAATCCTTGAATCTTGAATAAGTCTTAGTTTTAGAACCTGAGTTCTTCAGAACCTGAGTTCTCAAAGGTCTGGACTCAGATTTCTTCAGAACCTGAGACTTGAAGGTCTTTGGTTCTGAGTTGTTTAGAGTCTAAACCATTGAGCACTTTGGTTCTGATTTCTTCAGAACTCTAATTTTGTTAGCTCCAGACACAAGACAAACTTCAGTTTGTCCTTTCTTAAAACAATCAGACACATGTGGCAGATTAGCTTTCTTTTGCTTGCTTTGCCTAATATTCTGAGATTGAAAATGTTTGTATTTACTGGTTTAGTAGTTTTTGAAGTTTTCATAACCCCAGTCTTAGTAAAATATGAGTTTGAATTCTTCAGACTTTGAGACTTACTAGTTTTAGGTTCTAAACCCTTCAGACTCTGAACATTTCCAGGTTTAGAGTTTGATTTTCTCTTACTCTTAGGCTTAGGACCTTTTGGCTTAGATTTAGGCAAGGTTTTAACATCTGCCTTCATCTTACCCTTAGGTTTAGAAGCTTTAGAGTCTCAGCAGTTCAGAACTTCAACTTCTGCAGTCTCAGTTTCTGTTATTTTCAATTTCTCAGAACTGTCAGAAGCAGGCACAAAGCATATTTCAATGCCTTTCATAATATTTTCAGAACAAGAAGGTGTGTTTATTCATTTGAAAGATTGAATGAATCATTGTTAAATCCAATACCTTCACCTTTGTTTCTGTAAATACTATAAATCATAGAAGCAACCTTACTTCTATTAATTCCAGTTAAAATAAAGTCCTGAAGAGCAATTTCATGTTCATTAGTAATTTCTTCAGGTTTCTTATGAGCCTCATCTCTGAGTTCTCTAACTTCTTCATCAAACTCGATGATTTGATTCTGAAGTTTGAGATTTTCTTCAGACAGCAAGTTAGTTTTATTTTTCAAAGATTTTATTTCTCCTAACATGCTTTTGAGGTGGCTCATAAGATCTTTAACTGTTTCAATTAATTCAGATCTAGTGAGTTCAGAAAATACCTCATCTTCATCATCTGAGTCTGAACATGATTCTGCATCAGAAAATGCAGTTGCCATCAAAGCTAGATTTGCTTCCTCTTCATCAGACTCAGACTCATTGTCCAGATCATCCCATGTTGCCATGAGACTCTTTTTAAGTTTGTTTCTAAAGTTACTAGACTTAGAACTGGTCTTCTTTGCTTTTTCCTTTGACTTGTCCTTCTGAAGATCAGGACATTCAGCAATGAAGTGGCCAGGTTTCTTGCAGTTGTAGCAGTCCTTCTGGTTTTCCCTCTTTGAACCAGACCCTTTAAAGTTTCTGCTTCTGTTAGAGAATTTCTTCTTTCTATTCATTAGATACTGAATTCTTTTGGAAAGCATTGCAAGCTCTTCAGCATCTGAATCTTCTCAGAATTTCCCTCAGGAAATTCTTCTTTAGATTCAATAGCTTTCAGAGCTTTAACAGGCTTTCTTTTGGATTTCAGTGCTATTGATTTAAGCTCTCTAACAGACTCATGTTCATTAAGTCCCAGTTCATGCACCTTGAGGGAGCTTATAAGATCTTCAATACTTAGAGTATTTAGATCCTTAACTTCCTCAATAGCAGTCACCTTGGGTCTCCATTTAGATGGCAGACTTCTTAGGATTTTGTTCACATGATCAACTGTGGTATAACTCTTCTTCAGAATCTGAAGTCCAGAAACCAGAGTCTGAAATCTTGAGAACATTGTCTCAATATTTTCATCCTCTTTCATTCTGAACAGCTCATATTGTTGAACAAGAATATTAGCCTTAGCTTCTCTAATTTTTTTGTTACCTTCATAGTTAGTGCAGAGGGATGTGAAGATGGCCTTTGTTGTAGATTTGTCACTCAGCTTCTGGTACTCAGTGTGAGGTAGGGAATCCACAATGATTCCTCTCACATTGTGATGCTTTCTATATATCTTTCTTTCTGCATCACTCAAACCTCTTCTGTTGACAGCAACACCTTCTTCATCAACTGGAATAGTGATTCCATCTTCTATAATATCCCATAGTGAATCATCAATACCAATTATATGGCTGTACATTTTGCTCTTCCACCATGAGAACTTTTCTGGGTCACCAGTAAACAAAGGGGGTTTATTGTGTGACCTGGATTTTCTATCATCTGTACCATAGTCATATGATACAGAAGTTCCAGTACCTCTTTGATTTCTGGGAGGGGGTGGAGGTGAACCTTCTGATGACATGGTTTTCTCAGGATCTCACTGACACACTGTTAAGTGCTAATATCAGAACCGGAGCTCTGATACCAACTGAAGGTGAGAAAAACACACAAGAAGTGGGGGGGGGGGGGGGGTTGAATTGTGTGGACTCAAAAACTTAGGTTTCTTTTCTTCTCAAAAATTATGTTAAGTTCTGAATCAGGTTCTAAACTTTTATCAAAGTTAATTATGCAGCGGATTCAAATGAAAAGAGAGAAAGAAAGAGAGACACACAATATTTTTATACTAGTTCCTTCCACAAGGTGGAAGTAGTCTAGTCCCCTTGTTACTAACAAGAGATTTTAACTATAATCAGACTGATTACAATTGCTCAACCACAAAGGAAGAGACTTCAATGCTCAAACACCTAGTAAGAGACTTCTAATGTTCAGAACACTAAGTAATGAGACTTCCTGCTCAGAACACCAAGTAATGAGACTTCCTGCTCAGACCACAAAGGAATGAGACTCTAATTGCTCAGAACACTAAGTAATGAGACTGCAAATGCTCAGTACGCAGACTGAGACTTGAACAGAACTGAATTACAAAGAAAGTAAGTTTGGGTTGAACACTTGATCAAATATCAGAGGTGTTCACTTAATACAACACATGAATAAGACTCAACACTTAAGAAATTCTAAGATTACAAGTTTGTAAGAATTTCTAAGAGTTTTAGTGAACTTCGAATTTTTACAGCAAAAACAGAGCACACTTCAATCAGTTTTGTTTCAAGAGTCTTAGCAGTTTTCTTCTTCAATTCTTCATCCTTATATAGAGGAAAATAGAGCTGTTGAAGAAAGCCAGGAATTAAGCAAAGAGCCGTTGCAAGTATAGAACTAGGCCAGGCTGAAATTGCGAGCTAAACTCAGCAGAAAACCAGAGCAGCAACCATTTTTGAATTTACTTTCCTTAAAAGCTGGGGTATGTTTGAATCAGGGAGACAACTGTTCCATTGGCGTTGTTCTGACACTGCAGGCATTAAATGCTGAAGGAAACTTTCCACGTCAGACTTCAGAAGCTTCTTCAAGAATAGAACTTCAGAAGCTCTCTTCAGACTCAGACTTCAGAAGCACTGTTCATCAGACGCACTTCTTCAGACGTTGACTTTTGTTGACCTTCAGAAGCACTGTTCATCAGACGCACTGTTCATCAGACGCTCCCTTCAGACGTTGACTTTCGTTGACCCTCAGACTCAGCCTTCAGACGCTGCCTTCAGACGCAGACTTCAGACTCTGCTTTCAGACGCACTCTTCAGACTCAGTCTTCAGACTCAGTTTTCCTTCAAACTTTGCAACTTAGCTTCTAAGCTTTCCTTCTTGCTCTTAGCTTGTTCTTCCATAACCATTATTAAACACCAATCATTTAGAACATGGTTCTGCATAACTTAGAACAAAGCATTAGCAATACCAATTTTCTTTTTAACACTTTGTTATCATCAAAACCTTAAAGAGAGTTTGTTCATACATATTGTTTCAACAATCTCCCTCTATTCAAAAGAGAGTTGTTCACATTTTGTTCCAACATCCTCCACACTTGTAACTGAAGTAAAATATTTTCACAAGAAAGGGGTGTTTGAATTGTGAACTTTTAAAAATTACCCTTTTTAAAAAAAATTCAAGCTGGTGATTAAAAATGGTTAGTAAATGAAAGATACTAATAATAATAATCACGTGTGATGAGTGTGTGCAAATTGAGACAAATAAAAGAGATGAAAGAAATAACACAGAGAGTTATCTTGGTTCACCCAAACTTGGCTACTTCCAGTCCCCACACGTATGTGAGATTATCCACTAGGTAGTTGTGTTATAATTTAACCACAACTCCTCTTTTGTCTTGATTTTCCTGATCTTTCTTTACACAGAGCTTTACTTGCTCTTAAGTTTACACACTTGTTTTCAACAAGCCTTTTCTTTTACAATCCAATAAGAAACAAAATCTTACTTGGACAGAATAAAAGTATGTGTTATACTAAACAAAGCTCAAAACAAAAGAGCAATTTTAGTAAACTTAAAATTGAAGAATAAAAGAGAGCTTTGAATGTATGAGTATTTTGCTTTCAACTTCTTCAAAAATCAGTGAGTTGTTGTCTTGCCATGAGCCTGCTATTTATAGGCAGATTATGCTTTGCAGCTGTTCACCATACGCTCCCTTTCTCACGTGTAACTACTGTATATAACTTCTTCAATTTTCTCTTTCCATTGTTCTCGCGTGTGGAGCAGTTTAAATCAACTTGGCCAGGTTTTAACTGATGTAGATTATAGCTGTATTTCAAACTATTTTTTACACTTGTATACCTCTCTATTCTTCAATCCTTATTTGCAGTCAAAAAGTACATATTGTTTGTACTGGCTTTCTTACTTGATTTGATAATTTGCAGCTTTGTGGGCAAGCAAAAACCATGTTTCTTCCTTTGTATTGCATTTATTTGTATAGAAGCTGTCTGCTTTTGTCAAAGCAACACCACTGTAATTTTGTTCCAATATAGTGTGTTTCTTGACTTTCACTTGGTGCCTTAAAATCCATAATAAAAAATATATATGACTGAACATCAACTGATAGCTTTGTAGAAAGAGTTCTTTTTGAATACTTTTCCTGTTTCTAAATGAGACACTCAAAAACACAAGTTAGACAAAATAATCAGAATTTGTTAATAACTTTTCTGTAAAAGAAGTTCTGAATTTTTAGCTCCCCCTCAGAATGAAAATCTTTGAGGTTCCTTTAAACTTCAGATTTCAGACTCTGAATCTTCAGAAGGTGTTCATCAGAAGCGTTGTTCATTAGAAGCAGTTCTTTCAGAAGCATTGTTCATCAGAAGCAGTTCATCAGAAGCTGTTTATCAGACGCAGTTCACATGAAGCACTGTTCATCAGAAGCACTGTTCTTCAGAAGCAGTTCTTTCAGAAGCACTGTTCATCAGACGCAGTGTGTCTTTCAGACGCTGAGTGTCTTTCAAACGCTGAATGTCTTTCAGACGCTGAGTGTCTTCCAGACGCTGTGTGTCTTTCAAACGATGAGTGTCTTTCAGACGCTGAATGTCTTTCAGCAAGTTGATTCTTGTTCTGTCTTATATTTGAATCACTTAATGGCACGTGTTAGATAATAACTTATTATAAATAATTTAAATATATTTATCATCTTTAAAACTAAAAAAGGAATTTTATCTCAACATTCTCCCCCTTTTTGATGATGACAAAATATATTTGAATTAATATTTATAATAAGGAGTTCTGGTTTAGCTCCCCCTCAACTTGATAAATATTTGAGGGTGTATAATGTAGATAGATACTTAGTGTTTTATCATAAACTCCCCCTTAATTCTAGCATTTTAGATTCAAAGAAAATTGATCAAAATGTGAATTTGTTGTAGTAAAAAAATTACACATAATAAAGTTGCTGATAATAATAAAAGCAAAAAGCTTAATAAAGTTGCTGCTAATATTAAAAGCTGAAAGCTTGAGCAAATTACAATAGCATATAAAGATAAAACATGGAAACCAAAAAAGACATTTAAAAGGAACAAGAGGTATTTTAATTCAAATAGTACACATTATCTCCCCC
Source organism: Medicago ruthenica (assembly GCA_018208015.1). NCBI lineage: Eukaryota > Viridiplantae > Streptophyta > Magnoliopsida > Fabales > Fabaceae > Medicago > Medicago ruthenica. The sequence goes on along the minus strand of CM031373.1, from coordinate 28,558,338 downwards.
TTTTTGACTTCATCAAAAAGTGATGTCATGGTTTAAGGTGTAGGAGGTTGAGGAAAAACACCGGGCACAGGTGTAGGAGGGGAAAGACCAAAGTGAGGACAAAAAACATTTGTAAACCAATCAAATAAGTGAAGTTGCATAAGATATATCTTTTCCATACGATCACTGGAGGCAGGGACCAGAATTTCTTTGGTTGGAGAAGGAAGTTTCATACGAGCAGAAGTACCTGTGCATTTGAAACTCTCAAAAGAGCTAAAGGCAGATGGTATTTTAGGCAGGGTGTTTGAGGGATGAGCTTTGGGAAGACCAAGAGTGTCAAAGGAAGCTGAGGTATTGTGTAAAAAGTTTTTGAGGCAATCAGAGCCAAAGATTGTTGAGTTATCATAGTTGAAAATGGGAGTAGGATGAAAATGGGTAGTTGGTTTTGTTATATCAGCAGGGGGTGGAGATTTAGTCTGTAGGTTTGAAAGAAGGGCAGGTGTTGTGGAGTGGAGAGAAGCACGGTGAGTATCTACAACTACAACATTTACTAGATTGTGCAGGGGGTTTTCTTCTTCTTCGACCTCCATTTCTTCTTCAGGAGCTATGGGAAGATCATGAAAATCTAAAGAGCCAGGAAAGTCATTTCTTTTTAGATGAGACACATTTTTACTATTGAAAGGAGTTGGAGTGTGTCTGAATTCTTCACCTTTGAGAGAAATATCATATGATCTGAAAATTTTGGTAAGCAACATGGAGTAAGGAAGTCCAGTTGTGCTTTTACTTGCATTAACAGCATGGATCATGTGTTGGATAATCAAATATGCCAGATTGACTCTTTTTCCTATAGACAGATGGTACATGACCATGATGTCTGTATCAGTGACTTGATACTTGCCCCCACTTCTGGGTAGAATGCTATGGACACAAAGATTGTGAAGGATTTTGAATTCGTTTTTGAGGGATATGGCAGGAAATCCTTTGTTAGGATTGAACTTGACGAGGATTTGTTCAAGAATTTTGTTACGATCAAGACCAGCTTTTTCATACCAACTTCTTCCATAGTATTTTACTCCTTGGTTTGGGATATTCAGGACTTTAGAAAGAATATCACAAGAGATAATGATTTCTTTTTGTTGGACATTCGCAATCAGTAGGTTTTGATTGTCAAGGACTTTGGCAGTAAAATAGAAGGTTTTCACAAGATTGGGGTAAAAAGGTTCTTCAATCTGAAGGAATTCTTTCCATCCTATTGGTTGAAGCATTTCATCCAAATGAATTTGCTTCCTTTTTAGATCCTCAAAGTCAAAGGTTTTGCTTTCAGACAGTGGTCTTTTGGACCATTTTTGTAGAAATTCGTTTGTCAGTAACAATTCAGATTTGGGAGGACTCAAATTTGTGGCGTGAGGTGAAGAGGGTTCAATGATTTCAGTTAGCAATTTTTGCTTTTTTGCTTCAGAGCGATCGTAAGGAGTGAAGGTAGAAACATCTTTGGAGGAAGAGGGATGCATGTGTGAGAAATGCTTTGAGAGGTAGAGCGAGCTTTGTCTCTGCATGCATGGTTCTGGTTCGTCTTTTAGAGTAATGTTCAGGACTTTGTGAGGTTTCAAGAAAAGACGAGTTGATTTTCTGGGTTCAAGAGAGGTCGTTTTTCTTGGTCTGTAGAACTGATCAAAGGTTGCATCTTTGATTGGAACAGAGGTTGTGATACTCTTTGGAGGTGAGTAAGAAATGGGGTCATTTGATGAGATAGTGGTTGGGTTAAGTTCAGACAGAGAGGTAGAAGATGAGTAAGAGAAAGATGGAGGCAGTGGTGGTGAAGAGCTTTTGCTGGATTTCATTTTCTTTTGGTTTCTGGAGATTTTCAGTTTCAGAAGGAATTTTAGGTTTGCACAGACGGATGGACTTAGAGAAGGATGATTTAAGAGAGATGGTTTGAATGAGACAATGAGTTGATGTGTGTTCAGAGTGATTTATCGTGCAGCAGAAAGTTGAAATCATTGTTATGATTATTTGGGCTTCCAAGAAGAAGATCAAGGGTTGGGTGGTTGTGACATGGGGACGTGTGAGAGTCTGTGGAGGCTGATTGGGAGGCAAGGCCGCGCGTGTGGGAGAAGAAAGGTCTTTGGTTGGGTTATTTTTTATATTTTTTTTAAAATAGGGAGTGTAACATCCCGCTTAAGACTTTAATATTTATCAGTATTGAGACGATGCGTCAGAGATGTTTTAAGCAAAGGGCAATTTGGTAAATTGTCAGTTAATGGATTTATTTATATGGCAAGTGTGATATTCCGTATAGACGTAACTTTTATCGGTGATTGAGGATTAAAATGGAAGCAGTGGCAGAGTTGTAATATTTCTTTTGAAAGAGAGGATTTTATAAGGGGGAAAGTAAGATATTTTCATTTTCATTTTCATTCCTTCCATTCTCTCTCTTCTCATTCTGATTCCTCTCCCTTCTTCCTCTGTTTTCACGTTTCTCTCCCTCTTTTCCTCCCAATCTTCATGGTTTTCCTCTTAAGCCAATCCAACCCACTTACAAGCTTAGAATCATGAATTATACAACATTATGAACCTAAAGCAAGCATGATTTTTCCCTCTTCTTCCCTGGCCGAATCCTCCACCCTGCATAAGTTGAAATTCTGCAAATTCAAGCTTTCTTGGTGTTACATGTAGAACTATGGAACTGATTGCAACTGATTTTGATGTTAGAAGCAAGGGAAAGGGGTTTTGCATGAAGTTTTGCAAGGTAATTGAAAATAAGCTATTTTAATGAAGTTAAAATTTTGATTTAAGGCTGTTTCTGGTTGCTGGGTCATGGAGCACGAAATTTATAAACTCAAGGGATGATTAAGCTGATTTAGAGTAGCAAAAGAGATTAAGTGTGTAAGCTGTTTTGGCAGGTTTCACTGTTGGGCTCGTACCTGTTGCTGTGTAGCTCAGAATTGGGTGATTACTGGATTTTCGGATTCTACATTTAATTCCCTTCAATTCGGATATAAGTTTCATGTGATTCGGATTAGAAACGAATCCGGAAAATGCGTTCGAAGTTTGGAAATTCTGCTGAAAAATGGCTTACGGGTTTTGACGTGAATTTCGAGAAATAAGCTGTTTTTGGATTAAATCTGCCATAAGTGATTAATTATGAATTAAGCTATTACAATCAGGGTTTTGTGGTGTCTATACACGTTTGGGTTGCTGTTTTGGGGATTGAATCGAAATTGGAATGTTCCTAAGCCATAAGCTGTCAATAAGCTGTTTGGGAAAAACTGTCGGAAAAGTGATTATAGGAAATTGTAGTGATGGCAGAAGTGATAAGATTATGGATAAGTTGTTGTTCGAGTTAAGAAGCCAAAGGCAGAAGTAATAAGCCGTGGATAAGCTCTTTTAGAAAAAGTGCTTATGGAGCTGATAGGAGCTTTCTTTGGGCAATTGAGTTGTACTGAGGAACCATAACGTATTAAGGTGAGCTCCTTTTTAGTTTAGAATTTTCCCGTTGGGTTGAGTGAGTTAATCTCAAATAATTTAGATAGATTAAACTCCCCTTTCGTTAATACATACATCTAATCATGTGAATCCTTGCCTTAATATATGTTTCTATCCATAAAACTAAGCATTGGTTATGTTACACAGCGCTGTAACTTTAAAACTATAACTTTTACTGAGAATGCACTTATGTAAAAACAGAGCATCTGTTTCTGCATAATTTCGCTAAGCGAAGTCTCACTTCGCTGAGCGAAGATGTCCATAATCTTATTATTTCTCAAAAACCTATTGTGTAGCATGCCAATGATTATTCAATTGTTTAAATCAACTTCATTACTGAAGGACAAGGTTTAGCATGCTTGGATGATGCATTAATAATGAGTGATGGGTTATGATATATATATATATATATATATATATATATATATATATATATATATATATATATATATATATATATATATATATATATATATATATATATATATATATATATAAACAAGCATGTAATTTAGTAAGAACCATAATATGAGAAATATTAATTATGGGGATGATTAACTAATTTAAGTAAATAGCATATGAGAATGATATGCTTAGATGCCTAATTATATAGGTTAAGTGATAGGTGAATATCCACCCCAAATGAATGCATTAATATGCAAAAGCTTATAGTAAAGTATTAGATGTACTTACAAGTACTTAAGATGAGAATTAATGAGAATGATTCAATATTCAAAGTTCAGAACCTTTTATAGGTTAAGCATTTAAGAATGATTTACTCAAAGAATGCATCAGATATGCATAAGTTATAAGTTATATGTTATATGTATATATATATATATAAAGAATGAGAAATAAATTATTAAATGACTAGATGTGTCTCCTGTAGGCTCGTTAGTTAGTATACAGGGGGTTCCTGTGAAGTACCACCTTAAATAGCAGCCGGAACAGTGAAGTAACCGCTCGTGAGGGCAGCTACACATCCAAGTCAAGAAAGTTAATGTGTCTCCTGTAGTCTCGCTAGTTAGAATACAGGGGGTCCCCGTGAAGTACCGCCTTAAATGGCAGCTAGGACGGTGAAGTAACCGCTCGCGAGGGCAGCCACACAAAGAAAGAGGAGTCCGGTGTTAGCTTGATATGATAGGAATTTCACCGGTAAGAAGGGAGATGTACTTCGGGGTTACTCCACCCGGATGCACTCCGTAAAATGAACTCAGATAATTATTGTTTGTTCAACGCTGACTTACTAACTTTATAATTAAGAATGATGCATATTAAAACTTATGAAATTATTATGAGAATATGACAAGTAGTCAGCAGAGAAAGAAAGTGATCATAGGATGTCCCCAGATCACTAAGTATAAGATTAAGTTTAAAGTTAGAATATGATAAGCACATGATTAAGACATGTAGCGATCCTAGGTTTCCTCTTGATCGCGAAATATGTAGAGAAAGACGGCGGTCGTAGGTATCCCCAAGATCGCTAAGAGTAGGCACGACGACCCTAGGTTTTCCCCGTGGTTGCCAACAGTAGGTTGGGCTGGAGCTCACTGAGACATTATGTCTCATCCCAATCCTTCTGGTGCAGGTTTTCAGGTAAGCAAGAGGTTCGTGATGAAGTTCTTCAAGGAGATGCTGAAAGGAGTGAAGATGCTCGTCTTGTACCAGCACAAGAGGTTGTCAGACAATATATGTATATAAAAGTGTATTTTATGGTACTTGGTTGGTTGTATATACGAGCATGTTCGTATTCATTCAGTTGTTTTGTATTATTATTATTATTGAAAATTTTAATGTATCCAGTATCAGAATAATACACATGCTAAATATTCTAGATAATTTAGTATGGGTGTTACAATTGGTATTAGAGCAGGTCGATTCAGACCGTGCCTTGGGTCATTAAAAAAATTCAATAAAGTAGTGGGACCATTGGGTTCCGGATAATGTTCTAAAGGTCGTGTCTAGTTGAGCCTGATCAACTCAATCTAGTATATGACAGTTAGGATAAATGTCCGAGAGCTGAATGTGACCAAGGAGGAATGAAGTTATGAAGGGCGAAGATTAAGGTGACAGAATTTTAAGATAGGAATTAACAAAAGAGTAACCAATGCCAAATGGTGGCCATCGAACCGTAAAGTGACTAAGCCTGCTTATGGCAGAGTTTCAGGAATGTCAGAAATATTTAAGAATAAGGTGAAGCACCTCAACTCAGTTGGACGCGTCGTTGGACGATACCTCGTCTGTGTAAGACATAAGGAATAAGGGATTATGAAATACTCTAAGGAATGATTTGGAACCTTAACGGGAACCGTAGCTTAAGAAGTGTCAGCAAGGTGTAGACTAAAGTAATAATTTCGGGTACGAAGTTAAAGAATTGCAGTACCAAACCTAGAAACTCGGGAGGAGGAATTATCGGTCGATTGTTGGAACTGTTGGTATAAGCCCTAGAGGCCAATAGTTTATGTCAAACTTTTATATGTATCATGACTTTTATTATTGAATAAAATATGGCGTTCTTTATTACACTTGTTATAAGATAAATAAAGTCCCTAGAATAGTTAGTTCATGTGATGGAATATTAAGTGTGACTTAATCATGAGATTACATCAACAGAAAGAACACTATTCTTAAATGTATCCGTAGTCAAGCTTTAATATGAATTGGGATAATATTAAAGCATGGAGACTATTATGTATGTAGACTGATGACCACATCTCATGGGTCATGAATATGAGATATTAAGTCTATACATAGGTATAAGTATTAGGAGTAATATTTATACTGGATTGACCCATCGTGAGAATACTACATAGTATGTTATGAAATCGTCATAAGTTATTCTCACAATGATAATAGTGTATATCACTCTTAGACCTGAAACCACTATGATCCCTAGATGTGGACTCAAGTGTTTTATTGCCATTCAAACGTTGTCTGTAACAAGATGACTATAACGTTGGTTAATGGGCACTTGACGAATCATGCTGAGGGACATGAGTGTCCTAGATGGGATTTGTCCCTCCTCATAACAGGAGATATATCTTTAGGCCTCTTGATGGAATATGACTGGAAAAATGCATGGCCATGCCGAATTAAGTCAATATGAGATATTGGACTTATTCGTTGTTCAGTATATTTCGGGATCAAGAAATATAAATATTGAGCTAAACAAGGGTGACGTAATCTATGCCTTGTGTTCAATAAAGATATTAGGACAAAGGAGTAATCGTACACATTGATATTATCATGGAAAGGTTTCGTCAGATCACTTGACATTCTTGTCACTTGGGTAGCAGTGATGTGTTGCTAGATACCGCTCACTGTTTATAATATTAATGGGATTTAATATTATTGCCAACGTTACAAGAACCTATAGGGTCACACACAATAGAACGGTAAAAAGGAGAAATATAAGTAATACTTATATGATGGGGTACGTTTAGCAATGCGCGCTAATTAGTTAGCGGAAGCTGATGGGCTAATGGGCTTTTGAAGCTCAAGCTGATTTTGTGCAGCAAGGAGTTCTATAAATAGAAGCTCTAGTGCTGAAATCAGCTAATGCCTTTTGTGTAACCCTAAAGCAAAACGTGTTCCCACTTCTCTCCCTAACCTCTGATCGCTTGGCTAGCACCGGGAACCAGAGGAAGCCGTTCGTGTGGACGAGTAGAGGCTTTGCTTATTTGCTCAGCTGTGATCAACGAAAGTGTTTCAGCATTACTAAAAGGTAACAATTCTATCACTGATTCATGTGATATTCGTAATGATCCAAGGAAAGGAAATCAAATTTTTTAAACTTCCGCTGCTCTTTATATGTCGATTTCCCTTCAGTGGTATCAGAGCCAATTACGAAACCTTGAATCGGATTGTTTTGTTTACTGCTTTATGTTTTAATTGGATTAAACATAATCGAATACAATTAAATAATAAAGACGAATTAAAATTGGCAAGGCATCACGTTTCCGTGCATGGCTTTTCGGTTTGTTTGAAGCTTCGGAACCGTATCAGGTGAAGCATCAATATATCGATTATCCATATCGACGGAGATGTGTTGCTCGATCACATACGCACGTAATTGAATCATATCACTTTTCTGTGCATGGCTTTTCGAATTGTTTGAAGCTTCGGAACCGTTGTCTGGTGAAGCATCAATATTTTCGATTATCCATATCGACAGAAATATGATTGATAAATTCTGTGTAACAGAAGTATATGTGATATACTCGTGATGATCGTTCACTAAATCAAGTCAGATGATATTTGTTCATATTGGATGATTGTAAACTGGAGCTTCGGAACCGTATCAGGTGAAGCATTCTAAGTTCGATCACCATATTGGATAAACAATCAGAGTACTTTGATTGGTGTGATCATACTGTTACAAGGGGATTCATAACGCAGCAAGTGTTGTGCCGTCATGATTAGGGTTACGAAAAAGGCTGAAACCTGGTTCAGAATCGTGACACGATTAGAGAATCGTGACACGATTTTGTGCCCAGCAAATCGTTTGCTTCTGCCTATAAAATCGTGACACGATTACAGAATCGTGACACGATTTTGTGCCCAGCAAATTGTTTGCTTCTGCCTATAAAATCGTGACACGATTCCAGAATCGTGACACGATTTTTACAGCACCAGAATTCAAAGTGAATCGTTCATAATGAATTAGCTGACCGGGCAGCGGAACCCCCGACTAATCTGCGTAGTGTGATCAATCGCCGAGTTTTAATTTAATTTATTTAATTATGAGGTGTTAATAATAATAAAAGGTGTTTTATTGTTGTTGTGTGAATGATTATGGCCTTAGTCTTATTATTTCTTTTATTTTGGATTTTTGAAATACGGCCTGCGTGTCGTGCCTCTCTCTTGAATTCTATATGTACATTCTCTTCTCATCCAATCCCTCGTATGTAAAACGAGTTTCTTTATATGTAATGTAATTAGAATACAAGGAGGTAATAGGACCATTGACGTTGGATTAGCCCTAGAAGTCCAGCTTGGAGAAGCAAGGTCGTTTCTAGGATTAGTTTAGATTCTTTCATTGGCTTGAGAGAATCATAGCGTTAGGAGGCCATAATCATGTCACTTTTATTTTGTATAATTGTTATGCATGCTTGAATGATTGGAGTGCGAATATATATGATATATAAGCCGTGGTGAGGTGAGATCAAACTAAATTAAATCCTTCAAAGTGATATATTAAGTTTAATGCTTTCCAAAAGAATAACACCCTTCAAGACTAATATCGAATGTGTGGGTTCTGCCCTAGCGAAGCACATGTTCTATGTTTGTAAGTCGCGGTGCGGTAATTTCATTTACCCGATTGTTATTCTATTGGGTCTAACTTAACTAAATTAATTTTAATATGATTAGAATAAATTTAGAAGCAAGAATTGGGAAGTATCTATATGATAGATCAGAGTAAGAGTTACTCGCCCAATTGATTTGAAAGTTGTATGAGATACAATTGGAAATGTTCCTACCTAAATAGCTGAGTTTTGGGTGATCAGCCCTAGCTGACTCAAAACAAGGTGAAATAAGGATTTCAACCCGCTAGAAAATCTTCCAACGGGATTTTCCGAATTAAATGTTTTGAAGGTCATTTGATTTGAATAAAATAGTGGGAGCATATTTAATTAAAGGCCAAATTAAATATGTTATTTTCATGATACTTATTTTGTATATTTTAAATTGTAGATGGCAAATAACACTTCAAACAACATTTTGCGATCAATCCTTGAGAAGGATAAGCTGAATGAAACAAATTTTTTAGACTGGCACCGAAACTTGAGGATTGTCCTCACACATGAGAAAAAGCTGTATGTGCTTGATGAACCTGTTCCTGAAGAGGCACCAGCTGCAAATGCTCCCAGGGCTCAAAGAGATGCTTATAGTAGGCATGTCAATGATGCCGTGGAAGTCGCTTGCATCATGCTTGCAACTATGACCTCTGAGCTTCAGAAGCAACACGAGAACATGGCTGCGTTCGATATGATCGAACACCTTAAGACTCTTTATGAAGAGCAAGCTAGGCATGAAAGGTATGATGTCTCCAAGGCCCTTTTTGGAACTAAGCTGTCAGAAGGAAGTCCTGTAGGACCTCATGTACTCAAGATGATTGGGTACGTTGAGAACCTCGCGCGATTGGGTTTACCCCTTGAGCAGGAACTTGCTATTGATCTTATCTTGCAATCGTTGCCGGAAAGCTTTAGCCACTTTGTCATGAATTTCCTAATGAATGACATGGACAAAACTCTTCCACAGCTTGCAGCAATGTTAAGAACTGCTGAAAAGAACATGAAGGGAAAGGGTAAGACCATCTTGATGGTTAATAATGGAAAGGTCAAAAAGCATAATAAGAAGCCTAAAAGGTCTAAGGGAAATGGCAAAGGCAAAGCAGTTGCTAAGCCATCAACCAAAGCCTTGAAGCCTACTGGAGGTGTGGCTAAGGAGGGCAAGTGCTTCTACTGCGGTAAGACCGGGCACTGGAAGCGCAACTGCCCAAAATATCTGGAAGATAAAAGGAATGGAACAGTTGCTTCCACTTCTTCAGGTATTTTTGTTATAGAAATTAACATGTCTACTTCTACATCATGGGTATTAGATACTGGATGTGGTTCTCATATTTGTACTGATGTGCAGGGGTTGAGAACGAGTAGAACATTGGCAAAAGGGGAGGTCGATCTACGAGTTGGCAATGGCGCAAAGGTTGCTGCTTTAGCTGTTGGAACTTATGAATTGACTTTACCTAGTGGTCTTTTAATACAGTTAGAGAACTGTTATTTTGTACCTGCAATTAGCAGGAATATTATTTCCGTTTCTTGTTTGGACAAGTCCGGTTTTTGTTTTACAATAAAAGACAAGTGTTGTTCTATTTATTTGAATAATATTCACTATGCTAATGCCATTATGAGTAATGGACTTTATATTCTTGATCTTGATATGCCAATCTATAACATAAATACGAAAAGGATGAAACCTAATGAGTTGAATCCAACTTATCTTTGGCACTGTCGTTTAGGCCATATAAACGAAAATCGCATTTCCAAACTCCATAAAGATGGAATTTTGGACTCTTTTGATTTAGAATCATATGAGACATGTCGATCTTGTTTATTGGGAAAGATGACAAAGACCCCATTCACCGGAACAGGTGAAAGGTCTAGTGATCTTTTGGGACTTATACATACTGATGTATGTGGACCACTAAACACACCTGCTAGAGGAGGGTTTTATTACTTCATTACATTCACTGATGATTTTAGTAGATTTGGATATGTGTATCTAATGAAACATAAATCTGAATCATTTACTTTCTTCAAAGAATTTCAAAATGAAGTAGAAAACCAACTTGGCAAGAAAATCAAAATGCTTCGATCTGATCGAGGTGGCGAATATTTGAGCCAAGAGTTTGACGTTCATCTAAAAGAGTGTGGGATCTTATCCCAACTCACACCTCCTGGAACACCACAATGGAATGGTGTTTCCGAAAGGAGAAATCGAACCTTGTTAGACATGGTCCGATCTATGATGAGTCATGCTGATCTTCCAAACTCCTTTTGGGGACATGCCTTATTAACTGCAGCTTACACACTTAACCAAGTTCCATCCAAAGCGATTGAAAAGACACCATATGAGATATGGAGTGGTCGAAAACCCAATGTGAAACATTTAAAGATTTGGGGTTGTGAAGTTTATGTGAAACGACTAATGTCCACTAAACTTGAACAAAGATCTGACAAATGTTTCTTTGTGGGATATCCTAAAGAAACTAAAGGATACTACTTTTACAAACCATCTGAGGGCAAAGTGTTTGTCGCTAGAGATGGAGTATTCCTTGAGAAGGAATTTGTTTCCAAAGAAATTACTGGGAAAAAGGTAGATCTTGAAGAAGTTCAAGACCCACAAAGTAGTACGCCAATGGAGGAACAGGAGCAGGATACACAAGCTGTTGTGACAGAAAATCCTACTCCAATAACACAAGAACCACGTAGGTCAAATAGGATACGTCAAGAACCTGAGAGATATGGGTATCTCATATCAGAAGAATGTGACGTATTGCTCATGGATCAAGATGAGCCATATGACTTATCAAGAGGCCATTACTGGTCCTGAATCTGAGAAGTGGCTTGAAGCCATGAAATCTGAAATGGATTCCATGTACACAAATCAAGTTTGGAACTTGGTTGAAGCACCTAAAGGAATTAATCCTATAGGATGCAAGTGGGTTTTCAAAAAGGAAAACTGACATGGACGGAAAGGTAAACACCTACAAAGCGCGGTTGGTTGCCAAAGGCTTCAAACAAATTCATGGTGTAGACTATGATGAAACCTTTTCACCAGTGGCAATGATTAAATCCATTCGGATCTTACTTGCTATCGCTGCATACCATGATTATGAAATCTGGCAGATGGATGTCAAGACTGCTTTCCTTAATGGAAATCTCCTTGAGGATGTGTACATGACACAACCTGAAGGATTTGGCATTCCTAATAACATCCAAAAGGTATGCAAATTGCAGCGATCAATCTATGGATTGAAGCAAGCTTCCAGAAGTTGGAATCTTCGTTTTGATGAAACTGTACAACAGTATGGATTCATTAAAAATGAAGATGAACCTTGTGTTTACAAGAAGGTTAGTGGGAGCATAGTCTCATTTCTGGTATTATATGTGGATGACATATTGCTTATCGGAAATGACATCCCTACACTACAAGAAATTAAATCTTGGTTAGGGAAATGCTTTTCTATGAAAGACTTAGGTGAAGCTTCCTACATATTAGGAATCAGGATCTATAGAGATAGATCACAAAGATTGCTTGGCTTAAGTCAGGGTACATACATTGACAAAGTCTTGAGACGTTTCAATATGTATGAGTCCAAGAAAGGACTTGTACCTATGTCATCAGGTATAAGTTTGTCAAAAGCACAATCCCCTTCAACTGTTGAAGAAAGGGATCGAATGATCAATGTTCCATATGCATCCGCAATTGGATCTATCATGTATGCTATGTTATGTACTCGACCAGATGTCTCGTATGCTTTAAGTGCTACGAGCAGATACCAGTCTAATCCAGGTAACAGTCATTGGGTTGCTGTTAAGAACATCCTTAAGTACTTGAGAAGAACTAAGGATACTTTCTTGATCTATGGAGGTCAAGAAGAGCTCTCTGTAATTGGTTACACAGATGCTAGTTTTCAGACAGATCATGATGATTTCAAATCGCAATCTGGATACGTGTTTTGCTTAAATGGCGGTGCTGTTAGCTGGAAAAGTTCAAAGCAGGAAACAGTCGCTGATTCTACAACTGAGGCTGAGTATATTGCTGCATCTAATGCCGCAAAAGAGGCTGTTTGGATCAAGAAATTCATCTCTGATCTTGGTATAGTTCCAAGCATTGTGGATCCCATTGAATTGTTATGTGATAACAATGGAGCAATCGCACAAGCTAAAGAACCTAGATCTCACCAAAGATCCAAACACATACTTAGGCGCTATCATCTCATTCGAGAAATCATCGATAGAGGAGATGTGAAAATATGCAGAGTACCAACATCGGACAATGTTGCTGATCCACTTACTAAAGCTCTAACTCAGCAGAAGCATGATGGTCATACTAGATCTATGGGTATTAGGTCTATGCCTGATTGGCTCTAGTGCTAGTGGGAGATTGTTGGTATAAGCCCTAGAGGCCAATAGTTTATGTCAAACTTTTATATGTATCATGACTTTTATTATTGAATAAAATATGGCGTTCTTTATTACACTTGTTATAAGATAAATAAAGTCCCTAGAATAGTTAGTTCATGTGATGGAATATTAAGTGTGACTTAATCATGAGATTACATCAACAGAAAGAACACTATTCTTAAATGTATCCGTAGTCAAGCTTTAATATGAATTGGGATAATATTAAAGCATGGAGACTATTATGTATGTAGACTGATGACCACATCTCATGGGTCATGAATATGAGATATTAAGTCTATACATAGGTATAAGTATTAGGAGTAATATTTATACTGGATTGACCCATCGTGAGAATACTACATAGTATGTTATGAAATCGTCATAAGTTATTCTCACAATGATAATAGTGTATATCACTCTTAGACCTGAAACCACTATGATCCCTAGATGTGGACTCAAGTGTTTTATTGCCATTCAAACGTTGTCTGTAACAAGATGACTATAACGTTGGTTAATGGGCACTTGACGAATCATGCTGAGGGACATGAGTGTCCTAGATGGGATTTGTCCCTCCTCATAACAGGAGATATATCTTTAGGCCTCTTGATGGAATATGACTGGAAAAATGCATGGCCATGCCGAATTAAGTCAATATGAGATATTGGACTTATTCGTTGTTCAGTATATTTCGGGATCAAGAAATATAAATATTGAGCTAAACAAGGGTGACGTAATCTATGCCTTGTGTTCAATAAAGATATTAGGACAAAGGAGTAATCGTACACATTGATATTATCATGGAAAGGTTTCGTCAGATCACTTGACATTCTTGTCACTTGGGTAGCAGTGATGTGTTGCTAGATACCGCTCACTGTTTATAATATTAATGGGATTTAATATTATTGCCAACGTTACAAGAACCTATAGGGTCACACACAATAGAACGGTAAAAAGGAGAAATATAAGTAATACTTATATGATGGGGTACGTTTAGCAATGCGCGCTAATTAGTTAGCGGAAGCTGATGGGCTAATGGGCTTTTGAAGCTCAAGCTGATTTTGTGCAGCAAGGAGTTCTATAAATAGAAGCTCTAGTGCTGAAATCAGCTAATGCCTTTTGTGTAACCCTAAAGCAAAACGTGTTCCCACTTCTCTCCCTAACCTCTGATCGCTTGGCTAGCACCGGGAACCAGAGGAAGCCGTTCGTGTGGACGAGTAGAGGCTTTGCTTATTTGCTCAGCTGTGATCAACGAAAGTGTTTCAGCATTACTAAAAGGTAACAATTCTATCACTGATTCATGTGATATTCGTAATGATCCAAGGAAAGGAAATCAAATTTTTTAAACTTCCGCTGCTCTTTATATGTCGATTTCCCTTCAGGAACCTCTAGACTCCCAGTAAGGAAAGAGTGTGTAAGAATCAAAGGACTTGCGCACTCGAACCAGATGAAATTTTCATATCCAAACAGTTAAGAGAATCAATTATGGATTAGGCAAATTATTTGGACAGATTAAGTTTACCCCTCATTAAAGGAAGAAGATGAAGATGATGAACTTCTTCATTTTATTTTAGGATTTTTTTTTTATTTTTGATAAAAGTATATTTAAAAAAATAAAATTATGTATTTTTTAAATAAAAAATGACAAAAAAATTTATATATGTTGAAAGGACCAAAATGTTAGAAATAAATAAGATAAATTACCTCAAATGTAATTTTGTCAAATTATTACATCATTTTACAAGTTTTTTCACTCATCCAAATTCGAATCTCACCCGCGTTTCACAAACCTTTATCTTCGTCGGAGTAATACTTGAAACCCACCACCACCGTCGTTATCATGGAAGGAGGAGGTGGAGGAACGCTCTCAGAAGTACACCAAAGCGCGAAGAAGCTATTACTCCGCTGCCGTGACGGACTCGAACGTCTCGAGCGCCTCGAACATTCCACCTCCACCTCCGCCGCCGTCGCCGGTGTCGATTCGGAGCTTTCCTTCTCCGTGAAGAGAGATATCAACCAGATCCAATCCCTCTGCGTTGAGATGGATCGTCTTTGGCGTTCCGTTGCAGCAAAACCTCAACGTGATCTCTGGAAAAGGTGAACAAATTGAAATTGCGTTGATTCTGTTTCCGATCTTGTGAATTTGTTGTTGTGGGTTGCGTTTTTATGTATAACGATTTGTTTTGTTGTTATGGTTTATATAGTTTGTTTCTGTGATTGATTTCATTGAGTTTCTGAATTGTGCTTTTTGAATGTGAAAGAATGTTGATAGGTTTTGTTTTTGAAATGAAGTTATGGATTGAATCTTGTTTTGATATAGAAGGTATGCGTAGTTCTGTTATAATGTAGAATTTAGTTTATTCTTATTGTTTGGAAGATCAAATGAAGAAATAAAGAATATAGGGGATAGTTGGTTTGTTTATCGATGATTTTCGATTCAGTGGAGAATTTGAAAGGTTTTAGTGTGTTATATGAGAATTTAGGTGCGTCTTAAAGTTGATTAAATTTTTTGAGGAAATGTAGTGGTAAATTTGTGTCTTGTCCGGTAACCTTTTAGTCGAGGGTTCAACCTCTTAAATGGATCTCAGTTACATTTGTTAGGAGATGTCAACCTCTTAAATGGATCTCAGTTACATTTGTTAGGAGATGTCAACCTCTTAAATGGATCTCAGTTACATGGAAGGGACTGGCCTATGCAGTTGCGCGCGGAGGATAACTTCAGTTTTAAAAAAATGTGTGTCTTGTCATGTGAGGGGGTGTTGTTTTTGAAGTTCTCTTTTTGCAATGTTTCTATGTTGCTTGGTTTCTTTTATTGATTCTTATAATGAATCTTGGGGAAATGTCTTTTTGTTATTGCTGATTTGAAGAGATTTTAACAAATTCGTGATGTTATGTGTAGATCTGTAGATGTGATATTACCTGTTGGTTTTTTTCATCGATAGTTGAGATTCCTTATTATTCTCTTAAATTAAAGACTCGTTTTAGAGGAATAAAATCTGAAAAATTTAACACACTGATTGTTAGTGTTAACAAATATGGGTGTTACACATGCACTGAGAGGAACATTTTTAGAGCTGTATATGAATCTTAAATAGCATGAGCAAGGACAAGTACCATTGGTGAATGGGAAACCATTAGTTTGTCAATTGATTCAGCTATGTGGTAGCAAGAGAGATTTGTCAGTTGTCAACGTTAAGATAAGTAAGAACCGAGTAAAATGTGTGCATGGTTTTAGTTTCATTGTATCTGTCACTGCTTCTTCATTCTGTTCCAACCTTGTTCATAAATTCAATAGCAAGACTCTACGTAGTTTTGGTTTTCTTGTTGCAAACAACTATCTCCTACCTTTCCTTTAAATAAATAATAATATATGATGAAATAATAACATGTAATAATTTCGTTGCTTTATGAACTTGTTTACTTCTATTGAACAAAAATCTATTTGGCTTATCTAATTGTTATAAATTTATTTGTTTATGTTTCGTTTAAATTATATTATATTATATATATGCTGTCTCTGATTTGTTATATTTGTACTTAAAGATGGGGAGTTATGTTTTCTTGAGCAGAAAGGTGGAACAAATAGCTGAAGAGGCTGAATCACTGAAAGAAAGTCTGGATAAATATAACTCAAGGAGTCAGAAACGGAGTAGAGAAGCTAAAGAGAGAGCAGAACTGCTGGGACGAATGGTATGTCATTGCTACCTGCTCTATTTGATGGCTCGCTGTGTATTTTTCCCTCTCAACTTGCTAACAACCTTGTTTGCAATTCTAGAATGGGGATTCATCTTACGTTTTGCGAATTTTCGATGACGACGCACAAGCAATGCATTCAATTCGTAGTTCTTCCAAGGAGCTTGAAAATGCTAATGCACTTGGTGAGGCTATCCTTTCTTCAATACATGGTCAAAGGGAACGCTTGAAGGTATTTTTTCTGATGCTTTCTTTTGTTGACCCATAATATACTCAATAGCCAGATGTCACAACAAACTCTGAGGCTAAAATTTAGGATTTATCTCTAAGAAGAACAAAACACTGTTTTAAATACACTTTTTGCTATTGGTCTATTTATTTATGGAAAGTCAACTTATCTAGTTGTGTCATAATAGAATACCTTTTTCAGAGAATAAACAATCCGCAATTGTCCGCAATATGCCCATCAGTGTACTCTTGTCAAATAGCAGTGCGGTAGCATAGCATAATTTCAGCAAAACTGGTTTTATCAGTTCAAATTTTAAATGTTTGAAATATTTGGGCCTGTTTACTTTGTGAAAACATTTTTTGTTTTCATTTTGTAGAATGCGTGTTCATTTTAGGTTGTTAATAAGAAAATGAGAGGTTTGATGTGAGTAATTGTGATGGAGAGAAGATAATATGCTAGCTAGGAATGATGCATTTCCAAAAATAATGAAAATAGTTATTTTGACATTTTCACTGTTTCTAGAAATTCCAGAGAGTTGTTACTTCAAGAGTCTCATTTCTCTTTGTTAACATATAAAATTAACACAAAATTTAAGAAACGAAACATAAAATGTTTTCACAAAGTAACGTACCTTTTAATTTTTGTTTCCCTGTTTCTCCTGCACACTTTTAAATCCATCCATTGTTCCAATTGTTGACTTATTAAACATTTAAATCTATTGTCTCTTTTCCAAGAGTTGAAGAAACCTGGCTACTTGTATTAAGGGATAATTAATAAATCCTAATCAGGTCATTGCACCGAACAATCCATTTTAGGAAACACTGTAGTGTATTCTAAGGAATTACATTATTTCCTTCATTTGTTGTGCATTTACATTTGCATTGAAAACAGTGTAATTTACTTAAAATGAAAGACACGATTGCTGTGCAGAGGAATGAAGCAATTTTTGGGACCTGTTTCAAAGTTTATTATCGGTTACTCTCACGATGTGAATTCACCGATATTTTTCATCTGTTTCAAAGTGTGTTTAGACTAGTGGTAATAGTTAAGCATTGTTAATCCATTCATACCATTTTTGAAAATAATTTTTTCGGGTTATCTTTGTGCAGAGTGCTCACCGAAAGGCTTTGGACGTCCTCAATACAGTGGGCATATCAAACAGAGTTCTGAGACTAATTGAGAGACGAAATCGAGTTGATCAATGGATCAAATATGCAGGAATGCTATTGACTGTTGTTTTCTTGCTTGCCTTTGTTATGTGGAGACGATGACCAATCAGGTGTTGGAACCAATGTAGTCAGGATCGAGATCCTACGTAGGATCGGTCGGCCGGTGAAAGAACGTAAACATGAGGAACGTAACATGGTTCGTAAGTAGGATCGGTAGGTTGTTGATAAAGTTGAGAGAAATAGATAGAAAAAATAGAGGAAAAACAGAGGAATCAAGCAACAGAATAGAGAAAAACATAGGAAACAGAGCAAAAATGGCAAAAAACAGAGGAAACAGAGCAAAAATGAACCGGAGTAAAGTCGAAGCACGGTCGAGGTGCTGTGGGACGTAGAATCGTACGATCCTACGAGCCAGCACTCGATCCTGACTACCTTGGTTGGAACACTTTCAAGTTTATATGTATATGTGAAAAAACATATTTAAAGTAAGATACTTCATTCGTCCTAAAGTATATATCACTTGACACATAAATTAAGAAAAATAGTTACTTTTGTATGGAAAAGGAAAATTGTGATTTACTTTACAAAACGACCCTTCATGAATAGTATGAGAGAGATATTTGAAGAGTTGGAAAAAGAGAAGGTAACAATTAACAAGGTTACAATAGAAAAAGAAACATTAATGATTCATTGATATTGTTAAATAACATACAATTTTCTTTGGTTAGAATATTATATATATTATTATGGAACGACAAAATACTTACTATAGGCAATTTCAGATTAATATTTAGAAAAATGCTAACAGAACTATTCAGAACTGTTACACTTGACTAATCCTCCTTTGTTGTTCAAAATCAATTGTTTTATTTTTGAAATTTTCAATTTGTTCCAAAGGTGTATAAATTGAATTAATTAAATTCAATTTTTCTGGTTCTATCTTGGAATAACCATTCACTCGAAACCAATCTACTTTTGTTTTTACATTCTTTAAGCGGCCATGTGTTTTCTCTTTAAACATTTTCAACACTCTTCCATTTGCTATTTATATTGGTTCCACCAAATTTATATGAAAATTGTTGTTTCCACTTTAAAAAAATACTATGACACACCTGAAAAATACAATTTTACCCTAGCTGCTGTTAACTATCGTTCGGTAGCGAACTGCAGTTGGCTCAGCTGCACTTTAAGTGCTATCTACATTACCAACATCATCATTCCCGGTTCATTATTTAAGATACTCTTTTTATTTAAGCCTCATGTTTCATTTCATTCATTACAAAAAAAGTGATCATGTAGTTTCATTATATCTAAGTTAAATCATTTAACATGGAAGTGTTGCTCAAACCCACTTGGGTTGGCTTGGTAGTATTGGCTTGAGACCTGGAGTGTGCTCCTTTTCGAGATCTCAGGTTTGATTCTCTTCGGTGTCAATTTAGGTAGGCTAATTTAGTTTTTTTTTTTTTTAAAAAAAAACATTGAAGTGTTGCCATTGTCTTCTCTTGTTCCATTACTTTGCAGAAGGGAACAATGGAAGCTTTTTCTTAGTTCACTTCACATACCATGTTCTTGAGCACACAAGTGCATTCAACACTTCCATTAATTCGTGGGAACACTTCAAATTTTAAGCTTTTCACTGCCTTATCACCTTGTCTAATGACAGAGTCCATTAGTAACTTAACTGCACTACCGAACGGGTTGTCGTCTCCCGTGCGCGGGTTGCATGGGTCTCGCACGGTGCATGATGTCTAATTACCGGGAGCTTTTAGGTTGTTGTACTATGTTTACCTGTTGTAGTGGGTACTATTTATTATACTAATTATATAAATTATTATTGTGCATATTTGTTGAGAACAAAATTACAGGGTCAATTTCGGAATTTCACATCAACTACTCAGGCTTTCCATTAAATATCTGGAATGTCATGCAATTTTCTTTTTGTTCTTAACCTGAGCTCCAAACTCAGAAAATTTCCAATCTTCACAATGATGTAAGTCAAAAGCAAGTATGTTTTTATATCGTTTCCTCAGAGACTAGTGCGATATCATAAACCGTTCAACACCGATTATCATTTTAAGTTAGGGTTTAATCAATTGTTTGCTATAAAACTATTCGACTATAAAGCGTTAATAAAAACAGAGAGTAATAGGGCGTAAAAGCGTTGGGATCAGAGTTCGTCAATCAAGCTCGAATATATTCTAATGATCATATATATGGATTCTAGCTCTTTAACGATATTATCACGCATCACTCGACAACATCCTAGTTTTCCCTGCCCACACTCGCTATGGCGAACACTTCCCTCGCTATGGCGAGCTAGCTTTTACATTTCCTCATGTTTCTTTGCTCAATTCATGTCCTAGCTTGTTATTTCCTGCACAAATGGATGGGGTAAGACATAGGATCATAATTTTGTCATTCAATCAATAATTCCGAGCTTTTCCTATGATAACTTGCAAAACAAGTAACAAAAGTGCCTAAAAATATAACACAAAACAACTGCTTTCTGGCACTTATCAAACTCTCCCCAACTTAGCGTTTTGGTTTGTCCTCAAACAAAAGAATCAAAAGGAATTTTTCACAAACTTTGGACTAAATACAATACATGCAAAGGTTTTAAATTTTTCAGCTTGCATGATTGAACAGAGAAATTGCACTAGCAAGTCTGATGTTCTCATTAATCTAGGAATGTACTGTGAATGTGAAATAAGTCCTAAATACAAAATTCATATCACACAGTTCAAGTTATCAACACAATTATCAATGAACCACACCTAACACACTTCTTTGATAGTAAATGAAACAAATTGAAATCATAAAGTGAGGGTTTTGAACACACATCCGACAATTCTGCTAACATCCTGATTAAGTTATGTGTCCATCCAAATATCATCTCAAAAAGCGCAAAAGCATAGATCAAAAGGTCTTTAAGGTTGTAACTTGGTCTGGTTTCGAAAGAAAGGTCATATGTGGGAAACTTGAATTCAAATGGCCAAGCATAGAGGAACATTCTTTCTATTTACACAAAACAAATAACGTACACCCTTCCTCCAAATTCTCTTTACCAACCATTGGTGATATACAAGTAGTACTTTGATCTTGACAACTTATTCTATTTATTATTATCGTGATACTTTTCTTATTCTTTTTCTTTCTTCTTTTTCTTTTTTTCTTTTCTTTTTTCTTTTTTTACATATACATATGATTTTTTTTATACAACTTGTTGTCAAGATCAATTTTCAAACTTTACCATTACTTGACATAAATGTAAAACCTCCCTTTTCTCCCCAGCTTATACAAATTAATACCCTAATTGAATGTTCCCCTATCATCAGGCAAGGGACTTAAATACATGATGGTTTAGGGTTCAAAATGAAGGTAAAAATATCATAATCCAATAGTAATTCAACGATGAACTGGATTTTGAAAAATTTGGGCAAATTCATTAAGCATTGTGCTTATGAATATTGACAGTTCATAGTTGAGGATTTTGATTCATTTGGCTCATATGGGCTTATCAAATACTCACTCTTCTCACTGGGTAGGCTTTCTGTGGTCAAGTGTCTCTTCTCAATTTCAAAAATAATGCCTTGATCATTTCTATGCTTTCATAAAGTTCAAAACGATTCTCAGATTTAACATAAAACAACCGAGTTAGACAATGAATGCCGATCTCCTGCATATAAGTATAGTATTTGAGGATTCCTCACATTTAGGCTAGTTCTAAGTGGTTCACAAAATAAACATGTTAATGCGGAGAAGTGTATGATATAACCTTTGTGCAAAGTACATATTTCACATTCAAGTTTAATCCTAGAAAAACAAGAAACATGTACCTTGGCTTTGCGCAATTCAACCAATTATTATCACTATCATGCATCCATTGATGATTCATTTACTTTGGACCACAATTACACATTTGCAAAAGCACTTCTACTTTGTATGAACATTCAGTTTCAAATCAACATGATAATATCACATTAGAGAAACGAACTTTCACAAATTTCACTTTACTGACACAATTGTTCACATTTTAACATAACACAAGAAAATATGATTACACTATTCAAATAAACAATAGTTCATAATGCAAACCATACGAACACAACAAAACATAAACAATAATATGAAATTGAAATGTTTGAACAAGGCAGTAAAAGTAGTAACAGTAGAGATGAGAAGAAAAGAAATAGACTGAAAGCTATAGAAATGTCACTCAGTTATGGAGAGCTTTTCAGTCGTTAATCTTTTTCCCTCATCAATCAGATTCCATCTGATCTGCAAAATCATGGTCAATCGTCCTCGTATCCTCAGAGGAATCATCATTATCTCCACCAGCTGCACTCGCCCCTCCCAGATAAAAAGGCATGCGCCCAGGCTAAGCAACAAAAGTCCGAAAAGCCTCCGGAGTGAAAAAATGTTGTGCAGGATTTGATGGAACTCCCCACTGCAGCTGCAATTTTACATGGACTCCTGAAGTCCTAGCTGGCCTCTGTTGTTGGCCTCAAGTGCATCCCAAGTGTGGTTGTAGGTTGCTAGGTGACGGGGATCCCACTCGGAGAAGTTCAGCTGTGGATAGTCAGGTGCATGAGGTGCAGTATGAGTAGGGGGTACTTGTGATGGCCCAGCCTCCGTGGGCGTCTTGCAGGTGCAGTACCTAGAGATGTACTTATCATCAATAGGATTTTTGATTTCTTCATCAACTTGACTAGGTAAGTGAATGCGGGCTTTCAAACACAGTCCCATGATAAGACCGGGAAATGGTAGTGGGCATTTTGGTTTGGCGGGAGGAACAATTCCACTCTCAGCCACCACCCGAATTTCATTGGCAATGATCCTCGCAACATCAACCTCTTGGTTGCTGAGGATGTAATAGAGAAGGGGTGTGACATCGAGGGTGGTTGAAAAAGTATGGCCACGCGGCCGGATGTTGTGAAGGATTAGGGTGAGGATTACCTGAGCTGGTGTGTTCATGTGTTCTTTGAGGGTCCGGAATGGTTTTTGAGTGGCCGGGCTAATGTCATAAGACTTCCCTTCTTGGAAGATGGCCTGAGAGATTGCCTCATGATCCCAGTTGCCTCTGGCTTGGTGTTTGTGAAAGGCACATAAGCGCCCCATGTCTACAGGATCAAGTGGGTCACTGAGGTCAAGTGGGTTGCCGAGATAGGAGTTTATGGCGTCTCGGTTAAATTGGATGGTGCGGCCTCGGACAAAAGTGGTGAAAGTGAACTCATCATTGGGGTCGGCTGGGATAGCATTCGCGTAAAATTCTCGCACGATCTCATGGTTGATGAGTTTACTTGGGCTAACAAGAACTCCCCACTTTCGATGATTGATCATTTGGGAAATCCCTTGGTATTTTCCATTTGAATCAATCTTGAACTACTTTTCGGTCCAAATTTTTCTTTTGCAAAGCTCTTTGTAATGCTCCTGGCTACGTGGGCTAAAGAATCTCCGCGAGTCATGGGGTATGGTTGGTTGGGATCGTGATCTTGAGGATGAACCCTCCATACCTTTTTGCCTTTTCCTAGAAGTTTTGGGTGCCATTCCTACAAAAAAATTACAAGAACATAGACAAGATATTGCAATTCAAGTTAAAATATGGAGGAGTAAGACACAACAGAATTTTTCACTTGGTTTTGGTTAATCTCGCTGCAGCGAAAAGGATCTTCGCTGTAGCGAGCGAACCCAGAAAATGTTCAAATTTTTTTTAAATGCTCGCTGCAGCGATCATGATCTTCGCTGTAGCGAGCAAACCCAAAATTTTCAAAATTGATATTTTTATATTTCAACGTTGTGCTGTAGGCACGATTAATCAATTCAAAGATCACAAAAATGAATTAGAATCACCAAAACTGCTTTAATCATCACATAACCCATTTTATTTCATTTTTTTACAAAATGGGTTAAACTTCAAAAATTGATTTTTAAGTGGAATGTAGATGTATAGCAAGTTTGTTTGGTGATTCTCTTTCATTTTTTAACACCCTAAACCTTATATTTCATCCTAATGATCATGAAAAGCCAACCCTAATTTCAAACTTCTAAAAATTGCAACATGCAATCATGAAAATTGATAGTTTAAGGAGTAAAAGAAAGGGTTACAAATTCAAACTTGATAGAGATGATGCAAGAGAGATGGAATGGGTTCCCAAGTTTGATGGATGCAATGCAAGAGAGAGAGAAGAGGAATGAAAATGATTTGTAATGAAATGTAAAGGGAAAGGGAAGTGGAATAAAAAAAATTGTAAGAAGTTAATTTTTGGTTTTTTGGAATAAATGAAAGGATAAGGGTAGGTGAATGGGTGGTGGTGGGGGGGGGGGGGGGTAGTTAAGAAGGGTTAGTGGCATTGGTTCTGTAACTGACAGCTTTTTCTTTCATCGCTGCAGTGAGCTGTTTCTCGCCTCAGTGAGCTTTGGCAGAACAAAATGTTCAATTTTTTAACTTGTCGCTGTAGCGAGCATGACATAATTCAGAATTTTTAAAAATTTGAAATGTGCCACATTCCCTTTATGCAAAAATGGATTATGAAGACTACAATGCAATTGATAATGCAAACTACTTACAAAATTGGGTTGCCTCCCAACAAGCGCTTGTTTTACATCTTTAGCTTGATGCCTGATTCAGATTAAATCACGGATCATTGAGTGAAATTGTTGACGTAAGCCGATCAACTTCACCACCATAGTAAGGCTTTAACCTTTGCCCATTCACAGTCCAACAAGATTTTGTGACTGGGTCTTCCAGCTCTACTGCTCCATATGGTTTCACATCTTTGATCATGAAAGGACCGGGCCATTTTGACTTCAATTTTCTCGGAAATAACCTTAGCCTTGAGTTAAATAGCAACACCATTTGTCCGCGCTGAAAATTTCTTTTCACGATCCTCCTGTCATGATACTTTGTTACTTTTTCCTTGTACAACCTTGAGGATTCATAAGCTTGATTCCTCATTTCCTCTAGCTCATGCATTTGAATTCTTCTTTTTTCACCGGCTTGTTCTTGATCAAAATTCAAGAATTTTAGCGCCCAAAACGCTTTATGTTCCAATTCAACCGGTAGGTGGCATTCCTTCCCGTAAACCATTTGAAATGGAGTGAGGCCTATAAGTGATTTGTACGCCGTCCTATAAGCCCATAAAGCTTCATCAAGCTTTGATGACCAATCCCTCCTTGATGCCGATACCGTCTTTTCAAGAATTCTTTTAACTTCACGATTTGAGACTTCGACTTGGCCATTGGTTTGAGGATGGTAAGGTGTTGCTACCTTATGTTTCACTCCATAATGATCAAGTGCTTTAGCAAGCTGTGAATTGCAAAAATGTGATCCTCCATCACTTATTAGAGCTTTTGGCGTTCCAAATCGGGTGAAAATGTTCTTCTTAAGAAATTTGATCACCATCTTGCTCTCCGCTTTTGGCGATGCTATAGCTTCCACCCACTTTGACACGTAATCCACCGTAACCAAGATGTACTTATTTGAATATGAAGATGGGAACGGACCAACAAAATCAATCCCCCAGCAATCGAACACCTCCACTTCCAGGATGCTTTGTAACGACATTTCATTTCTTTTTGAGATTCCGCCGATCTTTTGGCACTCTTCACAGTATTGACAGTGTGCATATGCATCTTTAAAAAGTGTAGGCCAATAAAATCCGGATTGAAGAACTTTAGCGGGCGTTCTTTCTCCATTGAAATGTCCACCATACGGCGAGTTGTGACAATGCCACATGATGCTCTTGGCTTCATCTTTTGAAACGCATCTCCTCAATAGATTATCAGCTCCAATTTTGAAAAAATAAGGATCATCCCAAATATATTGAGTAGAATCACAGATGAACTTTTTCTTTTGTTGCCAAGTGTAATCTTCCGAAATGAACCCCGTCGCTTTGTAATTTGCCATGTCGGCGAACCACGGTCTTTCTTGCACCGCAAGTAACTTTTCATCTGGGAATTCTTTACGAACTTCAGGTTCATTCTTTGTCACCTCATTGTTGATTAGCCTTGACAAATGATCAGCTACCAAATTCTCTGTTCCCTTTTTGTCCTTGATTTCCAGATCAAACTCTTGTAACCAGAGAATCCATCTTATAATCCTTGGTTTTGAATCAGCTTTTGTAATCAAGTATTTGATTGCTGCATGGTCAGTGTATACAACAATCTTTGAACCAATGAGTTAGGGGCGGAATTTTTCCAATGCATATACAATTGCAAGCATCTCTTTTTCTATTGTTGCATAGTTTATTTGTGCTTCATTTAAAACCTTGCTTGCATAATGTATAGCATGAAAAACTTTGTTCTTTCTTTGACCTAAAACAGCCCCCACCGCGTAATCACTTGCATCACACATAAGTTCAGAATTAAGATTCCAATTCGGTGCAGTGATTACCGATGCGGAGGTCAATTTCTCTTTCAAACATTCAAATGCATCTAAATAGTCATGATCAAAATCAAAGGACTTATCTTTATTGAGCAGGTTGCTCAATAGTTTCGCAATTTTGGAGAAGTCCTTGATAAAACGCCTATAGAATCCAGCATGGCCTAGAAATCTCTGAATTCCTTTGACGTTCACCGGTGGTGGAAGCTTTCCAATCACCTCTATTTTGGCTTTATCAACTTCAATGCCTCTTGAGGAGATCTTATGACTAAGTACGATTCCCTCGGTTACCAAAAAATGACACTTTTCCCAATTGAGCACCAAGTTGGTTTCTTTGCACCGCTTCAGCACGGTATCCAAGCTCTTCAAACAACTTTCATAGGATGCTCCAAAGAAGGAAAAAGTCATCCATGAAAACTTCAATGCATTTTTCAATCAAATCGGAAAAAATTGCTTGCATACATCTTTGGAATGTTGCAGGCGCATTACATAGGAAAAAATGCGCATTACATAGGCGCATTACATGTTGCAAGTAATGGAAAATGATCTTTTCTAGTTGCTTGATTCAACCTCCGATAATCAATACACATTCTCCCACCGGTGACCGTTTGGATCATGAGGACCCCTTTCAACACCTGACCAAGTTTTATGAAATTTCTGGCACCCTGGGAGCAACTGAAGGTGAGGAAGAGGCCATATTCATGAGAATGTTTCCTCATTCATTGATTGGAAAAGCTAAAGAATGGTAGTTGGACCAACCAACACAAATAATGACAAATTGGAATACTCTTGAAGAGAAATTTCCTCATTCATTGATTGTAAAACAAATACATGGAAGCCAAGACTACCATTGCATTTTTTACTCAAGGGGCAAGTGAGACAAGTCAATGTTACGGAAATGTCCAAAGCATGGTTTTGATGATCTTACTCAGATACATATTTTCCGCAATGGAATGCAACAACAATCAAAGCTTCTACTTGACGTAATCGCAGGTGGTTCACTAATGTCAAAGAGTGCGGAAGATACAGTAGCAATTATTGAAAAGATGGCACTCAATGATCATCAAGCTCAGCACAGCAGAAATCCCTCACAAAGAAAAATCGGTATTCTTGACTTGGGAACAAATGATGCCATTCTAGCACAAAATAAGCTATTAACTCAACTAGTGGAGGAACTCACAAAGAAGATGGCCAATCTTCCACAAAAACTGAAAGAAATGCAGAATGATCAAAGAAGGCATCAACAAGCCACATTTTACGAGCTCATCCAACAGGCTTTTTTCCACTGCCGACTGAAGAAGTGAGCTATGTCGGTAATCAACAAAAACCGAATCAGTATCAAGGACAATATTCTGGTAACAACAACAATTTCCAAAGAGGAAACAACACGAATTATGGTCAAGGAGCAAGCAATGGCCAACCCTGCAGACAAGATACTGGGTCGTCAAACCGACAACCATACAACAATTTCAATCAATATCCACCCTAACAAGATCACAACCAAAAGTTGCAGGACACCTTGAATCAGTTTATGCAGATGTCAATGGCTAATCAAAAGAACACCAACACATCCATCAAAAACCTCGAAACACAAGTCGGATAATTAGCAAGACAATTAGCCGACCAACAAGGAGGAGCGTTCACCGCCAACACACAAGCCAATCCGAAGCAACATTGCAAAGTCGTAACAACGAGAAGCGGTAAGGTGGTTGGTAGAGGAATTGGTGACAATCTTGAGGTGAAGAGAAAGGTGATTGAAGAATATGAAAATGAGGAGGAGGAAGAAAATAAAGAAGGAAGTGAGAAGGAAGTAGAAGAAGAAAATAATGAGGATGAATTAGTTGAAAAAAATAAAAAAAAATCAAAAAAAAGAAGAATTAGTTGAAAAGAACGAGATGGAGGGAAGAAAGAGTGATGTGATGAAGGAAAAGACTAAGAAGAAGGAAGTCAGAAAGAAATTACCAGCTCAACAATTACCATATCCTCAAGTTCCAACCAAGAAGGATAAGGAAAGGCAATTTGCAAGGTTTCAAGATATCTTCAAGAGGCTGGAAATCAACATTCCTTTTGCGGAAGCCTTAGAGAAAATGCCTACTTATGCCATGTTTATGAAGGAGATTCTATCCAAGAAGCGTCGTTACAATGATGACGAAACTATTCAACTTGACGCAAACTGCAGTGCCATCATTCATAGAACTTTACCTAAGAAAGAAAAAGATCCGGGAAGAGTAACACTACCAGTGGCCATAGGTAATGTCAATGTTGGTAAGGCACTCATTGATTTAGGCTCAAGCATCAACCTTATTCCGTTGTCTGTGGTCAAGAGGGTTGGTGGTTTGGACATGAAACATACAAGGATGACCTTACAACTAGCAGATAAATCTGTCACCCGACCAATGGGAATAACTGAGGATGTCTTGGTTAAAGTTGATAAATTTTTGTTTCCTATTGACTTTGTAGTGATGGACATTGACGAAGATGATGATGTGCCACTTATTCTTGGAAGAACATTTATGCAAACAGCGGGAATGATGATTGATCTTGACGATGGTTTAATGAAAGTCCGGGTGGATGATGAAGAAGTCAATTTCAAATTCAACGAAGCCATGAAGCATTCTCAAAATAAAGGGGCATGTTTTAAAATGGATGTAACCGAACAAGTCATCATGGACACAAGGAAGCAATTGCACAAACCTACGCCCCTTGAAAGAGTCTTAACCGACACACTTAATGTCATTAGTGTGGAGGAAGAGAAAGATATTGAGGAATGTTTGAAGGA
This sequence comes from Medicago ruthenica, assembly GCA_018208015.1. Taxonomy (NCBI): domain Eukaryota; kingdom Viridiplantae; phylum Streptophyta; class Magnoliopsida; order Fabales; family Fabaceae; genus Medicago; species Medicago ruthenica. Next base: position 28,528,937 of record CM031373.1, on the reverse strand, counting down.
GCTAGAAAATTTAGAGGAAATCCCTCCACATAAAGCAAAAATTGAAGAATTGAAAGAAGAATCCAAAGTGGAGGAACCAAAGATCGAGATGAAAGTGTTGCCTTCACATCTAAAATATGTGTTTCTTGAAGATGATGGCGCAAAACCGGTTGATGCTTGAGCCTAAATCAATGAGTGCCTTACCAACATTGACATTACCTATGGCCACCAGTAGTGTTACTCTTCCCGGATCTTTTTCTTTCTTAGGTAAAGTTCTTTGAATGATAGCGTTGTAGTTTGTGTCAAGTTGAATAGTTTCGTCATCATTGTAACGACGCTTCTTGGATAGAATCTCCTTCATAAACTTGGCATAAGTAGGCATTTGCTTTAAGGCTTTCGCAAATGGAATGTTGATTTCCAGCCTCTTGAAGATATCTTGAAACCTTGCAAATTGTCTTTCCTTATCCTTCTTGGTTGGAACTTGAGGATATGGTAATTGTTGAGCCGATAATTTCTTTCCGACTTCCTTCTTCTTAGTCTTTTCCTTCACATCACCCTTTCTTCCCTCCATCTCGTTCTTTTCAACTAATTCTTCATTTTTTTTCAACTAATTCATCCTCATTATTTTCTTCTTCTGCTTCCTTCTCACTTCCTTCTTTATTTTCTTACTCCTCCTCATTTTCATATTCTTCAATCACTTTTCTCTCCACCTCGAGATTGTCACCAATTCCTCTACCAACCACCTTACCATTTCTCATTGTTACGGCTTTGCAATGTTCCTTCGAATTGGCTTGTGTGTTGGCGGTGAATGCTCCTCCTTGTTGGTCGGGTAATTGTCTTGCTAATTGTCCAACTTGTGTTTCAAGGTTTTTGATGGATGCGTCGGTGTTCTTTTGATTAGCCATTGACATCTGCATAAATTGATTCAAGGTGTCCTCCAACTTTTGGTTGCGATCTTGTTGGGGTTGATATTGATTGAAATTGTTGTATGGTTGTCGGTTTGACGGTCCAACATCTTGTCTCCAGAGTTGGCCATAGCTTGCTCCTTGACCATAGTTCGTGTTGTTTCCTCTTTGGAAATTGTTGTTGTAACCTGAATATTGTCCTTGACACTGATTCGGTCTTTGTTGATTACCGACATAGCTCACTTCTTCGGTCGGCGGTGGACAATAGCCTGTGGGATGATCACCTGCACATAGCTCACAAAACATGGCTTGTTGATGCCTTCTTTGATCATTCTGCATTTCTTTCAGTTGTTGTGGAAGATTGGCCATCTTCTTTGTGAGTTCCTCCACTTGTTGAGTTAATAGCTTAATCTGTTTTAGAATGGCATCATTCGTTCCCAAGTCAAGAATACCGGCTTTTCTTTGTGAGGGATTTCTGCTGTGCTGAGCTTGATGATCATTGAGTGCCATCTTTTCAATAATTGCTACTGCATCTTCCGCACTCTTTGACATTAGTGAACCACCTGCGGTTGCGTCAAGTAGGAGTTTTAATTGTTGTTGCATTCCATTGCGGAAAATACGTATCTGAGTAAGATCATCAAAACCATGCTTTGGAAATTTCCATAACATTGACTTGTATCGCTCCCAGGCTTCGCAAAGTGTCTCACTTGCCCCTTGAGTAAAAACTGCAATGGTAGTCTTGGCTTCCAGGTATCTATTTTGTGGAAAGAATCTTTTGAGAAATTTCTCTTCAAGAGTATTCCAATTTGTCATTATTTGTGCTGGTTGGTCCAAGTACCATTCTTTAGCTTTTCCAATCAACTAATGAGGAAACATTCTCATGAATATGGCCTCTTCCTCATCTTCAGTTGCACTCAGGGTGCCAGCAATTTCATAATACTTGGTCAGGTGTTGAAAGGGGTCCTCATGATCCAAACCTGAAAAAGGGTTAGCATACAAAATCTGGAGAATCACTGTCTTCATCTTTGTCTGTTTAGTATTCCTTGGAGACTTTTCGAGTTGAGAGAGACGCCGAGGGCTGTTATGACATGGCAGTACACTGCCACCAGTGGTTGCGATTCCATCATCTTGTTCCGTCATAACTACTTTTTGTATCGGAGATGGTGAAGGAATAGAAGCAGAGGTTCCTTCTTGTTGCTTTTCTTTGGTTAGCTACTTTTTCTTTCGGTTTTTACTATTATTTTTCTGAGCAGTCCTCTCGATCTCTGAGTCAAAAAGCAGTTGATCTTCCTGCGTCTTACCTCTCATAAACAGAGTTCAAAGATCTAACCAAACATATTAGCAACAGGATGGATAACAAATGATATATATAAACTAGAAATTAATATTTGCAAAATTGCTTAAAACAATAATTCTTGCTGCAATGCTTATGATATCTAAACGCTAGTCCCTGGCAACAGCGCCATTTTGATGTAAGTCAAAAGCAAGTATGTTTTTATATCGTTTCCTCAGGGACTAGTGCGATACCATAAACCGTTCAACACCGATTATCATTTTAAGTTAGGGTTTAATCAATTGTTTGCTATAAGACTATTCGACTATAAAGCGGTAATAAAAACGGAGAGTAATAGGGCGTAAAAGCGTTGGGATCAGAGTTCATCAATCAAGCATCGAATATATTCTAATGATCATATATATGGATTCTAGCTCTTTAACGATATTATCACGCATCACTTGACAACATCATTCATGTCTAAATGATGTTGAGAGATCGATCGTATTGTTTAATCGACGATTTCTCAATCTATTAAACGATTCGATAGCATTACGTTTCAATACTTTGTATGATTATCAAAACACAATCCTATGTCTAGAATTTTTATTTTGATAGAAGATTATTCTAACCCTAGATTCAAAAGTATTTTTCAATAACATTTAAATCAAACATAAGAATTAATAACAAGAATAAACTCAATATTACATAAAATGTTAGAATCATATATTTAAAAGATCAAAAGATTACATCTAAGCTTGATTAAGTACCTCTAATCCCAACAAAGGAGATTTAGTTGATCATTGCCATGACAACAATACAAAAGTGGAAAGAAAGAGGAAGATCCATTGCTAAGTCTTGATTTTTCAAAGATTCTTAGTTAATCCACATTCAACAACTCTTGCTCTATGAAGAACAACTCTTGTAGCCCTATTATCTTTCTAAAAATATAACATAATAATTAAAAAATGAGCTGAATGGCTATATATATCATTTGGCATTTTCACAGCTCGCTGCGGCGGCAGGCTTGCTCGCTGCAGCGAGTGAAGCTTTCTTCACCTGTGGTTTTGCTCCACGTCAGCATTTGGGAGTCTAACCGCCTTTGCTCGCTGTGGCAAGCTTGTTCCTCGCTGGGGCGAGGACATCATGATTTCTTCCTGCCTAAGCTCGCTATGGCGAGCTAGCTTTTACATTTCCTCATGTTTCTTTGCTCAGTTCATGTCCTAGCTTGTTATTTCCTGCACAAATGGATGGGGTAAGACATAGAATCATAATTTTGTCATTCGATCAATAACTCTGAGCTTTTCCTATGATAACTTGCAAAACAAGTAACAAAATTGCCTAAAAATATAACACAAAACAACTGCTTTCTGGCACTTATCACACAACAATAAAGATTTTTGTTTTTGTTAACTGAAGCATTGGTGGCGACCTAGATATCAATTTCGTGTTTCATCAGTTGAAGAGTTTTCATCTATTTTCCCGTTTCACACAATTTTTTCTTCTCTGACTTATACAATAAATAGTAAAGCATTTTAATCTTCACAGTTAGTTTTTCAATTTTAGCAAAAAAAGTGTATACATATTCGATGAGTGAAATACCCATTTTGTTGAATTTGGCTTTTTGATTCAGAATTATACCATGTTTAATTGTTAAGTTGTTGATGAAAATGAGCTTTTGAGACGATGTTTGAATTTAATCGAAAAACATGGTAATTGACGATGAAAAGTGATTATGATTAAGTTGTTTAAGTTGTGTTTGAAGTGTAATTGAGTGAGTAATGTTGGGTAAATGATTTTGATCGAGGTTGGTGCGTTTGGGATCGAAAGGTGTCGTTAAAACGGAATTTTCCGTGCGAAAACGCAGAAAATCAGCTTTTCCTGGTCTGGTCAGCACGACCATGAGTGAGAGGAGCATGACCGTGCATCCCATGTTTTGGCCCGAAACCTCATTTTTCGTATTTTCAAAGGTTCCTAAGGCATGTGTTGGGTCCCAAACCCCTAAACTTGATCAATGGGTGTTTAAATATGATGTATATGGTTGATTAACATGATATATGATTAAAGATAGCCTAAGATTGGAAAGATGTGAAATGAAACTTGTAATCTATCTTTAAGTGAGTCGTGAATTGAATGGGAACATGTTAATTAATTATAGGAGTATGAATGACGATGAAACATGATTATAAAGTGGTGTAGTAATAGGCTGAGGTAACCTTGTTGATTTAATCATTGAATGCGAATATGTGAATGATGAAGTAATGAAGGCATGTTATGGTGATGATTATAATATGATGATGTCTTGAGCATGTTGAATGTAATGAAATGATGTGATGATGATAGTTGTGGCTTAATACATTATAGTTGTGAATAAATGATGTTGTGATTATAACATGAATTGTGTGGATATATTGATTTGATAATGCAAATGAAAGTTGTGATAATTGTGAAAGTTACATGATTTAAGATCATGATTTATAGTTGGGTGATTTAAGATCACTATTTAAAGTTGGGTGATTTAAGATCACTATTTATAGTTGGTGATTTGAGATCACTATTTATAGTTGCGTGGTTTAAGATCACGATGGTACCACATGCATGTAGAGTCGTGTTAGGCACATTGCATGCACTTGAGTCGTGTTTGGCAATGTTTTGGTACTTGTGCATTTATGTGGTAAATGTCTAATTGATGAATGTGTTGAGATTGTGAATAATTCATAGTTGGGTTGATGATTAAATGTTGATGAGATGTGAATATCTATAGTTGATGAAAGTATGTTATGTGTGATGTGTGTATCTTGGATTGAAATGTGGAGGTAAGTAAATTGTTAATGATTTGTAAATGCGATATAAATGTTGGTGATTATAACTAGACATTATTTGATGAATGCTTATATGAAGTTGATGTTTGTCTGAAACTTACATACGATTATTAATCTTTTTTGTTGAACATATATCTTACCTTCTAGTGCTTTGTTATCGCATGCATCCTCGTGGTGTAGACTTGCATGTTGATGAGTAGTTTGCTTGGTGAGTTTTGCTCAGGATGGCTTCATGCCTACTCCATTTATATTACTCTTGAGGATGTCTAGATTAGATGCTCTGATCTAGAAGTTTTGGGGATTTTATTTTACTTGTTGGATTATTGATGATGAATATTTATGATCATGATGATGATGTATTTATTCTTGAGATTTTTATGTTGAGATCCGAGATGATATTTGTTTGGATGATTATTTTTCGCTATGCTAAGAATATATTTGATGAAATTTTTATATTGAGGATTTTATTATGAGATGTATGATGATTTATAATATCCCGATTTGTTGAATTGCATGATTTATCGTTTAAATAATAATCTAGGGGACCGGGGTCTTATAAAGTGGTATCAGAGCAGGTCGGTTTTGTAACAGCCCAATTTATTTTATTTTGCGTTAGATTTATCTGTTATCATTAATTATTATTATTTATTTAATTATATTTGTTAATTGATTATTTGTGTGTGAATGGTGGGTTAGTGGAATCATTAGTGCTAGAGTGGCATTTTTGTAAATACACTAGGACTAGTAATTTGAATTTTAGCTTTGATGGCACTCAAAAGGCTATGAGTACTCTATTTAATAGGATCATTGCTGAAGTTCAGCTTAGCTTTAAGCTTGCCATTGTTAAAGTTTTGTCTCAGCCAGGGAGATTAGTTGGGCTCCTCCTCATAGTGGTTGTGTGAAGATAAACTGTGATGGCTCTTCTTTTGGGAGCCCTTGTGGGTCTATTGGTGTTGTTTTCAGAGCTTCCCAAACTTTGTTTCTTGGAGCTTTCTTCCAGTACGTTGGTCATGCCTCTTCTTTGGAGGCTGAATTGAGTGCGTGTATGTTTGCTATGGAAAAGGCCAAAGAGTTCCTGCTTGATAATATTTGGATTGAAACTGACTCTCTCAGTGTTGTGAAGGCTTTCAAGACCAATGTTGGTGTTCCTTGGAGGATGCAAGTCAGATGGTGTAATTGTTTACTTTTTTGCCGTACTATTACATGTCTCTGCACTCATGTCTTTCGGGAGGGTAACATGCTGGCTGATGCTTTGGCCAAGAATGGTCAAAGTCTTGCTTTGTCCCCCATCCTTCATTTCTTCTCTCTTTGTGAGAGATAGCCTGGTTTACCTTTTTCTAGGATTCATATGGACTGATTGTTGTATAGCCTAGGTTTTCCTTTTTCTAGGTTTTCTATGGATTGATTTTGTATGTGGTTCAGGCAGCTCCTGATTTTTTTTATATATCATTTTTAGCCTTTTAAAAAAAAGTAATTTGAATTTTAGAGAATGGTTGTGTATAATTAATATGGGGGTTTAAGTGAGGTAAAAGTGTAGATAAAATAATTGTGAGACAGTTGTGACTTAGCCCATTAGTGGAAATAACCCTAGAAACATATTATAAATACACTAGTAGTGAGTGGTGGTGAATTAGGTTAAATATTATAACACAAAATTTTGAGAGGCAAGTGAGAGAAGAAGCTTGGAGAAGAGGAAACTAGAAGAGCTTAAGGGGAAGGAGTGGATTATACTAGAAGTAGCAAGAAAAGTGAAGAATCAAGGTAAGAGGGAAGATTACTTTCACCAAATGGGTTTAATAAGAAATTATGAGGTTTGAGCGTTTTAAATTATGATTAATTACATGATTAATTGATGCTAAGTTGTTGAATTTTCGTACTCTTGTTGATTAAATCAACATTGCTAAACCTTGATGAAATTGCATTTTATTCATGTCACAGGGAAAACATGTTCTGGTTGTCGTGGCCGTAGCGACCACAGGCTTGCTGTAGCGACCATGATTGCAATAGGGAAAACCTGTTCTGGTTGTCATGGCCGTAGCGACCCCAGGCTCGCTGTAGCGACTAGGACAGCAACAACATGTGTTGTTTTGTGTGTTTTGGTCCTTAGGGGATGTTTCTGAACATCCCTGGGCATTCCTTTGTGTTGTTTTAATGTTGTTTTGACCTTTTATTGATGGATGATGATTGCTTGTGATGAATTAATTATGAAAATTAATTTTGAGACGAACTTGACGATTTTGTGAAATTGGATAATTGGCGAAACAGACTTAATAATTAGTTACAGTAGTATGAATGAAGTTGAATCATGAATATAATGTGGTGTAGTAATAGGTTTAGGTAACCTTACTTAATTTATTCATGAAATGAGGATTATGTGATTTATGGTGAATATATGCAAGTATGTCAAATGTGTATGATGATATGACTAATGTTGTCGCATGATTTAAGAAGTGGTATGATGATGGTTTGATGTAATTTACTTGATTTAATCATTAATTGTGAATTATGCGGATTATGATGAACTAAAGTAAGATGTTGAAATGTTAACGATATGACGATGATTAAACTTGTGGAGTGGATTAATTAATGAAATGATTAATCGCGAATTGTGAACTACATGATTGATATTGAATGAAAATATGATGTTACTTTGATTATGATATGATGAATAAACATGATTATGTGAAGAAATGATGTTGTGATAACTTGTGATGTATGGAATGTATTCATTTGATAATGCAAATAGTAGAGACATGTTATATGATAGAGTGGATTATATAACAACATGATGATGCATACATATGTCGAGTCGGGACTTGTTAGTTCACAACTTGCTGAAGGGACTTTAAGAGTCACAACTTGCCGATGAGACTTTAAAAGTCACAACTTGCCGATGGGACTTTAAGAGTCACAACTTTCTGAGGGATTTGATAATCCAACATGTCATGGGATCACTCAGTAATAGACCTCTGATATCCAAACTTTAGTGTCGTGTTAGGCACATTGCGTGAACATGATGAGTCGTATGTGGAAATATTTTGGTGTGAACTTGTGCATTTATGTGGTAAATGTATACTTGATGATATTGATGACGTGGTGAACGCTTTATGCTTGAATTGATGATGAGATATGAACGATGTAAAATTGAGTTGATTATCTGTTGATGACTTATAGATGAGTGATATTTATTTGTTGATGACTTATAGATGAGTTGATGATTATTCGTTGATGATTTATAGTTGAGATTATGATTTAATTGACGATGATATATAATTAAGTTGATAATTATATAATGATGAGAATATACTATGATTCATGAATTATGCATGAGTATTAACCAGGCTTTTTGTATTGATGAATATTTAAATGTTAATTGATGTTTTTGCCTGAAACTTACATGCGTTTATTATATCCTTTTGATGAATGTATTGTTGGTGTAAGCCCTAGAGGCCAATAGTTTATGTTAAACTTTTCATATGTATCATGACTTTTATTATTAAATAAAATATGGCGTTCTTTATTACACTTGTTATGAGATTAATAAAGTCCCTAGAATAGTTGGTTCATGTGATGGAATATTAAGTGTGACTTAATCATGAGATTACATCAACAGAAAGAACACTATTCTTAAAAGTATCTGTAGTCAAGCTTTAATATGAATTGGGATAATAATAAAGCATAGAGACTATTATGTATGTAGACTGATGACCATATCTCATGGGTCATGAATATGAGATATTAAGTCTATACATAGGTATGAGTATTAGGAGTAATATTTATACTAGATTGACCCATCGTGAGAATACTACATAGTATGTTATGAAATCGTCATAAGTTATTCTCATAATGATAATAGTGTATATCACTCTTAGACCTGAAACCACTGTGATCCCTAGATGTGGACTCAAGTGTTTTATTGCCATTCAAACGTTATCTGTAACAAGATAACTATAACGTTGGTTAATGGGCACTCGACGAATCATGCTGAAGGACATGAGTGTCCTAGATGGGATTTGTCCATCCTTCATAACAGGAGATATATCTTTAGGCCTCTTGATAAAATATGACTGGAAAAATGCATGGCCATGCCGAATTAAGTCAATATGAGATATTGGACTTATTCGTTATTCAGTATACTTCGGGATCAAGAAATATAAATATTGAGCTAAACAAGGGTGACACAATCTATGCCTTGTGTTCAATAAAGATATTAGGACAAAGGAGTAATCGTACACATAGAAATTATCATGGAAAAGGTTTCGTCAGATCACTTGACATTCTTGTCACTTGGGTAGCAGTGATGTGTTGCTAGATACCGCTCACTGTTTATAATATTAAATATAAGATTTAATATTATTGCCAACGTTACAAGAACCTAAAGGGTCAAACACAATAGAACGGTCAAAAGGAGAAATATAGGATGGGGTGCGTTTAGCAATTGACGCTAATTAGTTAGCGGAAGCTGATGGATTAATGGGCTTACGGAAGCCCGTTATGATTGCTGATTTCGTAGCACAAGGAGCTCTATAAATAGAACTCTAGTGCTGAAATCAGGTGTGAAATTTTCGTGAAACCCTAAAGCAAAACCGCAAGCATTATTTCTCTCTAACCTCTGATCGCTTGGCTAGCACCGGGAACCAGAGGAAACCGTTCGTGTGGACGAGTAGAGGCTTTGCTTGCTTGCTTTGCTGTGATCGAAGAAATCGTTTCTGCACTACAAGAGGTAAAAATTCCATCACTGATTCATGTCATATTCGTAATGATCCAAGGAAAGAAAATCGAAAATTTTAAAATTCCGCTGCCTTATCTATGTCAATTTTCCTTCGTGTATATCTTACCCTCTAGTGGCTTTATTGTCGCCTCATCCGTGGGTTCAACCCTTGTTGATGTAGACGTGCAGGTTGAGGAGTAGTACTCGGTGAGCTGTGCTGAGGACGGCGTTACGCCTTCTCTTTTATGTTGCATTTTTCGAGGATGTCTACATTAGGTGCTCTGATCTAGGAGTCCGAGATATATTTTTATTGTCGAATTTTCATGAAGTTGTATTTTATTTGAGCTATTAATGTTGAGAACCGAGATGATTATTATATTTGAGATGATTTATTTCCGATGTGTTGTGATGGATGTTGATGAGATTTTGATTATGAGAAATTGAATGAGTTATTTGGTGATTTGTTGGATTTCGATTAGTCGTGTTGTATGATTTATTGCTTAATTAGTAGTCTCGGGGATCGGGATCTTACAGGTCTAGTCCGGGCCAACACTTGGTTATTGTCCTGTTGTATACGACATGTATTTGTATATACTGTCAATGCTTTTCTTATCTAACTAGGTGGTGCTCGTTGTGTAATGGAGAGATGGCCAAATGGTGAAAGTGAGTATGGGTATGATTATCATGTTTCTCATCAATTTCACCAAATTTCAAAGTTATATCAATGAGCACCATGGTGATTATGAAGACTCAGACTCAGGAGTTGAAGACTCAGAACAGGAAGCATTATGTAGAAGCTGAAATACTTGATTCTAAAGCATCTGGGACATTTGTAATGGTTGTTGAGAATGTCAGAAGGTCAATGGATGTCATTGTCAAGCAAGGACAAGAGTACAACCACGATATCCAACATTCCCATGTGCTCTGTTCGTACATTGCAACTTTGTCTCCTCTGCAAACGGTTCATTCCATATTCAGGAAAGATTTCAAATTCCTTCTTTCATAGTACGTGAACCAAATCAAGCAACAAATCAACAGTGATTGATCAAAGCTTCTCCAACGAACTCTATGATGATTTGGCACCCTTCAATGTCTCTCTACTCCTCTGTATAAAGGACTGGAGACTTGAAGTAATTATATAAGACTCTACAATTTTTTACAAGTGCCAATACTCTGTCAAAATCTAAATGCTTCAAACACTTAGAAATTCTTACAAACTTTCTTATCTTAGAATTTCTTAAGTCTAGAGTCTGATAAACTGTGTTGTATTTTGTGAGCACCTCTGATAGTATATCAAGTGTTCATCCCAAACAAATTCTGTGTAACTTTATTTGTTAGAAGTCTCTTACTTTATGTTTGAGCATAAGAAGTCTCTTACTTAGTGTTTGAGCATTAGAAGTCTCTTGCTTTGTGCTTGAGCAATTTGTAATCATTGGATTATAATGAAAAATCTGTTGTAAGTGACAAGGGGACTGGATTACTTCCGGATTGTGGAAGGAACCCGGATAATTGCTTGTGTCTTTCTCTTCTCTATCTCTTTATTATCATCTGCATTAGAATCTGAACTTGCTTCAGACTTTGAAACTCTGCATCTGACTCTGAGCCCTTGATCCAGACTCTGAACTCTATTAGAATCTGAATCTAGTTCTTAGTCAAGATTTTAAGAATGTTCCTGCTAAGAAAAGAATGGTACCAACCCCCTGAGCAGTCGATGAACTCAAGAGCTTGGTTCTAGGTTTTTCTGTATAATCAATGTGTTCCTTGCGAGGGACGTTCCGAGCTCCTCTTATACTTCCCTTGACCTAAGGGAAGTGGGGTGACCTTTTCGGGATTCCCAAGCCACCTGGTGCTGTGACTTGGTCTTCCTCCCCGGGGATTTCGGCCCACGATGAGAACGTGGGGGGAGACTTAGAAAACGGGTCCAAATAGGACCGTTAGCTCGGGTTTCTATGTGGACAGCCCACCCCGGATGCGCTATCGGGGACCTTCATATATCCAAAATGTTACAGCGGGGCTTTGACCACACCCATGTGGCGAGCACGTGGGGAGCGGTATCCAGTTTATCGGGGAAGGCTGCCGCATGTCCTGAGAGGAATAAGATGATGGTACACAGCCCCCCAAGCATGAGGCTCAAAGAGGCGAAGTGATTGATTATATGTCGCAACACCGATGTCACCAAGAAGTTGGCGGTACACAGCCCCCCAAGCACGAGGCTCAAAGAGGCGAAGTGATTGATGCAAATGTTGTCACATCGATGTCGCCAAGAAGTTGGCGGTACACAAAAGCATTCAACTTCGCTCACTTCCATTCCGCCTTTTATTCGACTTGAACTCTTAATCTTGGTCCAACATTGTTCCTTTTAATGATAATGCCTTTGAGCGAGCGATTCATGGGCTATTTAAGCCGAATGGCGTGATGTTGCGCTACCTCGACAGACCACTTTGGAAAACTGGTACCGTGTCTATGCCACCTAGGGCGTGATATTTGAACTTAATCAAGGAACTTAGTGGAATTTTAACCAAGTCTTTTAAAAGACCTAAAGACATTTTACTGTGGTAGGGCATCGCCTTTTAGTGATAGTGTCGCGGTGATTTTCGGAGATCAAGCTATTGATTAGCGTTGACTTACTAATTTTAATTCACGACTGAACTTTTAATTTTTCAAAAGAAAAGGGGAAAAAGTTCTAAATTACCACAATTTTAAAGATTTAGGGTTCGGGGGTTAGTTACGTTTAAGGAAGGTGTTAGCACCCTAAACGTTCGTAGTACTCTACGAGAACCTCTTGATTTTATTTATTTATGTTGGCTATAACTTGATTATTTTTTTTAGAGACAGAATTAAAGTAATGAGAAAAGAAAATGTTTTATTTTTTTATTTTTTATGATTTGGAAGGACAGAGTCCTTTGCCTACGTACCCGTGAGGGATCAAAACCTCGTAGTTCGGGGTAAAAATGACGGTTGATTTGTTTGGTGTTTTTTATTAGTTTTTAAAAAAAGGTTTTAAAAATAAAAGCCAAGTGGCAAAATGGAATTGGTTTGTGTTTTTTATTTTTGAAAATGATTAAAGTGTAATTAAAGTAGATTAATGGTTATTTAAAGAAAATAAAAGAGAAAAAAACGGACACTTGATTGAAAATCAAGGTTTATTAAGAAAAGATTTTTTTTGAGTTTTTCATTATTATTTGCATTTTTTTTTTGTTTTTACTAAAAAGTAACTAAAAGCTAAACGCGAGGAAATTCCGTGGTGACGTTGGATCACCACGAAACCCTTTTGAAATTAAACTAACCTAATATTTTTGTATTTTTTTTTTGTAAAGCGAAATAAATAAAAATAAATAAAAGACGTAAAGCAGAATAAATAAAGTGTGAGTGTCAGTGCATATTCTCATTTTTTTTTACATTGATCCTAAGTACATTCTAATAAAATGAAAATAAAAATGACAAAATGATAAACAAGGAAAAAAACAAAATTGCAAATGTACGAAAATAAATATGCTAGAATAAAACTAAAATGAAAATGCATGAAATAAAAGGAAAATAAATAAAAATAAAAATGCATGATGTGTTAAAAAATTAAAGGCAACAAAATGCATGACAATAAATAAAAACTAAAAATAAATGCAAGAAATGGTAAAAGTAAATAAAAAAAATAAATAAGAAAAGGAAGGGGGGTGCAGTAGCAGGAAAGGGGGTATAGAAAAGAAACCAGAAAAAACAAAAAGAGGAGAAAAGGGAAGTCTGGGCCGCAGGGATGCCCATTGGGCTGAAGGGAAAGAGAAACCAGACCGGTTCAGTTCAAGAGAACCGAACCGGTTCAAGTTCTATATATAAGCTAAAAACGGTTTTTTCCTCTCATTCTTACAAAAACTTTCTCTTTCTTCTTCTCTCCTCTCCCTCTTTTCTGTGAAAACAAAACGGCCTGAAGATGCTCCGGCGCGGCGGCCGGCTAGCCCAGGGGGTGGCGCCACCGCGCCGGAAAAAAAAAAAACTCTCCTTTTTTTTAAAAAAATGTTTTTTTTTAAACTCAACTCCTTCTTTTCTCTTCGAAATCGGCCCTGGTTTTTCAAAAAAAGTCTCAAAACATCACAAATCTAAGTTTGAACTTTGAATCTACCTTTTGAAAAGAGAACGCGTTCGGTTCCGGTTGTTGGGCTGGTTTCGCGGTTGGTTGGATATGCGTGGTTGTGGGTTTTGTAACGTGCGTGTGTGTGGTTTTGTGGGTTATGGAGGTACGGCTGTTTGTGTGTTGTTTGTGGCCGGTTGTGATGTTATGTGGTGGTGGGAGATGTGGTCGTGCGTGTGTTTGAGTTGGTGGTAAGTGATGGCCGAATGTGATGTTATGGGTTGTTGTTTGTGTGGTTTGTTCGGAGAGGGTAGGAGGGGCGCGGTTTTGAGTGGTTATGTGGGTGAGGTGTGAGGCCGTGAGGGGTGGTTGTTGTTTGTGTAGAGGGGTCGTACGGCTGTGTTGTGTGTGTGTTGTTGGGTGGTTGCTGTTGTTGTGTTGGTATGTGGGTTGTGGGAGATTTAGGGAGGTTGGGTTTGGCTGTACGTGTGTGTTGTGTTTGTGGCAGGGAGTAGTGGTGGTTTGTGGCAGTTGATTATTAAGGAGTGAGTTGTTTTCTGATGGTTTTTGTGTTTCAGTGCTGATTGTCGTGCTGTGGTTTTTGATCGTGTTTTTTTTTGGCTCTGGTTACTGTGTCTTTCCTGATGGTGGCCTCCTCCCTTTTTATTATGCTGTGCTCATTAATGTGATTTAAAAGCCAATAATGGACAATAAACACAATTAATCAGCAAAAACTAAAAAAGGCAACCATTAAAATGGTTATTAAAAATCATTAAGATCAAAAGTCAGACTTTTTAATTTAAAAAAAAAATGAAAAATAAAATAAAATAAAACAAAAATGATAATAAAAAAAAGGAAAATAATAAAGCTAAAAAAAATAAAAGAAATAAAAAGTAAAAAAGACAAATAAAGATAATAAAAAAAAACGTCGCCTTCGGAACCAAAAAAATGAGGTATTTTAAAATACCTCCCTGTCGAAATTTCGACTCAAACGACGAAAAAAAAAAATTTCGAACCCAGAGACGAGTAAAAAAGAATCTTAGGTAAAAAATTGGGGTATGACAGATGCCCCTATTTAAGTCTCTTCGTCCGGAGATTTAAAGAGAAAAACTTGGATTCGACGGGTCGAAGGGACTTAAATACAGTGTACGCCAATTTTGGATCTAACAAAAAATACGCAATGCTCGTGGTGCAAATGTGAATGCAAGACGGCGAAGATGACCTGACTGGGGATAAAACAAAAACTAAATGATACCCGAGTTCATTAAAGAAAAGGGATCCGACTCCACTGGGGAATAAACATGGTTTCACTGGGAATGTAGCCGAACTTGCCACTGACGACATGATAGAAGATAAAATGTCAGCTGCTCGGGATGTAGCCGAACTTGCCACTGACGACAGGATAAAAGATAAATGCCCGCTGCTCGGGATGTAGCCGAACTTGCCACTGACGACAGGATAAGAGATAAATGTCAGCTGCTCGGGATGTAGCCGAACTTGCCACTGACGACAGGATAAGAGATGAATGCCAGCTGCTCGGGATGTAGCCGAACTTGCCACTGACGACAGAATAAGAGATAAATGTCAGCTGCTCGGGATGTAGCCGAACTTGCCACTGACGACATGATAAGAGATAAATGTCAACTGCTCGGGATGTAGCCGAACTTGCCACTGACGACATGATAAGAGATAAATGTCAGCTGCTCGGGATGTAGCCGAACTTGCCACTGACGACATGATAAAAGGATAAATGTCAGCTGCTCGGGATGTAGCCGAACTTGCCACTGACGACAGGATAAAAAGATAAATGTCAGCTGCTCGGGATGTAGCCGAACTTGCCACTGACGACACGATGGTAAAAGGTATGCACAAGCTGTTCATTAAAGATCTGTCACTTAGCGAAAAGAGGGTGACATCTTTGGACCAGACACACTGGGGATGACACTTGGGGAAAAAGAGTTACAAATTGTTCATGATTGATTGGTATGAAAAACAAGACTCAGGGTGGTTAATGCAACCATGTAGTAGATGATGTTGTTTGTATGTTGTATATGCATGAATGTATGAATGTATGCAAGACAATACGACTTGTATGACTGCATGGAGGATGGACTTGTGGGATAATATAACTGATGGACTTGATGAGACAAGACTGGACAGGTAAGATGGAAAGTGGACCGACGACGCAGCACAAACACTCAGCAATCTTCATTGGGGATGATGCCATTGGGGACATATCAAAACATTGACGGGGTAAAGCCCGACGTATACAACAACCGGTGGGGAGCAAACACTTCCTGGGGGAGACGTGTTAATCCATAGACCTGACAGAAGAACTGGTGTTTCTGTGGCCATGCTTTTGTTTTTTTGTTTTTTGTTTTAAATCCCTAACTTTTGCCTGAACCGCCCTTTTGGGTTTTCAGTCCACCGGGAATATATTCTTTTTGTATGCCCCTAATTTTTGCCTGGAACGCCCTTTCAAGTTTTCGATCCATCGGGACGCTCATTTTTGCCTAAGCCGCCCTTTCGGGTTTTCGACTTACCGAGCTCTTTCTTTTTCTTCTTTCTTTCTTCAAGCAATTGACCATGTTTACCCTACAAAGTTTATCCGTTCTCAGGACAGACGTCGACGCACACTTCACTTATTCATGAGTTCAAGGAGAATATGTTTGTTGTTTATGCTTTCCAAAAATATAAAAAGATTTATGATTTAAAAAAAAAGTTTTGCTTCAGGTACTACTATCAAAAATAGAAGAAGTTTTATAAACAGAATAAATGGGAATTCCAAATAAAGGCATAGGCTCAAATTTATTTAACAGAGTGGTGGCTCGCCAATGGCGTGGCTCCACGGATCTCACAAAGTTTGGAAAATGGTAAATATAAGGGGAAGATACATTGAACACAATAACCGTTATTCTCCCTAACAACTTTGAATTCCGCCATTTAGATGCCTCCGATTCAGAGTTTTTTTGACCGCTAATGTGCCCCAAGTGAGTCATGGCCAACCTGATGCAGTTACTTTGTCTTTTGATCCTTAACTTTTGCATAGACCGCCCTTTCGGGTTTTCGATCTATCAGGATGCTCATTTTCTGTTTCATGTCCCTAATTTTTGCCTGGACCGCCCTTTCGGGTTTTCAGTCCACCGAGACGCTCATTTTTGCCTAAGCCGCCCTTACGGGTTTTCGACTTAACGAGCTGTTCTTTTATTTTTTAGACAAAGTATTTCTTGACTGCATCGGCGTTCACAGGACGGGGAAGCTCATCACCATCCATTATTGTAAGAGTCATTGCACCCCCGGAGAACGCTCTTTTAACGACATATGGGCCTTCATAATTAGGCGTCCATTTGTTTTGTATTATCAATTGTGCTTGCATAGCAATTTTGGCTCAAAACCTTTTGGTTCTAAAAAACCCCTTTTGAATTTCAAAGAAATCCCAAGGTTTGCAAAACATCAAAACTAGTTTGTCCAGTCCTTTTCATCCCAAAAACTCAAAGCTTTTCACTCACCTAAAAGGTCCTGAGTGTGTTCAGAAGTTCTTTCTGAACAACTGTTCAGAAACAGCTTCTGAACTCAAAAATTCGCATTGTTCGCAGTGCGAAGCCATGGTCGCAGTGCGACCATGACAGAACTCAGAATCTGAGTTTAGGTGCCCAAATGGCCAATTTTTGAGGTTCTAGCCCAAGAGCTCAGAACCTAGGAGTTTTAAAACTCATTTTTTTCAAACCAGTTCAAGGATTTTGCATAATATTGAAAAATTCGCAAGTTCGGGTAACACTTTGTGGATAACTTGCAAAACAAGTTATGTTCCCAATCTTTCAAAACAACTTGAACAAACCAGCTATGTTCATCATTTTCAAATTCAAACTTGAACAATAAATATTGTTCATGATTTTCAAAAATTCAAACATGAACATACGCCGAATTCGTTCGCTTTTCAAAACCGCTCACGAAATAAGCCGAACTTGTGCGTTTTCTAACAATTTGCTAAAATCTTTCCATTTTGGGTTTTCAAACCAAATGCTTTGATATACCTTGGGATTTCTAAGAATTCTACCCAAAAACATGAATGAAAAAGGGATGGCGTGACGTATGTCTCTCCATTGCCCCGATTGTACGAATGCTTGACGTATGCCTCGTCGTTCGGACAATCGTCATTCCATTTTCAACGTATTTCAACCATAACCAAACCAAAACTTGGCCCCTTGTGGTCAATCCGAACCTTTTGGTCCCCCGTGGCCACTAGATTCAAACCCTCGACTCGTTTGAGTCACTCGGTCAATGTTCGACTCGTCCGAGTCCATTGTACCCGTTCTTGATCCCAGTGGATCAATCGAACCATCGCCCGACTCGTTGGAGTCCCCTCGGTCAATGATTGACTTGTTTGAGTCCATTGCACCTCTTTTGGTCCCATAGCGACCAACTCAACCCCTTTTACCCAACAGACGTGTTTTGCCCATTCTAGCGCGATTCGTGAACAAACGCTTAATAAGTCTCCCAAGCGCGAGCATACAAGCAAGATGCTTAATAAGTCTCCCGAGCGCGAGCATACAAGCTACGTTTTAATCGCAAGAATTCGGTTAAAACATCGTCCATTTAAAATTAACCAACACATGTACGTTTTTTCTACCAAAGAACTACGTACGCTTTGAATTCTCCGACTACCGGGAGATACGTAGGAGCAAGATCGACATCTTGTCAAGCGCAATAATAAAAACTTTTTTTTCTCTTTCATTTGTTTTTATCTCTTTCCCCCCTTTTTAGTATATTTTCTTTTGACATAGATAAGCATGCGCGCAAAACATTTAAAAACAATTCAAGCTTTAGCCAAATAGAAGGTTCCCGTTGAGTACAACGGACGTGAGGGGTGCTAATACCTTCCCCTTGCGTAATCGACTCCCGAACCCGACAATGGTTGCGATGACCAATCCTTTTCCTCATCGTCAAGGGTTTTATTATCGTTTCCCTTTTTTTAAAAAAAAAACATAAGGGTTTATCAACGTTCCCTTTACACAAAAACTTTGGTGGCGACTTCACAAAGGCCCTCCGAGCGTTCGAGGACGTCCTCGGAGGATTTGCGCATTTTTTCATTAAAAACGAGGTGCGCACAGCTGGCGACTTCACTGGGGACCCTTTTCCCACTAGCGAGTCAACCCTAATCTATTTGGCTTTTAAAGCCAATTGTTTTTATTTTATTTGCGCGCCGTGCCATTATTTTATTTATACATGTCATATCTATGCTTTATGTTTATATTTGCTTTATTTTGCTTTATATTCATATCATATATATATCAAATGCGGGGGTTACTTGAGTGATGTTACTCCACATTGTTCGGGTTAATGCCGGACGTGTGAGGCTCTCTACCCGAGCTTGAGAAAAAAACTAAGTTAGAAGGAGGTTGTGTGCGGAAGCCCGCGTTGACGTATGTCCGTGAGGTAGGATGTCCAACCCCGCTTATAGGAGATTTTCACGTGGAATTAATTGAAGTCATGTCGACGTATGTCCATAGACAACCCTAATTCCATGTGAGATCTATGCTCTAGGGACCTCTTCTTAGGAGATTTCACCACTTAGAGCCTACATGTGAGGATGGGGGGAAGTTCCGAACCTTCATAAACCATACCCTTGCATATCATTTGCATTCATGAAAGTAATTTTCGCATCATTTTGCTTTATAGGAGTTTAAAAAGAACAACCAAATATTAGCAAAAAGAAATATGGATTCCGGGAACAAAAATACGCTCGCCTTCAAAATTAAAGCTCCTAGGGTGGAAAGCTTGTTAGCCCTAAGCAAGAGGCTCTCTTCGGTCAACAAGAGTATTTTCGAGGCAAGCTATGGGCTAATCCTTGATCTCCTACCCGTGAGAATAGATTCAACCCCCTTAACCACTTTGGCGCAATTCTTCGACCCACCGCTACGGTGCTTCACATTTCAAGACTTCCAACTAGCGCCGACTTTGGAAGAGTTTGAGAAGATTTTGGGTTGTAGCATGAAGGGTCATGAACTCTATCTCGGTCCGGGAAAGGACCCCACATTAGAAGCCATCGCCGAATCCTTATACCTTGACACCCAAGAAGTAGCATCTAACTTGGAAGTTAGAGGAAACCTTAAGGGATTTTCAAGAAAGTTTTTGGAAGCCAAAGCTCGGGAAATGTTAGCCAACAAAGAGGGAAGGGCATTCAACGCCATCTTAGCCCTTTTAGTCTACGGAATTGTCTTATTCCCCAACATGGACGATTTCATAGACTTTCCGGCTCTAGAGGTATTTATGACTAAAAATCCGGTTCCAACAATCTTGGCGGATTTTTATCATACCCTCTACTCTAGGCATGAACAAGCAAGGGGACGCAAAATTTCTTGTTGTACTCCCGTGGTGCAAATTTGGATGATGTCCCACATGCCAAGAAACCGAGACTTTGTGGAAAACCGGGCCAAGCTCAAATGGTCGCAACGGATGACAACCCTCGCCGAGAAGGACATCCATTGGTTTTCACCAAACTTAGAGGACCCGGAAATTACCCTCAGTTGCGGGGACTTCCCTAACGTACCCCTCATCGGTACTAAGGGATGTATTAATTACAATCCGGTCCTCTCTCTCCGACAACTAGGTTTTTCAATGGAGGATAAACCTAATGACCTTTTGTTGGAAGCTTTCTTCTTAAGGGAAGGCGATCAAGACCCGGCATTGCTAGAGAGAATCCGGGGAGCATGGAGCCAAGTGCGCAAAGGAAGGGTCGGCAAGAGAAACTGTGTCGCCAAACCCCTTTATACTCAATGGGTGAAGGAGAGGGTCAAAGCAATCAAGTTACCCTTTGTGGTCATAAGCCCTCCAAAACCTCCTACACCTAAACCTATTGCAACCATTCCCAACAAAGAAGTGGAGGAACTCAAAGCTAAAATTCAAGAACTCCAAAACAAAAACGGAGACTTAGAATTGAAGCACCTCCAAGCTTTAGGAGAAATCACTAGGACGAAGAGAGATCGTGATGAAGTATCAAATTCTCTCCTAGTGTGCCAAAAACGGCTAAGAATCTCCGAAGGGAAGAGAGATTGGATAGGAGGCGGCTTGGTTAGTGCGGATGCCAACCTTGTGGCCATGGACGAAGAGTTGGAAAGAATCTTACATTCCAACCAAGAGCTCAAGAAGTTTGGCGAACTAGCCATCGAAGCTCAACGGAAATGGAGGTTGAAATTTCAAGAGAAAAATCAACAGCTCCAAGAAGTAGTTAAAGACTACAAAGAGCAACTTCAAGCCGAACGCGTCCAGCGGCAAAGACATGAGAGCCTTTCTCATCAAGGGAGGCTAAAGTGCAATCGTCTCGAAGAAGACATCAAGAAATTCGAAGAGTACTTCGACAAGATTGCAAGAGCTCACGGGGACCATATTGCACAACTACATGATGAAATTAGGAGTGCAAGAGTCAAGCTAGACCAGCGCAAGGAAGTGATTGAGTGTGTATGGCAAGACGCCACCCGATTAAGTGAGGATTTCACTAAATTGGTTGCATTCTCGAACTTGGTAATCACCCAACTTCCAAAGAGGCTAGCGGAGGCCGAGATGGTCATGCCCTACTTTGTCATCCCTATGGAGATCCAGGAGTTTATGAAGTTCTGCAAGAATACCATAGATTTCTATAGGGAGGAGATGAGCAAAGCCGAGAAGCGAGCGGCTATTTGATTTGTAATAGCATTAGTTACACTTTGTAAGCAAATGTTATTTAATCAAATATATTTTGAAGCATAATCAGTTTCCCGGTCTTTAATATTTCGAATTGCTAATATTAATTGTGCACCTTTAAACTCCATAAAGCAAAAAAAAAACGCATATTTTGCATACTCATCGCATACATACATCCACATGCATCTTCATGCATTTTTTTCAAAAAAAAAAACTCATTCATTTCCCTAAAAACAGTTCAAAGCAATCATAGCCCGAAAACCCCGAAAGCCCTCGGTCCAAGAACCAGATCTCCAACACTCGTACGGAACACGAGCTAACAAACAAAGGATCATGGACAATTTGGAACAAACTCAAGCGGCTTTGAGAGAAGAGGTTGATGGAATGAAAGGGAAGATGGATCAGATGCTAGAGTTAATGCAAGCTCTATCGGCACGAGAGAGTAATCCTCGCCCAGTAACGGATGCGGCCAATGTGCAATGGCCTCTTTACGGTTTACCTCCGGGATATACCCCACCATTTGAAAATGAGGGCCATGGACCCCCTCCACCACCGCTCACAATCCCCGTAAGGAATGAAGAGCGTCGTCCTCAAGGAACTTCCACTACTCAGCATGAGGTGATTTCCCATGATGTGGAAAATAATCAGCCAATGCAGTCTGCTCCCGACACCACCCACCAAGACAACGATACCACCCAAATGTATCGAGTTTTGGAAGAAAGGTTGAAAGCTATCGAAGGGTTCAGTTCATACGGCGCCCACAACGCTTTGGATATGTGCCTAGTACCCGACGTGGTAATCCCTCCGAAGTTCAAAGCACCGGACTTCGAAAAGTACAAGGGAATTCAATGCCCTCGGAACCATCTACGGATGTTCTGTAGGAAGATGGCAGCTTACGCAATGAACGAGAAACTCATGGTGCATGTGTTTCAAGATAGTTTAAGCGGAGCATCCTTGGATTGGTACATGCAGCTCGAGCGTACCCATGTCCAAACTTGGAAGGATCTAGCCGATGCCTTCCTAAAGCAATACAAATATAATTTGGACATGGCTCCAAATAGGATGCAACTACAAAACCTCCTGCAAAGAAGCAACGAGTCCTTCAAGGAGTACGCTCAGCGGTGGAGAGAACTAGCTTCTCGTGTACAACCACCACTATTGGAAAGGGAGCTTGTCGATACCTTTATGGGCACACTTCAAGGCCCATATTACGACAAGATGATTGGAAGCACATCTGCCGGCTTTTCCGATCTAGTCATGGTTGGTGAAAGAATAGAGGACGGAGTAAAGAGGGGAAAGATCCAAGGCCCTCTAGAAGCTCAAAGTGGAGCTAGGAGACCTCCCATCAACTTTCACAAAAAGAAGGAGGGAGAGACAAATGCTGTTCTAGTGGAACCATCTTGCCCACCACCAAATCAAATGCCTCACTACCACTATCCTTATGTGGCAGCAGCAACGGCTCAAGGGCGTTACTCACCTCAAGTAATTCCCGCAACTCCACCTCGACAACCAGTAGTGTTGCCTCAGCAAAATCAACAGCAACAACAACAAGGCGGGTACCTGTAACATCCCGCCTAAGACTCGAATGTTTACCAATATTGAGACGATGTATCAGAAATGTTTTAAGCGAAGGACAATTTGGTAAATTGTCAGTTAATGGGTTTATTTATATGGCAATTGTAATATCCCGCTCATAAGTATCAGTTATCAGTGTTAGAAGTAAATTAATAACCGTGGCGATTTAGTAATAAGTGGCAATGGCAATATTGTGAATAATTCAAAAAGGAGGAATTATAAGAAAAGGAATGGCAAGATATTTTCACTATTATTCATTCTTCTCTTCTACTCTCCCATAACCAGCCTTCCTTCCCTCATTTCACTCATCTCTCACGCCCCCATCTCACTCACCATCATCCATCCAAACTTCACTCAAAACTCTAGTAAGAAAATCTTGCAAAACAAGCTTGTATTTGGTAAGGTTAGAGCAAAGGAAAGAAAAGGAGAAATAAGGTAAGAATCACTTCAATCTTCCCTTCTCACTTCAAATTTCGTGCCTATTGCTTGAGCCTAAACCTCTATTTTATCTTGCATGATGATTCTTGAAGAAGAAGAAGTTATGGGTAGAGATTTGGAGTTGGATTGGAGGAAGTTGGAGAAACCCGTATTTGGGGACAGGGCTCCATTTAAATGGTAAGAACTCTCTCTCTATAACTCCGAATCAAGTGGTCTTTGATGCTATGGAAAGCTAACAAAATTATCTACGTTTTGGTACCAATTTCGTGAAGTTTGGCTGAGTATTGAAGTCTGGGGACGAGTTTGAAGTCAGGGGTCCGAAACTGCAAATCTGCAGAAATCTTGGTTCTTACTAGTAAGCCTAGTCTTGAGGATTTTGGAACAAGGTTGAAGTTAAAGGATTAGCTAGCACCAAATCAAGTTTGAGGTGAGTTCCCTTGGGGTTTTAGAACCCACCTTGTTGAATTTTTGATGAATAAGTTGTGTATTGGATAAAATTTGTAATTAGTGCCCAATTCCTCATGCTAGTCAAATTCTTTAGTTAATCATGTTGTAATTTATCAATATGTTTTAGAAGACTCTTCTCTTGAGCTGTTTTGATGTTGGACATGGTTGGTTTAGCCCAAAGGACTGAAATCACGTTTTGGAAAATGTAGAAATCGGCCACCGATTTCATAAAATCGGCCACCGAATTGTTATTCAATTTTTCATGATTGTTTCGTAAAACATCGGCCCCCGATTTTATAGGATCGGCCCCCGATTTCTGTAAGTTCGGCCCCCGAATTCTTGTAATCGGCCACCGATTTTCATGTCCATTAGAGAATGTTTAGATTAACATAAGGTGAGGATAGGCACATATTGAGAGATGGATACCTTAATCCATAAGTTGGCATAGAAAGATTATTAAGCTATGGAATGTTTCCAAATAACCAAGCAAGGCTTAAGAGAACAATGAGTGTAAGACCATAAGTTAATAAGTTATGTTTCGGGAGGTTATTTCCCCCTAAGAATGCATTAATATGCCAAGGCTAGAGAAAGTATTAGAAGTACTTACAAGTACTTAAGATGAGAATTAATGTTTAAGTTAAGGACCTATTTATAGGTTAGGCAATTAAGAATGAATACTTAAAAATGCATTAGATATGCACAAGATTATGAACGTATAAGATATGTATATGAACTTAAGTTAAGAATTTTATGACAAAGAATATGATAACATGTTCATCAGACTCCGGATTATGCCGGATGGGATTTCTCCAAAAGGGCTATCCACACGTAATTTATAAGACGATATTAAACGTGTTCATCAGACTCCGGGTTTCGCCGGATGGGACTCTTCCGAGAGGATTGTCCACACGTAAGTTAAAAGATTAAGCATGTCCAGCAGGCTCCGGGTTACGCCGGATGGGACTTCTCCGAGAGGGTTGTCTACATGCAAGTTGTGTCCAGCAGGCTCCGGATTATGCCGGATGGGGCTTCACCGAGAGGGTTGCCTACACAAAGATAAGAGGAGTCCGGTGTTAGCCTGATATGATAGGAATTTCACCGGTATGATGGGAGATGTACTTCGGGGTTACTCCACCCGGATGCACTCCGTAAAATGAACCAAGATAATGATTGTTTGTTCAACCCTAACTTCTAACTTAACGTTATACTAAAGATGAATACGAATATGAAACGTATATGTATATTTTTATATGTAATACGAGACATGATGATTAGTTCCTAGTGAACGAGATGTGATCATAGGATGTCCCCGAGATCACTACGTTTAAGATTAAGATAAGAATAGAGCATGAAATGCATAAGATTATGTAAATGACAAGAAAGATAAAGACAATGAAGCGATCCTAGGTTTTCCCCTTGATCGCGAAATATGTAGAGAAAGCCGGCGATCGTAGGTATCCCCAAGATCGCTAAGAGTAGGCACGGCGACCCTAGGTTTCCCCCGTGGTTGCCAACAGTAGGTTGGGTTGGAGCTCACTGAGACGTAATGTCTCACCCCAATCCTTCTGGTGCAGGTTCTACAGGTTAGCAAGAGGTACATGAAGCTGTTCTTCACGGAGACGCTGGATGGAGTGCAGTAGCTCGCCATGGACAAGCTCGGAGGTTTATCAGTATATGTTAAGTATTTGTATATGATGTTTGGATAAATGTATAATCGAGCAAACTCGTACTCATTCAGTTGTATTGTTTGTAATATTATTATTGAAAATTTTAAATGTATCCAGTGTCAGTTTAACGCACATGCTAATATACTAGTTAAAGTTAGTATGGGTGTTACAATTGGTATCAGAGCCTGGTTGATTCAGACCGTGCCTTGGGTCATTAAAGTTTCAATAAAAGTAGTGGGACCATTGGGTTCCGGATATTGTCCTAAAGGTCACATCTAGTTGAGCCTGATCAACTCAACCTAGTATATGACAGTTAGGATATATGTCCGAGAGCTGAATGTGACCAAGGAGGAATGAAGTCTATGAAGGGCGAAGATTAAGGTGACATAATTTTAAGACGGAATTGGCGGAGAAGTACTCATGCCAAATGGTGGCCATCAAACTGTAAGTGACGAAGCCTGATAGTGGCAAGGTCTTAGAGACATAAGGGATATTTAACAGTGAGATGAAGCGCCTCAACCCAGTTGGACGCATCATTGGACGATGCCTCGTCTGCGGAAGACATAAGGATTAAGGAATCAAGGAATGCTCTAGGAAATGACGTGGAATCATGACGGGAACCGCAGTTTGAGAATTAAAAGTGAAGTGTGGTTATTGAGTATGAATCACAAGTAAGTTTGACCCCATCAGATCAGCCACGTCTCCTGAACCAGATTTGTGAAATAAGAAGAGGAGATGATATGCAGCCTAAGAACTAGGATGGATGAATAAGTGGTAATAATAAGACTCGTTGCATGTCAAAGCGTGAATCAAATTTTTGGATGTATCCTAATGGTAAGAAGATTAGAAGTAAGATAAGCTAGACTGGAATTTTACTTAATGAAGGTTGGATAATAAATCATAAGTTGCTGGAATTTATTATGCTGATGGACGAATTAAGTTGAACACTCTTGATTAGACGAACAGTATTGAATTTCCTTGATTGGTTAAAGAAGGCAAGTTCAAGATAACACAAGGTTATGGTAGACCAGTGTAGAGGGATGATCGGGAATTCAGCCGAGAAATTATGTTGAGATTTTAATATACGGCGGATCGTCTTTAACATGAAAGTTTAGGATTGAGGTTAATGCTAAGGAGTTGTATGCTCCCCATTGAAGAGGTTCCTTCCACAAATATTATAGAACAGAAAGAGATCACCTCGTGTTGATAAGTTTCCGAGGGTAGTAATAAGGTATAGATTTGAATTGTGAATACAATAACGAGTTACTGGAGGAATCCAATAGATCATGATAATGTGCAAAAGTTTAAGATCGATTAATCGTGCACTCGAAGAAACGTAACCTATGTTGGGCATTCTAGAGAACTGGTAAGAATTTGGAACTTTCAGGACGAATTGTTCCGTAGAAACTCGAGGGTAACTTAAAGGACATGATCGAGCTAAGGAGACCAAAGTTATCCCGGGAAGATTATGGATATGAAATCACTACGGATAAAGAAAGAGAGAATAGTAACAAGACTCAAATGAAAGGTATGAACCGTCAGAAGCTATAAGTGTTTTTTAAAAGTTGCCACAAATGAATGTACATGAATTTAAGCTGCCTCAGACATACTTCCAGTCGGGTTTCTGCAATGTTTAATGGTTATACATGAAGAGCTGACTAAGAGAAATGGTAACGTCAGACAAATTTGTTACAGTGATTACGAAGTGATAGAGTAAAATGATTGATCGATGGAATTTTATGTGACAATAGTGAAGTTTTCTTCCGAAGCTAACTCGAGTGTTAAAAACAGAGTGGCGCAGCGGAGTGGTAACCCAAGAATGATATAATGAACAACGCTAAGCTGAGGCTTAGAGTATGAGAAGATGTTAAGTGCTTAATTCATATGATACGGAATAGTAGTAAGCATAAGCGACTTGAACATATCATGAGTTCTAATGGAAAGTTATGGAAGTTAAGTTGATATATATACTTTAAACCTCGAAATCTATGAGGAATGAAATATTTGAATAGAGGCCTTGATCAGATACGACAATGCAGTGGCGAATGAGTTTAATTTCATGTTGTACCCATGTCATGTTAACCTATCTTAGCTGAAGATTTTGGAAAGTCTTGAACTTAATGTTCACCAGTAAAGGACGGAGAACTTTTACGCAGATTAAAAGTTATTCGTAGTTCATGGTAAAGGGCTACGTAATTTCAGGTTATGACTAAAGGATTAGAGACTGAGTGTGCTATTTGGGTAGCAATCGAGTAGAGTTTTCCGTTGGAAATAAGAATCTTGAATTTGATATCCAAAACAAGAAATAAGTTTGTGATGCTGGTGAATTGTAACCATAAATTTACATTATAGGTTGTTGTATACTTAAGAATAAACATGAGTAACATTGGCGGGGCAAACCTGGCAAGCCAGTTGAAAGGCAAATCCCGGATGTTACGAAATGAGTTAAGCGTAAGGAAAGATTTCCAATTGATGTAGTAGTGTCTCAAATATGTTAAGATTAAGAATGATGTCCCGTTAGTCGGACAAAGATGAGGTAATGTAAAGTGTACACGTGCTCGCTTATGTATGTAAGATATATGCTATGAAATATGTTATATAATGATATGTGAGACGACTTAAGCCACCCATCACCTGGACTAAATTCCTATAAGTTTGGGATTATTGGTGTAGAAAACATTTATGCTACGACAAGAAAACGAGAATAAGTTGTGACAAGAACGATGGGAGATTGGCAAACTCCTAGTATGAAGAATGATTTCTAAGTTACGCTAAAGATCAATCGAAGCAAAACGCGGGTAATCAGTAAGATTTCGCGAGCCCTTGAGGAATTCCGTAGTGGAAGCAATGATTAAGATTATGGAAAGTGACACACCAGGATGCCTCCTCCTTGTATTTGTATAATGGAGGTAGTGCAGTAGTTTTACTCTCATTAAAGAATGATATATTTATGGTAAAACCATAAATGTAGGATGCCGTTGTATAAGGCAAAGATCGAATATAAGAATTCAATGGAATCGTCGAGGATAATAAGAAAGTCCAATGTCGTCTAAGTAAGGTTACGCGAACTATGACGAGATTATAAGATTTAGCACAAGTGTTAGGATTGGATAGCGCTAGTTTGGGTTTGCAAGAAGTGTATAAACAAGGGTATGGTCAATAAGTTGGATGCGATGGTTCGGATAACCTCATATTCTACTACGCAAGAAAAGTGTAATGCACATCAAGCGTTTCAGATAATGAAAAGATTGTCGAATACATTCGACTTATAGAGTTGGAATCTAAGGGATTCCGATAAGTAAGATGAACTCGAGTCTTGACCAATGAAGAAAGTAATACGGGAGATTAATTTGTATGATAGTGGATTCTAAATTTCGAGGACGAAATTTCTTTAAGGGGGTAGATTGTAACATCCCGCCTAAGACTCGAATGTTTACCAATATTGAGACGATGTATCAGAAATGTTTTAAGCGAAGGACAATTTGGTAAATTGTCAGTTAATGGGTTTATTTATATGGCAATTGTAATATCCCGCTCATAAGTATCAGTTATCAGTGTTAGAAGTAAATTAATAACCGTGGCGATTTAGTAATAAGTGGCAATGGCAATATTGTGAATAATTCAAAAAGGAGGAATTATAAGAAAAGGAATGGCAAGATATTTTCACTATTATTCATTCTTCTCTTCTACTCTCCCATAACCAGCCTTCCTTCCCTCATTTCACTCATCTCTCACGCCCCCATCTCACTCACCATCATCCATCCAAACTTCACTCAAAACTCTAGTAAGAAAATCTTGCAAAACAAGCTTGTATTTGGTAAGGTTAGAGCAAAGGAAAGAAAAGGAGAAATAAGGTAAGAATCACTTCAATCTTCCCTTCTCACTTCAAATTTCGTGCCTATTGCTTGAGCCTAAACCTCTATTTTATCTTGCATGATGATTCTTGAAGAAGAAGAAGTTATGGGTAGAGATTTGGAGTTGGATTGGAGGAAGTTGGAGAAACCCGTATTTGGGGACAGGGCTCCATTTAAATGGTAAGAACTCTCTCTCTATAACTCCGAATCAAGTGGTCTTTGATGCTATGGAAAGCTAACAAAATTATCTACGTTTTGGTACCAATTTCGTGAAGTTTGGCTGAGTATTGAAGTCTGGGGACGAGTTTGAAGTCAGGGGTCCGAAACTGCAAATCTGCAGAAATCTTGGTTCTTACTAGTAAGCCTAGTCTTGAGGATTTTGGAACAAGGTTGAAGTTAAAGGATTAGCTAGCACCAAATCAAGTTTGAGGTGAGTTCCCTTGGGGTTTTAGAACCCACCTTGTTGAATTTTTGATGAATAAGTTGTGTATTGGATAAAATTTGTAATTAGTGCCCAATTCCTCATGCTAGTCAAATTCTTTAGTTAATCATGTTGTAATTTATCAATATGTTTTAGAAGACTCTTCTCTTGAGCTGTTTTGATGTTGGACATGGTTGGTTTAGCCCAAAGGACTGAAATCACGTTTTGGAAAATGTAGAAATCGGCCACCGATTTCATAAAATCGGCCACCGAATTGTTATTCAATTTTTCATGATTGTTTCGTAAAACATCGGCCCCCGATTTTATAGGATCGGCCCCCGATTTCTGTAAGTTCGGCCCCCGAATTCTTGTAATCGGCCACCGATTTTCATGTCCATTAGAGAATGTTTAGATTAACATAAGGTGAGGATAGGCACATATTGAGAGATGGATACCTTAATCCATAAGTTGGCATAGAAAGATTATTAAGCTATGGAATGTTTCCAAATAACCAAGCAAGGCTTAAGAGAACAATGAGTGTAAGACCATAAGTTAATAAGTTATGTTTCGGGAGGTTATTTCCCCCTAAGAATGCATTAATATGCCAAGGCTAGAGAAAGTATTAGAAGTACTTACAAGTACTTAAGATGAGAATTAATGTTTAAGTTAAGGACCTATTTATAGGTTAGGCAATTAAGAATGAATACTTAAAAATGCATTAGATATGCACAAGATTATGAACGTATAAGATATGTATATGAACTTAAGTTAAGAATTTTATGACAAAGAATATGATAACGTGTTCATCAGACTCCGGATTATGCCGGATGGGATTTCTCCAAAAGGGCTATCCACACGTAATTTATAAGACGATATTAAACGTGTTCATCAGAATCCGGGTTTCGCCGGATGGGACTCTTCCGAGAGGATTGTCCACACGTAAGTTAAAAGATTAAGCATGTCCAGCAGGCTCCGGGTTACGCCGGATGGGACTTCTCCGAGAGGGTTGTCTACATGCAAGTTGTGTCCAGCAGGCTCTGGATTATGCCGGATGGGGCTTCACCGAGAGGGTTGCCTACACAAAGATAAGAGGAGTCCGGTGTTAGCCTGATATGATAGGAATTTCACCGGTATGATGGGAGATGTACTTCGGGGTTACTCCACCCGGATGCACTCCGTAAAATGAACCAAGATAATGATTGTTTGTTCAACCCTAACTTCTAACTTAACGTTATACTAAAGATGAATACGAATATGAAACGTATATGTATATTTTTATATGTAATACGAGACTTGATGATTAGTTCCTAGTGAACGAGATGTGATCATAGGATGTCCCCGAGATCACTACGTTTAAGATTAAGATAAGAATAGAGCATGAAATGCATAAGATTATGTAAATGACAAGAAAGATAAAGACAATGAAGCGATCCTAGGTTTTCCCCTTGATCGCGAAATATGTAGAGAAAGCCGGCGATCGTAGGTATCCCCAAGATCGCTAAGAGTAGGCACGGCGACCCTAGGTTTCCCCCGTGGTTGCCAACAGTAGGTTGGGTTGGAGCTCACTGAGACGTAATGTCTCACCCCAATCCTTCTGGTGCAGGTTCTACAGGTTAGCAAGAGGTACATGAAGCTGTTCTTCACGGAGACGCTGGATGGAGTGCAGTAGCTCGCCATGGACAAGCTCGGAGGTTTATCAGTATATGTTAAGTATTTGTATATGATGTTTGGATAAATGTATAATCGAGCAAACTCGTACTCATTCAGTTGTATTGTTTGTAATATTATTATTGAAAATTTTAAATGTATCCAGTATCAGTTTAACGCACATGCTAATATACTAGTTAAAGTTAGTATGGGTGTTACAGTACCCATCAAGGAACCAAGCGGGCCCGAGGAACAATTATCATAATACGCAGTTTGATCCTGTACCTATGCCTTATGGTCAAATCTTGCCATACCTAATCCAAAAGGGGATGGTTGAGCCAAGACTACTTCCACCAATGTTTCCACCATATCCACAGTGGTACGACACAAATGCAAAATGTGATTTCCACGCAGGAACCGTGGGACACAATGTCGAGAACTGTAGAGTTTTCAAACATAAGGTTCAGGACCTTATTGACAAGAAGCTGCTATCCTTCAAAGAGGAAAACCCCAATGTAAAGAATAACCCATTGCCGGGGCATGCGGGTCCCTCTGTAAATGCGGTGGAAGAGCAAGAGGACTTTGGTCCAATCAAGAGGATAGCCAATGTTAAGACTCCCCTGTCGACCATAAGGGAGCGTTTAACCGGTTTTGGTTTGTTCGAGGAGATGCACGCCAACTGTGAAGCCTGCAAAATCAACCCGGACAAGTGTGGAATGTTGAAAATTTGTCTTCAAGAGCTAATGGACCAAGGTTGGATCCAAATGGGCTATATAAAGGACGGCATGGACGTTGCTACTTTGGAGTCTCACGACCCAAAATCTCTCGAAATCCCTTATCAAAGGAGAGAGTTACTAATGCCTATACAACCCATAACATTCCACGTACCTGCACCCTTCTCTTTTGAAAACACGAAGAGGGTACCATGGAATTACCAACCTGTGGCCTATGTGGAAGGAAAACCACTAGCCAAAATTGAGCCCAGCATCACTAACATCACCGGTGTTGGAGGAATAACCAGAAGTGGTAGAGTCTTCGCTCCGAAAGAGCTCGGGAAAACGCCAGCCGTTCTACCAAGAAAGCCGCTCAAAGAAAAGAGCGTGGAGGAAAAGGAGAACCAAGCGGGGCCCTCTCAAAAGGCAACCCCACAAAAAGAGGCCGAAGAGTTCCTAAGGATAATCCAAAAGAGCGAGTACAAGATCATTGACCAGCTAGGTCAAACTCCCTCCAAGATCTCCATGCTATCCCTACTACTAAGCTCGGAAGCACACCGAGAAGCATTGCTGCGGATCCTCAGTGAGGCACATGTCACCGAGGACATTCCTGTGGACCAATTCGACGGGATAGTCGGAAATATTACCTCAAGTAGGTGCTTGGGTTTCAATGGCGATGAGCTACCCGACGAGGGGCACATTCATAACCGCGCCTTACATATCTCCGTAAAATGCATGGACCACATCCTCTCTCGAGTGCTAGTGGACACGGGGTCATCATTGAATGTCATGCCCAAGACTACCCTTCTCAAGCTATCGTGTGAAGGAACATTAATGAAGCCCAGCGCCTTGGTCGTAAAAGCTTTCGATGGGTCAAGAAGAGCCGTCATAGGGGGGATCGACTTACCAGTCCAAATCGGACCTAAGGTTTTCACCATAACCTTCCAAGTCATGGATATCAATCCAACATACAGTTGTCTTCTCGGACGACCATGGATTCATGCGGCCAGAGCCATCACCTCTACCCTACACCAGAAACTCAAGTTCATCATTAATAACCAAATGATTGTAGTTTCCGGGCAAGAGGACATGATGGTAAGCCATCTCTCATCATTCCGTTATATAGAAACGGACGAAGAAGCTGTGGATGTTCCATTCCAGTCTTTGGAAGTGGCGAATGTCGTGACTTTGAGCTCAAAGCCCAAGAAAGAGGCTAGGACAGCCATGTCATCATGGAGGGCAATAAGAGAGGCCCTAGAAGAAAGCCGACCTGCCGGATGGGGCAAGTTAGTGGACATACCGGAGAAGAAGAATCGCTTCGGGTTGGGGTATCATCCATCAGCCGAAACTTTCTCAAAGCCTCCAAAACAAGGGATCCTCCCCATTTCGGAAACATTAATCAGTGCGGGATTTATCAATGAAGATCAAGTGGCTCTACTTGAAGACGTAGATGAAGACGTGCCTGATTTGGTATACCGTTGCGCTTCGGACGAAGCTTTGAACAATTGGAGGGCTATCGCGATTCCCGAGATCATTACCAAGATCAAGTAAT
This sequence comes from Medicago ruthenica, assembly GCA_018208015.1. NCBI lineage: Eukaryota > Viridiplantae > Streptophyta > Magnoliopsida > Fabales > Fabaceae > Medicago > Medicago ruthenica. Next base: position 28,495,190 of record CM031373.1, on the reverse strand, counting down.
AAACCATGTTTGTTTTACTTTTAAAAAAAATCATTTAGCTCTGCCCAAGGCAAATGATTAGTCGTGTGGGGCCCCCATGTTTTAAAGTTATTTTCAATCATAAATAAAATCACTCTTTTATGTCATTTGAGTCTTTTTCTTTTTTGCATTTGTTTTAAAAAATTTTTTTACAAAAAGCCTAAAAAAAATCATACTCATGCAGATCTACAAATCCACCCTCCAAAAACAACACTGCCTTAATCCCTTATGACTTCGATTTCCTGATTAATCAAACGGAAGATGATGAAGAGGACGATTACGAACCGCCTGAAGAATTGTCCAGACTTGCAAATCAAGGGGATAGGGTAATACAACCTCACCAAGAATCAGTTGAAAAGGTCAACTTGGGGACCGAAGAGGATAAGAAAGAGGTCAAGATAGGAGCCTCCCTGCATGAAGATATGAAAGGAAAGTTGATTAAACTTCTGCAAGAGTACGTGGACGTATTCGCTTGGTCGTACCAAGACATGCCGGGTTTAGACCCTAACATCGTTGTACATAAGCTGCCACTCAAGCCGGAATGCCCGCCAGTGAAGCAGAAATTGAGAAGAACTCGACCTGATATGGCTCTCAAGATCAGAGAAGAGGTCAAAAAGCAATTCGATGCCGGCTTCTTAGCCGTAACCAAGTATCCTACATGGGTTGCCAACATTGTGCCAGTTCCAAAGAAGGATGGCAAAGTTAGAATGTGCGTGGATTATCGGGACTTAAATAGAGCAAGCCCAAAGGATGATTTCCCGCTACTACATATCGACATATTGGTGGACAACACAGCCCAATTCTCAGTCTTTTCCTTTATGGATGGCTTCTCGGGATATAACCAAATCAAGATGGCTCCAGAGGACATGGAGAAAACCACATTCATCACCCCGTGGGGGACATTCTGCTATAAGGTAATGCCTTTTGGATTAACAAATGCCGGGGCAACATACCAAAGAGCAATGGTGACTCTTTTCCATGACATGATCCATAAGGAAATTGAGGTCTACGTCGACGACATGATTGCCAAATCCCAAACGGAGGAGGATCATCTAGTCCATCTACAAAAGCTTTTCGAACGCCTAAGAAAGTTCAAGCTGCGCTTAAATCCTAACAAGTGCACATTTGGCGTTAGATCCGGGAAGTTATTGGGTTTCATCGTCAGCCAAAGGGGTATCGAAGTGGATCCCGACAAGGTGAAAGCTATCCAAGAAATGCCAGCGCCAAGTACCGAGAAAGAAGTCCGGGGTTTCTTAGGAAGATTGAACTACATCGCCAGGTTCATCTCACACATGACAGCTACCTGCGAACCAATCTTCAAACTGCAAAGGAAAAACCAAGCCGTTCTTTGGAATGAGGATTGCCAAGAGGCGTTTGACAAGATCAAACAATACCTGCAAGAACCACCAATTTTAATACCTCCGGTTTCGGGTAAACCCCTCATTTTATACCTAACCGTACTTGAAGGATCAATGGGTTGTCTGTTAGGACAACAAGATGAAACGGGAAGAAAAGAGCACGCAATCTACTACCTAAGCAAGAAGTTTACCGACTGTGAAACAAGGTATACTTCACTTGAAAAGACTTGCTGCGCTTTAGCATGGGCTGCTCGACGCCTAAGGCAATACATGTTAACCCATACAACTTGGTTGATATCGAAGATGGATCCCATCAAGTACATCTTCGAAAAGCCTGCCCTCACAGGAAAGATAGCCCGTTGGCAAATGCTGCTGTCTGAGTACGACATCCAATACGTTGCTCAAAAAGCCATCAAAGGGAGTGTTTTATCCGAGCACCTTGCTCACCAACCATTGGAGGATTATCAGCCCATACAATTCGACTTCCAGGATGAAGATGTCGTAGCTTTGAATGACGAAAAGGTCACAAGCGATGATGAAGGGCCAGAACCGAGAGCTCAATGGAAGCTCGCTTTCGACGGCGCCTCAAATGCCATGGGGCACGGTATCGGAGCAGTTTTAATCTCCCCAAGAAATGGATATCAACCATTCACAGCAAGGTTATGCTTTGACTGCACCAATAACATGGCAGAATATGAAGCATGTATCCTAGGCCTCGAAGCAGCAATTGATCTAAGGATCAAAAACCTTGAAGTATACGGTGACTCAGCCTTAGTCATCTATCAAGTCAAAGGAGAATGGGAAACAAAACATCCCAATTTAATCCCCTACCGAGCCCGGGTTGTAGAGTTGATTGAGCATTTTGATGAAATCAACTTCCATCACATACCTCGAGAAGAAAACCAGGTGGCGGATGCTTTGGCTACATTATCATCAATGTACCAAGTGAATTTCCACAATGAAGCACCGATCATAAGGATGGATCGTAGAGACAAACCGGTTGTATGTGCATCAGTCGAAGAAGGACTTGACAACAAACCTTGGTACTACGACATCAAGCGATACCTTGAAGAGCAAGAGTATCCGGAAAATGTCTCACACACTGACAAGAGAACCCTCAGGAGATTGGCATCCCAGTTCTTCCTCAGTGGAAATACCCTCTACAAAAGAAACTACGACACGGTCCTGCTCAGATGTGTGGATAAACATGAAGCAGACATGCTCATCAAAGAAATCCACGAGGGATCTTTTGGAACCCATGCCAATGGGCATGCAATGGCAAAGAAAATCCTAAGGGCGGGCTATTATTGGTTAACCATGGAAGCTGACTGTTTCCACTACGCCAAGACTTGTCACAAGTGCCAAATTTATGTCGACAAGGTGCATGTGCCACCAACTCCCCTAAACGTCATGACCTCACCTTGGCCATTCTCTATGTGGGGCATAGACATGATTGGAATGATCGAGCCCAAAGCGTCAAATGGACATCGCTTCATCCTCGTTGCCATCGACTACTTCACCAAATGGGTAGAAGCAGCTTCGTATGCAAACGTAACCAAACAAGTGGTAACCCGATTCATCAAGAAGGAAATCATTTGCCGTTACGGCACTCCCCACAAAATCATCACCGATAATGGGGCAAACCTGAACAACAAGACAATGAAGGAGTTGTGCAAAGATTTCAAGATTGAGCACCATAATTCCTCCCCTTACCGACCAAAGATGAACGGTGCGGTAGAAGCAGCCAATAAGAACATAAAGAAGATCATCCAAAAGATGGTAACAACATATAAGGATTGGCACGAGATGCTTCCCTTTGCGCTACATGGCTACAGAACAGCCATTCACACTTCAACTGGGGTAACTCCTTTCTCCTTAGTATACGGTATGGAAGCTGTGCTTCCCGTAGAGGTGGAAATTCCTTCGTTAAGGGTCTTGATGGAAACCAAGCTAGAAGAAGCTGAATGGGTCCAAACAAGGTTTGACCAATTGAATCTCATAAAGGAAAAGCGTCTGACGGCAATATGTCACGGACAACTCTATCAAAGGAGACTCAAGAGAGCATTCGACAAGAAGGTCCGTCCTCGAGAATTCAAAGAAGGAGACCTAGTGCTCAAGAAGATATTACCTATCCACAAAGATCCCCGCGGAAAGTGGACTCCCAGCTATGATGGGCCGTACGTGGTAAAGAAAGCCTTCTCAGGCGGAGCCCTAATCATTACCACTATGGATGGAGAAGAGTTCCCACTCTCAATAAACTCCGATGCAGTCAAGAGGTATTATGCCTAAGAAAAAAAAAAGAGAGAAAAAAAAAGAAGCTCGCTAAATCGAAAAACCTGAAAGGGCGGTTTAGGCAATAGAGAGCGTCCTGCTAGATCGAAAACCTGAAAAGGCGGTCTAGGCAAAAATTAAGGACATCAAAAAAGGAAATACACCCCGGTGGACTGAAAACTCGAAAGAGCGGTCCAGGCAAAAGTTAGGGGTTAACAAAAAAAAGAGGGCAATGACTGCAACATCCAAGCTCCGGACAAGATTCAAGAGGAGAGGGATCGGTCTCGTCAGCATCTTCCAAAAAAAATCTCTCGAAGTCATAAGGAAAATAGCATGTGTTGTGCCAAAACCAACAAATTTCTTTTTGCTTTTTCTTGTCTTTCTCTATCTTTTTCCCCAGAGAAGTAATCACTTCTCACTTCATGTATATTTTACTCATTCAAGAAGTCAAATCTGCATTGAATAAATCTTCTTTTATTATTTTGTGTTCTCATTAGCGCATAAAATTTTGTTTTATTCATGATGAAAATGCATCGAAACATGGGAAATAAACAAAAGAATTTTCTTCCAAAAAGACAAACAAACATTGTTTTTATTTGAATTTTCGTAAATTTCAAAAGAATTGCAGTAATTCCCACCAAATGTTGCACCAAAGGACTTATGCTCTTCAGCAAAGGCAAGTGCGTAGCTCACGGCACGCGGAGCGCAAAAGCCCCAAGGGTTAGAGGAACAAAATTCCCCAGTAAGCACCCTAAGCATCCAAACATCAACCAAGGCTGGATATCGATCGTGCTTCCAAAATGATCCTTATATCCCCATAAAGCCAAACCTTGTTGACATTCCCCAGGGAGTCTCAACCCAAAACAAAAAGACCAATCATCATTGGCAAACAAATACAAATCCCCAGGAAAAGCCCGACCTTGCTCGGCATCCAATCTTAACTCCCCGCATTCAACATGCATCCCACATATCATGCATAACATAATTCATGCATCACATCCCACATATCATGCATGCATATCCAAATCATTCATACATATGCATTTCATAATCATGTCATGCATCCTCAACAAGGATTCTCCAGTGAGTATCACATATTCACCAGCATCCATCAACAGTTAAGTAAGTGTTCCCCAGTGAACCTCCTTCACAAACTGTTCCCGATTTCCCCAGCGGGAATCTTTGTTTGAGACTGTCTCATATCATGTTGCATTGCATATCATACTGCATAAGTTAAACATGAAGCATAACATGCATCATACAATCATGTTTTCCGGCTCGAAGCCGGGCACCTATTTAGGGTAAGACCATTTCCGTTAGGAATCGACCTTCAGTGTAAGCGGCTGAATAAGATTACCTATCTTAGGTATCGACCTCTAGTGTAAGCGGCTAGATAAGATCACCTCCCTCAGTGTTCGACCTTCAGTGTTAGCGGCTGAATAAGATCACACCCCCGTTAGGAATCGACCTTCAGTGTAAGCGGTTGAATAAGATTACCTATCTTAGGTATCGACCTCTAGTGTAAGCGGCTAGATAAGATCACCTCCCTCAGTGTTCGACCTTCAGTGTTAGCGGCTGAATAAGATCACACCACCGTTAGGAATCGACCTTCAGTGTAAGCGGCTGAATAAGATTACCTATCTTAGGTATCGACCTCTAGTGTAAGCGGCTAGATAAGATCACCTCCCTCAGTGTTCGACCTTCAGTGTTAGCGGCTGAATAAGATCACTCCACCGTTAGGAATCGACCTTCAGTGTAAGCGGCTGAATAAGATTACCTATCTTAGGTATCGACCTCTAGTGTAAGCGGCTAGATAAGATCACCTTCCTCAGTGTTTCGACCTTCAGTGTAAGCGGTTGAATAAGATCACTCCCCTGTTTAGGAATCGACCTTCAGTGTTAGCGGCTAAATAAGATTACTTATCCTTAGGTATCGACCTCTAGTGTAAGCGGCTAGATAAGATCACCTCCCTCAGTGTTCGACCTTCAATGTTAGCGGCTGAATAAGATCACACCTCCGTTAGGAATCGACCTTCAGTGTAAGCGGCTGAATAAGATTACCTATCTTAGGTATCGACCTCTAGTGTAAGCGGCTAGATAAGATCACCTCCCTCAGTGTTCGACCTTCAGTGTTAGCGGCTGAATAAGATCACTTCACCATTAGGTATCGACCTCTAGTGTAAGCGGCTAGATAAGATCACCTTTGCCTTTAGGAATCTACCTTCAGTGTAAGCGGCTGGATACGATTACCTTCATCCCCAGTGGATCTACATCCAGTGTTAGCGGCTGGATACGATCAACCTTTTCAAATCATTGCATTTGCATATTTTATTTTACTGCAAATTTTTTCCATTCCGCGAAGGACAAAATTCGGGTCCTTCTTTTACCTAATTGATCTTCGCAAAGAGTTCATGAGATGCCCTCGGCACTCACACACTCTATGCAAAGACACAATTAAGTAGGGGCAGTTGTAGTACCCCAATTTTGTCCTAAGCCTTTTAACAAAAAAAACAAAAAAAATCAAAGAGGGAGAAAAAGTCAAAGTCAACAAAAGTCAACAGAAAAGTCAACATTTCAAAAATGATGACTTCGCACTGTGAAGTCTGCGATTTTTCTGCAGATTTCTGGTTTCTTTGATTTAATTCCAGATTTTGTTGCATATCATTTCCATATTTATTTTAATCAGCATTCATGGCTAATTGGGCCAAGCAAAACCTGAAATGAGAGACTTGCCATTAATGCCAAGGTTGGAAGCTTTTTCTTCCAACCTAGCATGTGACAAGCAAGTGGGCTTGCCCTTGGGCAGCTTTTGTCCCTCCCAAGTGACCTGTTAACCACCCCAAGGTTGCCAGCCACCTGCTTGAAGACTTTTCTCCTGCTTGCTCCCCCAAAACCAGCTGGATTTTTCCCTTGGAAAAGCCATGAGTGCCTACCCTGTTTTGCAGCAACTTTTCACCCTCTCACACCAGCCATTTTATAGCCTTTTGCATCCCCCAATCTCTGCACATCACAGTGCACGTTTTTATTGATCAACCATTGAGATTGCAAGGATTGATCCCCAAGTTTGGCCAATTGCAATTCAGCCATGTTTTTCATCATTGCTATCCTAAAACCTTTGATTTTGTGGCTGAAATCAGTCAAAGACTTAACCTTTGGCACAAGGCAGAGTTGCCTCTATCCATTAGCATTAAATGCAAAGCCAAATATCCTGGATTTAGCCCACAAATCAGCTAGGTCCTATGGATTTGCCATCATTACTAGAGATTGCATTTTGGCCTATAAATAGAGAGGCAAGGCAAGAGGAAATGCAGCATTAGAGAAGAATTGCATAGCATAAGAAAAGCAGAAAATACAGCATTCAAAGAGCAAAAGAAACACTACTCATTCCAGCCAAACAACCAGAGAAAACCAATCAAACACAAAGCTTTGCACAAGTTCAAAGTTCATCACCAATATCAAAAACCTTTGTGAGAACCTTCAACCAATTCAAATCCACTGCAGCTGGAGCTTTGCTAAGGATCTCTGTAAGTTTCTAAGCTTTTGTTTTGCATTATCAATTGTGCTTGCATAGCAATTTTGGCTCAAAACCTTTTGGTTCTAAAAAACCCCTTTTGAATTTCAAAGAAATCCCAAGGTTTGCAAAACATCAAAACTGGTTTGTCCAGCCCTTTTCATCCCAAAAACTCAAAGCTTTTCACTCACCTAAAAGGTCCTGAGTGTGTTCAGAAGTTGTTTCTGAACAACTGTTCAGAAACAGCTTCTGAACTCAAAAATTCGCATTGTTCGCAGTGCGAAGCCATGGTCGCAGTGCGACCATGACAGAACTCAGAATCTGAGTTTAGGTGCCCAAATGGCCAATTTTTGAGGTTCTAGCCCAAGAGCTCAGAACCTAGGAGTTTTAAAACTCATTTTTTTCAAACCAGTTCAAGGATTTTGCATAATATTGGAAAATTCGCAAGTTCGGGTAACACTTTGTGGATAACTTGCAAAACAAGTTATGTTCCCAATCTTTCAAAACAACTTGAACAAACCAGCTATGTTCATCATTTTCAAATTCAAACTTGAACAATAAATATTGTTCATGATTTTCAAAAATTCAAACATGAACATACGCCGAATTCGTTCGCTTTTCAAAACCGCTCACGAAATAAGCCGAACTTGTGCGTTTTCTAACAATTTGCTAAAATCTTTCCATTTTGGGTTTTCAAACCAAATGCTTTGATATACCTTGGGATTTCTAAGAATTCTACCCAAAAACATGAATGAAAAAGGGATGGTGTGACGTATGTCTCTCCATTGCCCCGATTGTACGAATGCGTGACGTATGCCTCGTCGTTCGGACAATCGTCATTCCATTTTCAACGTATTTCAACCATAACCAAACCAAAACTTGGCCCCTTGTGGTCAATCCGAATCTTTTGGTCCCCCGTGGCCACTAGATTCAAACCCTCGACTCGTTTGAGTCACTCGGTCAATGTTCGACTCGTCCGAGTCCATTGTACCCGTTCTTGATCCCAGTGGATCAATCGAACCATCGCCCGACTCGTTGGAGTCCCCTCGGTCAATGATTGACTTGTTTGAGTCCATTGCACCTCTTTTGGTCCCATAGCGACCAACTCAACCCCTTTTACCCAACGGACGTGTTTTGCCCATTCTAGCGCGATTCGTGAACAAACGCTTAATAAGTCTCCCAAGCGCGAGCATACAAGCAAGACGCTTAATAAGTCTCTCGAGCGCGAGCATACAAGCTACGTTTTAATCGCAAGAATTCGGTTAAAACATCGTCCATTTAAAATTAACCAACACATGTACGTTTTTTCTACCAAAGAACTACGTACGCTTTGAATTCTCCGACTACCGGGAGATACGTAGGAGCAAGATCGACATCTTGTCAAGCGCAATAATAAAAACTTTTTTTTCTCTTTCATTTGATTTTATCTCTTTCCCCCCTTTTTAGTATATTTTCTTTTGACATAGATAAACATGCGCGCAAAACATTTAAAAACAATTCAAGCTTTAGCCAAATAGAAGGTTCCCGTTGAGTACAACGGACGTGAGGGGTGCTAATACCTTCCCCTTGCGTAATCGACTCCCGAACCCGACAATGGTTGCGATGACCAATCCTTTTCCTCATCGTCAAGGGTTTTATTATCGTTTCCCTTTTTTTTAAAAAAAACATAAGGGTTTATCAACGTTCCCTTTACACAAAAACTTTGGTGGCGACTTCACAAAGGCCCTCCGAGCGTTCGAGGACGTCCTCGGAGGATTTGCGCGTTTTTTTCATTAAAAACGAGGTGCGCACACCCCTATTGAAGTGCGCACTGAGGTACGGTACCCATGCAGAGCGAAAGGTAACATCTCATGCCAGTCTTTGTAAGTGATTACCATTTTCTGGACAATCTTCTTGATGTTTTTATTTGCGGCTTCGACAGCACCATTCATCTGAGGTCTGTAAGGAGAAGAATTATGATGCTCGATCTTGAACTCTCCGCACAACTCTTTCATCATCTTGTTGTTCAAATTGGTTCCATTATCAGTGATGATTCTATTAGGTACACCGTAACAGCAGATGATATGGTTCTTGATGAAACGGACCACGACTTGCTTGGTCACGTTGGCATAAGATGCTGCTTCGACCCACTTGGTAAAGTAATCAATGGCCACTAGAATGAAACGATGTCCGTTTGACGCCTTTGGTTCGATCCTTCCAATCATATCAATGCCCCACATAGAGAAAGGCCACGGAGAGGAAAGAACACTGAGGGTAGTTGGCGGAACATGAATCTTGTCGGCATAAATCTGACACTTGTGACATTTCCGGGCATGTTTGTAACAATCAGATTCCATCGTCATCCAGTAGTAACCCGTTCTCAACAACTTTTTAGCCATTGCATGCCCATTGGAGTGAGTTCCGAAGGAGCCTTCATGTATCTCACTCATCAACATCTCTGCTTCGCGTTCGTCTACACATCTGAGTAATACCATGTCAAAGTTCCTCTTGTACAAAATATCTCCATTCAAAAAGAAATTACCAAACAATCTTCTCAAAGTCTTCTTGTCTTTATTGGAGGTTCCAGGTGGGTATTCTTGACTCTGGAGGAAACACTTAATATCATGAAACCATGGCCTATCGTCAACGACCTCTTCAACTGAAAACACATGAGCAGGCCTTTCAAGACGTTGGATTCTGATCGTTGGCAGGTCATTCTGATGGCTTACTTCATACATGGAAGACAAAGTTGCTAAGGCATCTGCCATCTGGTTCTCATCACGAGGGATGTGGTGCAGCTCAACCTTGTTGAAGAAGGTTAACAAACGTCTTGCATAATCTTTGTAAGAAATCAGGCCGGGGTGGCGAGTTTCCCATTCTCCTTTGATCTGATTGATTACTAGCGCTGAATCCCTATATACATCAAGGTTCTTGATTCTCAAGTCAATAGCTTCTTCAATACCCAGGATACACGCTTCATATTCTGCCATATTGTTCGTACAATCGAATTGCAGCCTTGCAGCGAAAGGGAGACGGTTGCCTTCAAGAGTGATAATGACTGCCCCAATTCCATTACCGTAGACATTCACGGCCCGTCGAATATCAAACCCCATCTGGACTCGGGATCTGGACCCTCTCCAAGCAATGGTTCATCACAATCTTTCATCTTCAAATACATAATCTCTTCATCGGGAAAGTCAAACTTGATAGGTTGGTAATCTTCAACTGGTTGATGCGCCAAATGATCAGCCAGGACACTGCCTTTGATTGCTTTCTGGGTGCGGTATTCGATATCATACTCAGACAACAACATCTGCCAACGGGCAATTCTTCCTGTTAAGGCCGGCTTCTCAAAGATATACTTGATTGGATCCATTTTGGATATCAACCAAGTGGTGTGGTTAAGCATGTAATGGCGAAGGCGTTTGGCAGCCCAGGCTAGTGCACAACAAGTCTTCTCAAGTAGGGAGTACCGAGATTCGCAATCTGTAAACTTCTTGCTCAAGTAATAAATAGCGTGCTCTTTTCTTCCAGTCTCATCCTGTTGTCCGAGCACACAACCCATGGAACCTTCTAACACAGTTAAGTACATGATTAGCGGTCTTCCTTCGACTGGAGGGATAAGAATTGGAGGCTCTAGTAGATACTCTTTGATGCTGTCAAAGGCTTTCTGGCAGTCTTCTGTCCAAACAATCCCCTGGTCTTTACGGAGTAGTTTGAATATTGGCCCACAGGTGGCAGTCATGTGAGAGATGAATCTGGAGATGTAGTTCAGACGCCCCAGGAACCCTCTTACTTGTTTTTTCTGTTTCTGGAGCAGGCATTTCTCTGATGGCTCTGACTTTATCGGGGTCTACTTCAATACCTTTCTGACTAACAATGAACCCCAAGAGTTTTCCAGATCTCACGCCAAAAGTACATTTGTTGGGATTCAGACGAAGTTGATACTTTCTCAGCCGTTGAAACATCTTCAGCAAGTACTCAACATGTTCTTCTTCAGTGCCCGACTTAACAATCATATCATCCACGTACACTTCTATCTCTTTGTGCATCATGTCATGAAAGAGAGTGGTCATGCCCCTTTGGTAAGTAGCGCCAGCGTTTATCAAACCAAATGGCATTACTTTGTAGCAGAAAGTGCCCCAAGGCGTGATGAAAGATGTCTTCTCTCTATCTTCAGGTGCCATCTTGATTTGATTGTAACCGGAGAAGCCATCCATGAAGGAGAAAACTTTGGACTTAGCAGTACTATCAACCAGTACATCGATGTGAGGTAAAGGGAAATCATCTTTTGGACTGGCCCTATTCAGATCTCGGTAGTCGACGCACATTCTGACCTTACCATCTTTCTTCGGGACCGAAACTATGTTGGCCAACCACTGAGGATACTCAGATGTAACAAGGAAGCCTGCATCAATTTGCTTTTGCACTTCTTCTTTGATCTTGAGAGCCATATCGGGACGAGTTCTTCTCAACTTCTGCTTGATTGGTGGGCATTCGGGTTTCAAAGGCAGACGGTGCTCCACAATACGGGGGTCTAAACCTGGCATATCCTGGTATGACCATGCGAACACATCAGCATATTCTCTGAGCAGCTCTATCACCCTCTGTTTGACAGTCTCTTCAAGCAAAGCCCCGATCTTGATTTCCTTCTTAACTTCCTCAGACCCCAAGTTGATCACCTCCACCGCTTCTTCATGAGGCTGAATGACTTTCTTATCATGTTCTAGTAATCGGGCAATCTCATGTGGAATTTCCTCATCCTCCTCCTCTTCGGCTTCGTAGACAGGGGACTCAAAGTTGGGAGAGAGCGTAGGGTTATCGTGTTCAACGGGCTCATTGATGTTTAGTCTGCATATATGATTCATGAATGATTTTAGAGAATGAGTGAAAAATGCAGACCTCTTGAAATTGATTAAAAAAAAGACAAAAAACATTTTGGGTTTTTTGTGTTACCATTTTCCAGAAAAGCAATAAAAAATTGGAATAAGCAACATTTTTCATTGATAGTGAAAGTACTTGAAGCAAAATAGCCCTACATGATTGCACTTTCGCTCGGGCAAGCCGAAAGGATTTTATTGAAAAAGCAAAAACAAGAAACACATTACTTTGACACGTGAATGACTAAAGGCACGTTAACAGCATCCCAATTACAAACAAGCCCTCCAGGTGTCACAAAAGCAGGTATCATCTCTTCAGAACCATCTAAGACAGCATTGGCTTCAGGCGGGGTATTGATGAACCCGGCACTATAAAAGGTACCACTGACAGAGTCCAAGCTGACACCGTACTGAGAGACGCTTGTAGAGGAAGCAAAACCCAGACCTTCACGATTCTTGTTCCCTGGCAGCTGTACTAGCTCTCCTCATTCTGCAGTTGTTCCTTCTTGTACTACTCTTTGTGCATCCTTCAAAGAAGCCATGGATGTCCCACTTTTCTTTGCCTCTTTACTCTCTATAGTCAAACCCTGGAAAGGTGTCCCCTTTGTATCATCAGCGCCAATGAAAGAAAAAGCCGACAAGTGGCTTATCAACATGGCTTCTTCACCGCTCATAGTTATTAGCTTCCCGTTCTTTACGAACTTCAACTTTTGATGCAGCGTAGACGTCACCGCCCCGACTTCATGGATCCAGGGTCGGCCCAACAAACAACTGTATGCCGCTTGGATATCCATCACTTGAAAGGTAATCTGAAATAGGTGTGGTCCAATTGTTATAGGCAGGTCTACTTCTCCGATCACCGACTTCCTTGAACCATCAAAAGCTTTTACTATTACTCTGCTTCTCCTTATGGGCGTACCCTTGTAGGAAAGTTGATCAAGAGTTGATTTGGCCATCACATTCAGAGACAAACCGGTGTCCACAAGTACATTAGACAATGCATCAGACTTGCAATTCACCGATATATGCAATGCCAGGTTGTGATTCCTACCCTCTGCTGAGAGCACTTCATCACTGAAACTTAGATTGTTACATGCAGTGATATTACCCACTATTCCACCAAACTGATCAATCGTCACATCATGATCCACAAAAGCTTGGTCCAAGACCCTCATCAAGGCGTCTCTATGAGCGTCAGAATTCAATAGTAATGACATCATAGATATCTTTGACAGAGTTTGCATCAACTGGTCAATCACTTTGTACTCGCTCTTCTTGATCAACTTCAAAATTTCATCTTGATCAGAGTCCCCACCGGCCCCACTAGACTGGCCCACCTCCTTGTTTCCACTAGGACCAATTACTGGCAGTTGTTCAATCACCGGATCACTTACTTTCTTCGGAAGTGCTACTGGGATGACACGTCCGTTCCTCAATATCTTGTTATTACTCGCAATGTTGTCGACGGAAGTTAGAGAGGGTAAGGGTACCTCCCGTCCATTTTCCAGCATCGTGGCCTGGTATTTGTATGGGATGGCTTTTTGGAAAGTATACGGCACAGGTCCCGGCAAACAGATCACCAGAGGAGTAGTAGTCGGCCTTTCCCTGTTGTATGCTATCTCCACCCGTTCTGGGATGTTGAACTCAGGTGTAATGACACACACCTCCTTCTCCTTCTTCGAGATGAGCAACTCTCTCCTATCTATCAACCCTTGTATATCACCCTGCACTTTCTGACATCCTCTTGGGTCTACAAGGCACACTTCGCACGCGGTATGATCGTGACTAAACAAATTCACCTCACACATCTTGATATGCATAGGAACCAGTGGCGTCCGAACATGTTGGACATTAAGAATGATACTATCTTTGCAACAGTCTTGTACCATATTAACAGACGGTCCATGATTCGGTAGAGGGTTAGCCTGAACGTTTGGGTTCTGGTCTCGGAAGGACAAGATGTTGGCTTGGACCAATCTCTGCACTTCTCTCTTTAAGCAAAGCAGTGCTCAACGTCATGGCCTGGTGCCCCTTGGTGGAAGACACATGTGCGGTCAGCTCGGTACCAACCAGGTAGCCTTTTGGGTAGTTGATGAGGCGGCCTTGTCTGTACCAGATTTTTCTCAAGCAAAGCTGGGAGCAACTCTGTGTATTTCATAGGGATTGGGTCAAACTGCTGGTTTCTTGGCATATGGTTTTGTGGATGAAGCTGTTGGGGGGCTTGAGGTCGGGGCTGTTGCTGGTAGTACGGTTGTTGATGAGGCTGTTGATAATGTTGATGGGGCTGTTGGTAAGGTGGTTGAAGTTGTTGGTAAGGCCTTTGTGGAGTTTGTAGTTTGTAGTTTGAATTTTGGGCAGTATTGGTGGATGGTGAAATGGCAGCAATGTGTTGGTAGGATGGGTATCTTTGTTGTGGTCTCCCGTGAGCAACCATACTGACCTCCTGTTCCTTCTTTCTTGGGAAGTGGTTCCCGAACTTCTTCCCACTGTTGGCGGGGGTACTCTCTTTAATCAGACGTCCTTCCTGGACTCCTTCCTCCAGGCGCATACCCATATTGACCATCTCAGTGAAATCGCTGGGTGCACTTGCGATCATCCGCTCATAATAAAATGAACCAAGAGTGTTTAGGAAAATCTTGGTCATTTCTTTCTCCTCCAAAGGTGGGTTGATTTGAGCAGCAATTTCTCTCCATCTTTGGGCATACTCTTTGAAAGTTTCCTTGTCCTTTTGAGCCATGGCCCGGAGTTGATCTCTGTCTAGGGCCATGTCTAAGTTGTACTTGTATTGGCGGACGAAGGCTTCTCCCAAATCATTGAAAGTTTGGATCTTGGTGCTGTCCAAACTCATGTACCATTTTAAAGCTGCGCCAGTTAGACTGTCCTGGAAGTAGTGGATGAGTAATTGATGGTTATCTGTCTGGGTAGACATCTTCCTAGCATACATCACCAGGTGACTTTGAGGACAAGTGTTCCCCTTATACTTTTCGAATTCAGGGACCTTAAACTTGGGCGGGATCTTGACATTCGGCACCAAACAGAGGTCGTGGGCATTTTTCCCAAAAAGATCTTTTCCCCGGAGGGCCTTGATTTCTCGTTGCATCTCGTCAAACTTTTCCTGGAAATCATCCATCCGATCCTGAGCCCCTACACTTTCTGTGTGAAAGATAGGTTCATTACCGTATTGGGTTGTATGAATCACTGGAGCTGAGAAGGCCATAGTAGCCTGAGGAAAAGTAACACCGGGTTGAGGAGCAGAAGTTGCAACAGGAATAGGGATGAATCCTTCACCGGAGCTAAGAGGCATGCCCCAGGGATATCCGTCGGGCATTGTGTATTGTGGAGCACTGGTGTGCGCTGTCGGAGCCGAAGTAGCAGTTGTCAACTGAGCTAGAGAGCTAGGGGAAGGAGATGGTGGATGAACTTGTGCGGCTGCCAGCAGCTTTACCAACTCTGTCAATTCTTCGATCTTGGTCCGCATGGATGTCATTTCCTCTTGAAGTACTTGGTTTTCTTGCTCCAAATGGTCCATTCTTTCTCTCTGATGTGCTCTAGTGTTGTACGTGTAAGTTGGTTTCTGTTGAGGACGTCGGGCCACTTTCTTGGACTAGGCAGATGGACCTTCGGAAAAAAACAAGACGTGAGACTCGGCTTGAGAAACTATGAATGCAATATGATGCATGATTATGCGTATGTAAAAAAAGAAAGATATTTTATCGAAGGACTTTGTTGAAGTTATTGTAAACATCATGGTTTGAACATTCCATTTAAGCATTAAGATATTACAAAATAGTTCTTTTTGACAGATTACAAGACTTTGGAAGCTAGAATCTAAACATAAAACTCTAAAGACTTCAACTCAAGCTCCAGGAGTAGATGAATCCTCGGAATCTGAATGTGCACCAAAGAACGAATCCGTAAACCTTCGCTTCCTTTTAGAATCCCGGCTGAGCAAAGCATCTTTTTGCTGAAGCAAATCATCCTTCTCGATCATCCGTTGGTTCTGAATGAAAAGCTCATGATTCTTCTGCGCTAACTTCCCTTTCAAGGTCTCATGCTCTCGCTCGAGCTCCTGGTATCTCCTTTTCCAAGTTTCCTTCTCTTGCTTTTCTTTGGTTAGCTGCTCCTGAAACTCTTCCTTGGTGTCAAAGGGGATAGGCAAGGATGATGGTGGGATGGTGGAGGATAGGTATCTAGGTAGATGGTAGGGTAAGCCAAAACTCATGGTCCTATCAATGACCCACTGAGTATAAGATTCATGTACATAATCAAATTTCTTCCCCATCTGACTTCTGTTAAGTCTGAGGATAGCGCTCCAAGCTTGTGCGAATCTCTCTCTCCTGTTTGAGTGGTCTTCATGATAAAGGTAGAACTCACTGGTCAGGGCAAGGTTGTTTGGTTTTGTTCTCATTGGGTAACCGAACTGTCGACGGGCTAGAAAAGGGTTGTAGCTAATCCCGCCACGCATACCAAGAAGAGGTACGTTGGGGTATTCACCACAACTAACAATAACTTTCCCTACGTCACAGGCTGCCTAGTACCAAACTATGTCCGAGGGATGGAGGGCCATGATTCTGTGGGACCAAGGAAGATCTTCGAGGTTAGCTTTGAAAGTATGAGTTTGAGGTAGGTGGGAGATAAACCATATGTAGAGCAGTGGTGCACAGCAAAGAATAGTTCCACGGCCGGCTTGGGTACGGTCATGGATGGAGTGGTAGGTATCAGCTAGTAGAGTGGGTACAGGGTTTTTGGAGAGGAAGATTTTGATGGCATGGATATCAATGAAGTTATGGATGTTTGGGAAGAGTACAAGGCCATATATAAGGAGGGCTAGGGTGGAATGGAAGGCAAGGGTGCTAGCTGCTTCAGCAAATATGGAGGCTTGTTGATAGAGGAAATGGGTGGGAAGACCTTGGAGGCCTCCTTTAGAGGTAAGGTTTGCTTGGATGATGGAAGTTTCAAGGTGGAGAGCGGCTGCGATGTCGGAGGGTTTAGGGATAGGTTCTAGGCCATGGAATGGTATTTTGTCAGGCACGGGTAACCCAACCAGGTATGAGTATTCCTCAAGTGTAAGGACAAGCTGGTAGTCAGGAAAGGTGAAGCAATGGTAGAGTGGGTCATAGAATTGGACCAAGGTTTCCAGACATCCTTCCTCAACATCTACTATAAGGATATTAAGTAGTCTTCCATGATGAGCTTGAAAATCCATTGGATCGTTTACTAAAGAACCTAGCTCCCTTAATTTTGACAAGTCTGGTTTCTTGAAAAGATACTTTTTAGTGCTTCTTCGTGGAATGTCCATATCTACAATGTTTACAAAAAGTTCATTTAAGTCCTTCGATGTTTTGGATGAAAAAGAGTTTATGCATGGATGCATGTATGCATGATTATGCTAAAGAGCGGAGAAAACATGGTGAGGTTTAAGTCCATAAGGTAGGAGTCAAGGGTAAACACGCCATTTGGTAAGGACTATGGTTTCATTTGTACCTGTATCACGGGTTCTACCAAGTTCCCAAAGTCCTCAACCCCTTCCAAATATCGTCGGGTTACGAGATTGACTCCCGATCCAACAATACTTGTAAGAAAATCTCGTTTGAGTGTAGTATCGCGTATCAACTAATTCAAGATTACTCTTGGTTAGCCACCGCACTACGTCCTAAAAGGCCAAGATGGGTTAAAGGTAACTAAAGGTCCTCAACTTCATAGGTCACTTGAAAATATCAATGCCGAACATGACTTACTCATGCCGACATAGTAATACTTCCAAGATCCCTCCATTGAGCTGGGTTATCACATGTGCCACATCCGAAATTTACCCTCGGAAAGCCACTTTGATTATACCACCATCCTATCTTATGTTTCCCTCAAGTC
Organism: Medicago ruthenica; assembly: GCA_018208015.1. Lineage (NCBI taxonomy): Eukaryota > Viridiplantae > Streptophyta > Magnoliopsida > Fabales > Fabaceae > Medicago > Medicago ruthenica. The sequence continues at coordinate 28,477,306 of CM031373.1, read as the reverse complement.
CGGGTGTAGGACTTATCTCACCACTCACGTAAAAGAAAAAAAAACACATAGGCACATATTTACATATATATATATATATATATATATATATATATATATATATATATATATATATATATATATTTTAAGCAAGTTATAGCACAAAATAATTTAAATAAATTCAAGTTAGGCTCAACCCTCTTAGGGAAATCCCCAGTGAAGTCGCCATTTCTGTCGCGGTGATTTTCGGAGATCAAGCTATTGATTAGCGTTGACTCACTAATTTTAATTCACGACTAAACTTTTAATTTTTCAAAAGAAAAGGGGAAAAAGTTCTAAATTACCACAATTTTAAAGATTTAGGGTTCGGGGGTTAGTTACGTTTAAGGAAGGTGTTAGCACCCTAAACGTTCGTAGTACTCTACGAGAACCTCTTGATTTTATTTATTTATGTTGGCTATAACTTGATTATTTTTTTTAGAGACAGAATTAAAGTAATGAGAAAAGAAAATGTTTTATTTTTTTATTTTTTATGATTTGGAAGGACAGAGTCCTCTGCCTACGTACCCGTGAGGGATCAAAACCTCGTAGTTCGGGGTAAAAATGACGGTTGATTTGTTTGGTGTTTTTTATTAGTTTTTAAAAAAAGGTTTTAAAAATAAAAGCCAAGTGGCAAAATGGAATTGGTTTGTGTTTTTTATTTTTGAAAATGATTAAAGTGTAATTAAAGTAGATTAATGGTTATTTAAAGAAAATAAAAGAGAAAAAAGCGGACACTTGATTGAAAATCAAGGTTTATTAAGAAAAGATTTTTTTTGAGTTTTTCATTATTATTTGCATGTTTTTTTTGTTTTTTTTGTTTTTAATTAACTAAGACTAAAAAGTAACTAAAAGCTAAACGCGAGGAAATTCCGTGGTGACGTTGGATCACCACGAAACCCTTTTGAAATTAAACTAACCTAATATTTTTGTATTTTTTTTTGTAAAGCGAAATAAATAAAATAAATAAAAGACGTAAAGCAGAATAAATAAAGTGTGAGTGTCAGTGCATATTCTCATTTATTTTTTTTTACGTTGATCCTAAGTACATTCTAATAAAATGAAAATAAAAATGACAAAATGATAAACAAGGAAAAAAACAAAATTGCAAATGTATGAAAATAAATATGCTAGAATAAAACTAAAATGAAAATGCATGAAATAAAAGGAAAATAAATAAAAATAAAAATGCATGATGTGTTAAAAAATTAAAGGCAACAAAATGCATGACAATAAATAAAAACTAAAAATAAATGCAAGAAATGGTAAAAGGAAATAAAAAAAAATAAATAAGAAAAGGAAGGGGGGTGCAGTAGCAGGAAAGGGGGTATAGAAAAGAAACCAGAAAAAAAAAGAGGAGAAAAGGGAAGTCTGGGCCGCAGGGATGCCCATTGGGCTGAAGGGAAAGAGAAACCAGACCGGTTCGGTTCAAGAGAACCGAACCGGTTCAAGCTCTATATATAAGCTAAAAACGGTTTTTTCCTCTCATTCTTACAAAAACTTTCTCTTTCTTCTCCTCTCCTCTCCCTCTTTTCTGTGAAAACAAAACGGCCTGAAGATGCTCCGGCGCGGTGGCCGGCCAGCCCAGGGGGCGGCGCCACCGCGCCGGAAAAAAAAAACTCTCCTTTTTTTTTAAACAAAATGTTTTTTTTTAAACTCTCCTCCTTCTTTTCTCTTCGAAATCGGCCCTGGTTTTTCAAAAAAAGTCTCAAAACGTCACAGATCTATGTTTGAACTTTGAATCTACCTTTTGAAAAGAGAACGCGTTCGGTTCCGGTTGTTGGGCTGGTTTCGCGGTTGGTTGGATATGCGTGGTTGTGGGTTTTGTAACGTGCGTGTATGTGGTTTTGTGGGTTATGGAGGTACGGCTGTTTGTGTGTTGTTTGTGGCTGGTTGTGATGTTATGTGGTGGTGGGAGATGTGGTCGTGCGTGTGTTTGAGTTGGTGGTAAGTGATGGCCGAATGTGATGTTATGGGTTGTTGTTTGCGTGGTTTGTTCGGAGAGGGTAGGAGGGGCGCGGTTTTGAGTGGTTATGTGGGTGAGGTGTGAGGCCGTGAGGGGTGGTTGTTGTTTGTGTAGAGGGGCCGTACGGCTGTGTTGTGTGTGTGTTGTTGGGTGGTTGCTGTTGTTGTGTTGGTATGTGGGTTGTGGGAGATTTAGGGAGGTAGGGTTTGGCTGTACGTGTGTGTTGTGTTTGTGGCAGGGAGTAGTGGTGGTTTGTGGCAGTTGATTATGGAGGAGTGAGTTGTTTTCTGATGGTTTTTGTGTTTCAGTGCTGATTGCCGTGCTGTGGTTTTTGATCGTGTTTTTTTTTTGCTCTGGTTACTGTGTCTTTCCTGATGGTGGCCTCCTCCCTTTTTATTATGCTGTGCTGATTAATGTGACTTAAAAGCCAATAATGGACAATAAACACAATTAATCAGCAAAAACTAAAAAAGGCAACCATTAAAATGGTTATTAAAAATCATTAAGATCAAAAGTCAGACTTTTTAATTTAAAAAAACGAAAAATAAAAGAAAATAAAACAAAAATGATAATAAAAAAAAGGAAAATAATAAAGCTAAAAAAAATAAAAGAAATAAAAAGTAAAAAAGACAAATAAAGATAATAAAAAAAAACGTCGCCTTCGGAACCAAAAAAATGAGGTATTTTAAAATACCTCCCTGTCGAAATTTCGACTCAAACGACGAAAAAAAAAAATTCGAACCCAGAGATGAGTAAAAAAGAATCTCAGGTCAAAAATTGTGGTATGAGAGATAGGACTTAGCGCCACCGGGGTCTTACCGCCTTTTAGTGATAGGTCTTAGTGTCAAGGAACTTGGTGGAATTTTAACCAAGTCTTTTAAAAGACCTAAAGACATTTTACTATGGTAGGGCATCGCCTTTTAGTGATAGGTCTTAGCGCCACCGGGGTCTTACCGCCTTTTAGTGATAGGTCTTAGCGTCAAGGAACTTGGTGGAATTTTAACCAAGTCTTTTAAAAGACCTAAAGACATTTTACTATGGTAGGGCATCGCCTTTTAGTGATAGGTCTTAGCGCCACCGGGGTCTTACCGCCTTTTAGTGATGGTCTTAGCGCCACAGGGGTCTTATCGCCTTAAGTTGTAGGTCTTAGTGTCGCAAGGGTCTTATCGCCTTTAAGTGATAGGTCTTAGTGCCACAGGGGTCTTATCGCTTTAAGTTGTAGGTCTTAGTGCCACAAGGGTCTTATCGCCTTGAGTTGTAGGTCTTAGTGCCGCAGTGGTCTTATCGCCTTTAAGTTCTAGGTCTTAGTGCCACAGGGGTCTTATCGCCTTAAGTTTTAGGTCTTAGTTCCGCAGGGGTCTTATCGCCTTTAAGTGATAGGTCTTAGTGCCACAGGGGTCTTATCGCCTTTTCCATAGTGAGTACGAATTTTGACAATTCTCCATGGTTAAGCTGAAACATAACAATGCTTGCAAATATCCAAATGATAAGTACGATAATAAATAGTGGAGGTACAGATTTGACCAACAAATAATAGCTAAGAGCTAAATTTACGGCGAGCTTGTTAACTCGAGCCGAAACAGCCGTTAGTTTAACTAAACTCAGTCACAATTATCAAAAGAGTAACCAAATATTGAAAAGATATAGGATATGATATTTTGCTAGACTAATGTAACAAAGTGGCAATGCTCATGGAACACCCCAAACAGAGGAAATTGTCAAAACAAATACTTCATTAAAACTAGAGTTGTGACTGAAATTTAGAGGATATTCTTGCAAGAATGAGATCTAACAGAGGTAACTCAAAGAGGAATGGGGGAAGAATTATACCTTCCTGTACTGGCTGTGAGTACAATGTATGGAAACTAGGGTTTCTGAGTTCTGTTTAGGTCATGCCTTGGGAATGATCCCAAGGTTACTATTTGTAGCCTCTCTTGGGCCTATCCGGTTATAGTTTTGGCCCTTTATGATTTGGGCCCAAAACTATGATTAGGGCGCCCTCGTAGGCTGTTGAGGGCGCCCCCAAAGAGTGTCCTTCAGGGAGGTCACCTAGGGTTATTTATGACTTTAAAGTGGGCCCTGCACCCTGCTGGAGGGCGCCCAGCCTTATTCCAAGGGTTCACACCCTTGTCTTTAGGATCTCAAGTCCTAAATGGTGAGATCTACGGTCCACTTCCATATGAGTGGAATTTACTTTTGTCATAAACCATTTCTGTAGAAAGTTACAATGCAAGGATTCACAAAATAAATATAAAAAGTACTAAAAGAGCGACCAATAATTTAGAGCGATATTAAAGTCACATGTTAGACCATTTTACTAGTAAGAACCATTAGTTGCTCAACATAGGATGTACTTGAAATATTCCATTGGCGTCTTCTTCATATGTGTGTATGTTGTCTATGTAAGTAGTTAGTTATCATCTATACCACCAAAAAATATTACATATATACGTATGGATACCCTTAAATTGTTCATTAATCAATTAACAAAGCTTGTTAAGGAGTTGTGATATTCATGGAACAACACATTCTCTTTCGAATCCTACATTTCACTGGTTTCTTTGACTAGTTGTACGGTTGCTATGCATACAGCAAGAATTTAATAACGACAACCAAATTCAGTATGCACCCGATGAATTACAACCAAACAGCAAGCTAGTAAAGTTTAAAACCACATCATAAAATAAATGGTGACCGTGAAGAGGCAGTTCAATCAAGAGGAAATCACAACACACATGAAGCAAAATAAGTCATTCCATGAAACAAGATCCAAAAATAGTGGCGTGTCAACCTAGGTTTAACTTTCCAATGCCTGAATTCATTATCATAAAACTTGAAAAATGAGGCATGAAAAGATCAAAACTATTCCAATTTTTGCTATACAAAGTCTAACTTACGATACTTAATTCATAGGTAACCTATCAATCCAAAAAGTTTAGCTATCTTTATAACAAGAACTAATGGTCCTTTGTATAAAATCAAACCAGAATCACAACTCAAAGTCTCTATAACAATAACTAATGGTCTTTTGTATCCTATATCTTTTTAATTGTACAAGAGTATTTAAATAAATAATAACGCCGAAAGGATAAACATGCATATGCAAAGACAATAACCGAGTAGATAATAAGGGCCACAAAAGTGGTACTGAATCAAATCGATAACCGTTTTCAAGAGAAAGTAAACCTAGGTCAATTAAACCCAAACATGTGATGTCGTCTGCAACCAAACATGATGGAACAATTTTTAAATATAAAGACTTCAACAAAGGGATTAACGGATGATAGATTTTAGAAAGGTACAACCTGACACCGACATGATGCCACGACTGGCCACCGATGGGCGATCTGACAACACGGACGCCTTTCCCGTATTCCCCGGCGTCATCCGAGGATAGGAAAGGCCATGTTAGGGAAGGCCAGGTGAATCACGGTGAGGCTGTGAAGAGGTGGAAAGATTGAAAAGGTGTGGCCAGGTCAGTTTTACCGGGCCCCACGGTGGGCGCCAACTGTTCCTGCTAGGAGGATCACGGTACCAATCCCCTGAGTGATGCTAGTACTCAAGAGCTTGGCTAGGGTTTTTTCTCTGTAGAATGAATGTCATGTCTGTGTGAACGTTCCGAGCTCCTCTTATACTTCCCTTGACCTAAGGGAAGTGGGGCGACCTTTTTGGGATTCCCAAGCCACCTGGCGCTGTGACTTGGTCTTCCTCCCCGGGGATTTCGTCCCACGATGAGAACGTGGGGGAGACTTAGCAAACGGGTCCAAATAGGACCGTTAGTTCGGGTTTCTACATGGACAGCCCGCCCTGGATGCGCTATCGGGGCCCTTCATCTATCCGAAATGTTACAGCGGGGCTTTGACCACGCCCACGTGGCGGGCATGTGGGGAGCGGGATCCAGTTTGTCGGGGAAGGCTGCCGCGTGTCCTGAGAGGAATAAGATGACGGTACAAAGAAGAAAAAGCCAACACAGTTCAACCCCCCTTATTGTGTTTTGCTCACCTCCAGTTGGTATCAGAGCTCCGGTTCTGATATTTCAACCCTTAACAGTGTGTCAGTGAGATCCTGAGAAAAACATCATGTCTACTGGTGGAGCTGCTAGTCCTGGTGGTGGAGTTATTGCCCCTGATTCTGGAACTTCAACTTCTGGAAACAACAGAGCTGTATCATATGACTATGGTGCATATGATAAATTTAGCTCTCATCATCACAGTAAACCTTCTATGTTCAGTAAATTTGGCAATCATTTTATTGGTGTTGATGACATTGTATGAAATATCATTGAAGATGGTATCACTATTCCTGTTGATGAAGAAGGTGTAGCAACTGACAGAAAGAAACTCTCAGATGCTGAAAGAAAGATCTATAAAAAGCATCATAAAGTGAAAGGTATCATTGTTGAAGCTTTACCTCACACTGAATACTTAAAACTGAGTGATAAGTCTACTGCAAAGGGTATATTCACTTCGTTGTGTTCTACCTATGAGGGAAACAAGAAGGTTAAAGAAGCCAAGGCTAAACTTCTTGTTCAACAGTATGAGCTGTTCAGAATTAAAGATGATGAAGACATTGAAACAATGTTCTCAAGGTTTCAGACTCTTGTATCTGGACTTCAAATACTGAAGAAAAGCTATACAACAGAGGATCATGTGAACAAGATTCTGAGAAGCTTGCCTGCTAGATGGAGACCTAAAGTGACTGCCATAGAGGAAGCACGTGAACTGGATACTTTAAGTATTGAGGATCTAGTGAGTTCTCTGAAATGTCATGAACTAGGACTCAATGAGGATGAACCTGTAAAGAAAGTTAAGTTTATTGCACTAAAGTCTAAAGGAAAGTCTTCAAAAGCTCTGAAGGCTAATGTGTCTGAAGAAGAACCTTCAGAAGGAGGTTCTGAAGAAGACACTGAAGCTGATGAGATGACAATGTTTTCCAAAAGACTTCAGTACATGGCTAAATGAAGCAAAAGGTTCTCTACAAGAGCAGTGGCTTCAAAGGATCAAGTTCTAGGAAAGATGATCAGAAGGGCTGCTACAACTACAAGAAAGTGGGTCACTTCATTGCTAATTGTCCAGAACTACAAAAGGACAAGTCTAAGGAGAAGTGAAAGAGCACTAACTCCAAGTCAAGCAAATTCAGAAACAAAATCAAGAAAAGCCTGATGGCAACTTGGGATGATCTTGACAAAGAATCAGACTCTGACAAGGAAGATAAAGAAGAAGCAAACTTGGCTTTAGTTGCAACAGTGTCTTCAGATGCAGAGGTTGAATCAGAATCTGATGATGAAGATGAGGTATATTCTAAATTCACCATATCTGAACTTGTTGATACTGTTAAAGAACTTATCAATCACTATCATAAGAAGTCAAAAGAGCTAAAACCTTTAAAAGAAAAAGTTGAGTGGCTGAATAAGGAAAGTGAGAAAGATCACCTTCTGATAACATAACTTGAGGATAAAAATTTTGAACTTATGAAAGAACTGGCTTATAAGAAGGGAGATAAACCCTTTAGTGAGAAGATTTAGCACTTCAAGAGTTTATCTTGACCAACATTAATAGAAGCAAGGTTGCATCTACGATTTATGGTGTTAAAAGGAACAATGGTGAAGGCATTGGCTTCACAGAAGATTTGCTAAGCAAACCTCAGAAAGTCAACCTGTCATCTGATCCTGATTGTATTAAGAAAGGTCTGAAAGTCTGCTTTGTGTCAGGAGCTGACAAAACTGAAGTTCTGAACAAATCAGAACCTAAAACTTCTGAATCCAAGGTTCTGAATAAATCAGAATCTAAGACTCTTAAGTCCAAAGTTCTGAAGAAAACAGAACCAAAGTCTTCAAAGGTTCGGACTCTAAAAAACTCAGAACCAAAGACCTTCAAGTCTCAAGTTTTGAAGAAATCTGAGTCAAGACCGGTGAAAGCTCAGGTTCTGAAGAACGCAGTGTCTGAGACTAAGACCCATTCAAGATTAATGGATTTACATCAAAGGTATATGAACAAGTCTGAGTCTTATAACTTCAAACACAAGGTGCAACAAAAGAATAAATCTTTCAGAACTAACCCAAGAGTACCCATAAAGATATGGGTACCTAAGTCTAAATTTATTTATGTTGTAGATGTGCTTAAGAGTAAAAGAAAAGCAAAGATCATGGTACCTGGAGAGTGGTTGCTCGCGTCACATGACATGAGAGAAGTCTATGTTCCAAACCCTAACCATGAAAGAGGGAGGAACTGTGGGATTTGGAGGAAACCAGAAAGGAAAGATCATTGGTACTGGTAAGATAGGTAATTCTTCCATTTCTATTAATAATGTTTGGTTAGTAGATGGACTCAGACATAGCCTACTTAGCATAAGTCAATTTTGTGATAGTGGTTATGAAGTACTGTTTGATAAGAATTCTTGTACAGTAATCAACAACAAAGATAAATTTGTTGTGTTCAAGGGAAAGAGAAAGAAAAATGTCTATAAGATTGATTTTTCAGATCTGATTGATCAGAAGGTAGTTTGTCTTTTGTCAGTGAGTGATGAGAAATGGGTATGGCATAAAAGGTTGGGACATGCTAACTGGAGATTAATCTCTAAGCTTAGCAAGTTACAACTGGTCAGAGGCTTACCATACATTGACTATCACTCAGATGCTCTTTGTGGAGCATGCCAAAAAGGAAAAATTGTTAAAACTTCTTTTAAATCCAAAGACATTGTCTCTACATCCAGACCCTTAGAACTACTTCACATTGATTTGTTTTGACCTGTTAGTACAACATCAATCAATGGGAAGAAGTATGGATTGGTAATTGTTGATGATTACAGTAGATGGACTTGGGTTAAATTCCTCAGAAACAAGAATGAAACATATGATGTGTTTAACAACTTCTGCATACAAGTACAATCTAAAAAAGAACTGAAAATTTTGAAAGTTAGAAGTGATCATGGTGGAGAGTTTGAAAATGAGCCATTTGAGATCTTTTGTGACTAACATGGAATTATCCATGAGTTCTCTTATCCTAGAACTCCACAACAAAATGGGGTTGTAGAGAGAAAGAACAAATCTTTACAAGAAATGGCCAGAACCATGATTCATGAATCTAACATTGCAAAGTACTTCTGGGAAAAAGCAGTTAACACATCATGTTATATTCAGAACAAAATCTATATTAGACCTATTTTGAATAAAACAACATATGAGTTATTCAAAGGAAGGAAACCAAGCATTTCTTATTTTCATCTGTTTGGATGTACCTGTTACATTCTGAACAACAAAGTCTATCTAAAGAAATTTGATGCTAAGGCTCATAAAGGTATCTTCTTAAGATACTCTGAGAGATCCAAAGCATACAGAGTGTATAATTCTGAAACACATGTTGTTGAAGAATCTATGCACATCAGATTTGATTACAAGAAGCCTGATAATAAAATATCAGAGTTAGTTGAAGCTTTGTAGATATTCAGCTCTCAGAAGATGCTTCAGAACCTGATGAGAATCCAGAGTCTGATGAAAGTTCAGAAGCAGACACTCTTCTAGAAGCTGAAACTCCTCCAGAAGCTAGTCCAAAACTAGAAGATTCTGAAGAATTTCATAATGAATCTCCAGAAGAAAATCCACCCAAGAATACCTTCAAATACAAGTCTTAACATCCAGAAGAGTTAATCATTGGAAACAAAGATAGTCCAAGGAAGACTAGACCTGCATTCAGACAAGTCTTCAATAATTGAACCTACTTCTGTTGATGAAGCACTTTCTGATGATGGATGGATAGTTGCAATGCAAGAAGAACTCAATCAGTTCCAAAGGAATGATATCTGGGATTTAAATGCAAAGCCAAATCACAAGAACATTATTAGAACAAAATGGGTGTTCAGGAACAAGTTAAATGAACAAGGTGAAATAGTGAGAAACAAAGCCAGACTTGTTGCACAAGGATACAGTCAACAAGAGGGAATTGACTATACTGACTCGACCTTCTCAGGCACTTCGAAATGGTCCCAGAATGGAGTCGATGATTCCAGTGAAATGGAAATTGCTCCGGTTGCAAGATTGGAAGCAATCAGGTTACTTCTATCCTATGCAGTAAATCATGGCATAACACTTTATCAGATGGATGTTAAGAGTGCCTTTCTGAATGGTGTCATTTCTGAAGAAGTGTATGTCAAGTAACCTTTTGGTTTTGAAGATCTAAAACATCCAGATTATGTTTTTAAACTTAAGAAATCACTCTATGGTCTAAAACATGCTCCCAGAGCTTGGTATGAAAGACTAAGTAATTTCCTACTTAAAAATGATTTTGTAAGAGGACAAGTTGATACTACACTCTTCAGAAAGACACTTAAGAAAGACATCTTAGTTGTTCAGATATATGTTGATGACATAATATTTGGTTATGCTAATGCCACTCTTTGCAAATAATTTTCTAAGCTAATGCAAGATGAATTTGAAATGAGAATGATGGGAGAATTGAAGTTCTTTCTTGGAATTCAAATCAACCAATGCAAAGATGGAGTTTGTGTACATCAATCAAAATACATTGTAGGAGCTTCTGAAAAAGTTCAAGCTTGAAGATTGTAAATTGATGTCAACTCCAATGCATCCAACCTGCAACTTAAGCAAAGAAGATAATGGCTCAAAGGTAGATCAGAAGCTCTATAGAGGTATAATAGGTTCTTTGTTATACCTAACAACTTCTGGACCAGATATTTTATTCAGTGTATGCTTGTGTGTAAGATTTCAATTAGATCCTAGAGAATCTCATTTGACTGTTGTTAAGAGAATCTTCAGGTATCTGAAGGGAACAACTAATCTTGGACTTCTTTATAGGAAATCCTTAGATTATAAGCTGGTTGGATTATGTGATGCTGACTATCCTGGCGATAGGATTGAGAGAAAATCAACCAGTGGAAATTGTCAATTCCTTGGTGAGAATCTGATATCCTGGGCCAGTAAAAGACAATCAACTATTGCATTGTCAACAGCAGAAGCATAATACATCTCAGCTGCAAGTTGTTGCACTCAACTACTCTGGATGAAACATCAGTTAGAAGACTATCAGATACATGAAAACACATTCCTATCTTTTGTGATAATACTGCTGCTATCTGCTCATCAAAGAATCCAATTCTGCATTCAAGAGCTAAACATATTGAGATAAAACACCATTTTATTAGAGGTTATGTTCAGAAAGGTGTTTTGGATATACAGTTCAATGATACTGAATATCAGTGGTCTGATATATTCACAAAACCCTTAACAGAAGAAAGATTTGAATTTATAAAGAAGAATCTAAACATGCATTTTATTTTAGAAAATGTTGACTCTGAATGAGAATTCAGAATCTGAAAGAATTCAGAAGCCAAAATTTATCAGACTCTCTTTACCGAGAATCTGAAGAATTTCAGCCTCTGAAGTCCAGAATCTGGATTAGTTACTTCTGATAGGTTTATAAGTGGAATGGTTTTGTAATGACTTTATGTACAGCTGTCCCACTAATAAAGGAGTGTGTCTGAGTAAGTCACTAATGTGGTTAGTAACTGTTGGGTATTAACTGCTGGGCTATGATGATTATGCATTGAAACTTGTCTCGTGCCCCCTTTGTCATTAATGTTGTGTTTGTTTGTCGTTACTTTTGAATCTTAACAGTTTTAACAAAAACACTTAATCACAATCACACCAAACACTTCACTACTCACACTTTGTTTTCTCTCAACCTTCGCGCAAAAACTCTACCTTCTTTCAAAAAATTCCTAGAAACCTAAAACCTTAAGAATTGAAATGGTTGGTTCTTCATCATCTACTCAGAATCTAGCAATAAATGTTCAGTCTAAAGACACTATTTTTATCAAGCCAAAGACCATGCATTTCAGTAAGGAAGATTTAAACTTAATCATTGAGAGTGTAGTGTATTTCGAGTCTCTAAGAATCAATGGGTGTGATATCTCAGAGTTCGTGAATTTTCAACAATGGAGACCCTTCTTCAACATGCTCAATGGACCATCCTATATAGAGCTTGTAAAGGATTTCTAGGTCAGAAGCGAGGTGTATGACAAAGAAGCTGCAAATAGGGAAGAAGCTTTGAAGATTGCTGAGAATACAAGACTGAAAGGGAAGTCAAGGAAGGAAATGGGTCTGAAGGAATTCACAGAACCTGAAATAAGGTCTACTGTGATGGGAATGAGTCTTACCATCACTGAAGAAATTATTACTAAAGCAATAAGAGCCAAAAGAGGTGGACTATTCATGACTGATACAAAGAAAATTAGTTCATGGGTGCCTCTAATCAAGAAGACTCTTTTTGAAGGAAGGGACTCTAGAAAGATTGTAGATATGCAAGCAGAACACAGAATAATGCATAAGCTGCTTTTGTCTTGCCTAGTTCCAAGATCAGGAGGGTCTGACTACAAATCTTTTGACTTGATGCACATGCTGACCTGGCGGATTCTGAAGAAGCCATTAGATCTTCCTGCCTACATTTTTCACCATCTCTGCACACCTATCAAAGAAAGTCTGAAAGGAAAGAGACATGTACCCTACACCAGACTCCTCTCAGAAATCTACTATCAAGGAAGACTGGTGGAGAGTCTGATATCCCTGGGAGTAGGATCAGATAGTGAACTTGGAGTTTGCAGTGGCCCCATCATATCAGGAGCTACTCTTGGGCACATGAAAATTATTCAGAAGAAGGAAGTAATAACTTCAGAATCTGATGTTTAGACCAATCTGAAGTAGAATGAATACTTGGTAGACTTTCCCCCCCATATCCAAACAGGACAACAAGGAAGTGCTTGCATACTTTGTGGCTGAGCATTTCAAGGAAACATGTGAAGTAATTACCTGGGACATGATCATTGATCACCCAGATGAACCCTGGAGAACAGTCAGGAAGAGAAAGGCTGAGTCTGAAATTGAAGAATTTGTAGTTCAGAAGAAAAATAAGAAAAAGAAGGTGTCCAAGTCTGATCTGGCACCTGTGCCTGAAGTTGCCTCTGAGGATCCTCAACCTCAAAAAAAGAAGAAGACATGTGTTAAACCTATTCAGAGGAAGCTAGTTCTGGAAGAATCTTCCTCTGATACAGAAGATGAGCTGATAAGAGAAAAGGTTCGGGAGAATACAATCAAGGCTGCTCAAGATGTAGTTGATTTAGCTGAGAGTCTGAAAGGCAAGTCTATAGAAGCATCACAGAAGATCATGACTTCTGTACTTGCAGTGAAGAAGGAGTCTGAGACTTCAGAAGCTGCAGATACTACTCAAGTTAAAGGTAAATCTGCACCCTCCTCTTCTCAGCCCATTGATATTTACTCATCCTCAACATCTAATGATGATGAGGCTACCTTAATCAAACCCTACACCCATCTCAACGCCTCCCCCAAACCTAAACAAGCCTCTCCCAAACCTACAACTTCTCAGAAACTACATATGCATGCATCAGTTCTTCTACCTCCTCAACCAAACTCTTCTGATTTCCTGCCAGACTCTGAGGAAACTTTAAATGTGTCACCAGTGCAGACTTGTTTGCCTGGTGATTCACCTTTAATGATTTCCAGATCATATTTATCCGAAGAAGAGATAGCCCTTAAGAAGCAAGAAATTGATGCCAAATTCCAATTAGGTAAACTGTCACAATTGTTTGCTAAAACTTGTCAATCTTCTTTCTCATCCTCTCCACAACCTAGTTCTTCTACCATAAATGTGTTATCACAACATCTAGGTGGAGAACTACCTCACCCTGTAATGTCACCTTTACCTAAATCAGCCTCTGAAACAACAACTTTTGAAGTTGTTTCAGAAATCCCAACCTTCACTAAAACCAGTATTGAACCCATAACATCTAAACCACAGAAATCACCTCCTTCTCTCACAGTCTTTGATACAGTGTCTGACTCTCAGTCTGTATCAGAAGACAAGCCTATATTTGTTGAACCATTAAATCTCGCCAAACCTGAACTAGAACCTAAACATCAAACCTCAACTTTTGATGTTATCATGACTGAAGCATCAGAATCTGAAATCATTCCTAAATCCCAACAACAAACTATCCAATCTCTGCTTGTAGCCTCTGATGACAATCATACTTTAGTTGAGTCAGAATCTCATTCTGATACAACTATGGAGATTGTCACAGATATCCCCTATTCTTCTACTCAAATATCTGTCCCCATCATCCAACCTCCACCCATCCTTACCTCGAACATTGGGTTGCAAGAAGTCTGCAGAATTATCTTTGACAGCCTGCAAGAGCTTCTGGACTCAAGACTTCAACCTATTCAACTGGTAAATTATGAAGATAAATGGAACAATCTGAGAGAGCTTGTGAACACAACTCTAGAACAAATGCAAGTTCTGTCAGTTGCTTCTCAGCAGAAAGCTTTTGACAGTTGGATCAAGGAAGTGGTTGTCAACATGGAAGCTGTGCAACTCAGAAAGGACATCTACAGACATATCTCAAACTCTGCCCCTTCTGAACAAGAAACTCCTGAAGTGTTAGGGTTCTGAAGTCTGGACTCTCCACTTCCTGGATATCTAAGTTCTTCATCAAACCAAAGCAACTTGTGATCAAGAGAATATATCTGGAAGAACCTGAGATGATTTAGTTCGTGGACAAGGTTCAATCAGACTTATTAGAGCAGAAGATTAAACAAGAAGCTATGGAAGCAAAGTTGCTAGAATTGATGGAAGCTCAGAAGAACTTGAATGCCAAGTAAGAGGAAATGGCAAGGAAACAAGATGATATCCTGCTACAACAATCAGACATGGCCCATAAGCAATCAAAAATGAATTCAGGAATTCAGGCTATACTTCAGATGCTGTAGAAGAATCAGCAACCTTAGGATTCTTTTTTCTTCGCACACCTTCTGTCTTGTTTATGCAATATGTTTGCTTCTGAATATTTCTCTGTTTTTGAATATTTTGACTGAGTTATTTATGCAATATTTGCTTCTGATCATTTTATGCTTACATCTGATTATATTGTTTTCTGTCACTTAAATACGTTTTTAACTCAAATCTTTTTGTTTATGCCAAAAGGGGGAGTAAGATTAGTAGTTTCATAGGCTCTGAGCCCAATTTAAGTTAATTAAAAATTGACTTAGGGAACTTTATCTCATCTTTTAGCCTCTGAGTTAAATTCTTGTGATGTACTTCTGAGCGAGGTTTTTAAAGTAAATTTAATTAACTTGGATAGAACTCAGGGGGAGATTACAAAACTCACCTTCTGGACTATCAAACTTAGGGGGAGCTTACAAACCTCAGATCCTATAGTTAACTTGTTAATTAGATTAACAACAATTGTCTATTAATACAGTTGTTTGTCATCATAAAAAAGGGGGAGATTGTTGGAACAAAATAGGTTTGGACAATGCCTCTTAAGTTTTGATGATAATAATGTATTATAAGAACAATTGGATATGTTAATATTTGTTCAAGAGTGCAGGACCATAGATAAAAATTTGTACAAAGATTTAATCATTCATGGGTTCTGAAAGAACAAATGAAGAGAAAAAGATTTGATTGAGAAGCTAAGCTTGAAGCCAGAATTTGAAGATGTTCCAAACTCTGAAGACTCAGAAGCTGAAGACTCAGATCCAGACTCTGAAGACTCAGAGGCTGAAGACTCAGATCCAGACTCTGAAGACTCAGGCTCAGACTCTGAAGGCTCCAGACTCAGGAGTTGAAGACTCAGAACTGTAAGCATTCTGTAGAAGCTGAAATACTTGATTCTAAAGCATCTGGGACATCTGCAATGGTTGTTGAGAATGTCAGAAGGTTAATGGATGTCATTGTCAATCAAGGACAAGAGTACAACCACGATCTCCAACATTCCCATGTGCTCTGTTCGTACACTGCAACTTCGTCTCCTCTGCAAACGGTTCATTCCATATTCAGGAAAGATTTCAAATTCCTTCTTTCATAGTACGTGAACCAAATCAAGAAACAAATCAACAGTGATTGATCAAAGCTTCTCCAATGGACTCTATGATGATTTGGCACCCTTCAATGTCTCTCTACTCCTCTATACAAAAGACTGAAGACTTGAAGCAATTATAGAAGACTCTACAATTTTTACAAGTGCCAATACTCTGCCAAAATCTAAACGCATCAAACACTTAGAAATTCTTACAAACTTTCTTATCTTAGAATTTCTTAAGTCTAAAGTCTGATAAACTGTGTTGTATTTTGTGAGCACCTCTAATAGTATATCAAGTGTTCATCCCAAACAAATTTTGTGTAACTTTATTTGTTAGAAGTCTCTTACTTTGTGTTTTAGCATAAGAAGTCTCTTACTTATTGTTTGAGCATTAGAAGTCTCTTGCTTTGTGCTTGAGCAATTTGTAATCATTGGATTATAGTGAAAAATCTCTTGTAAGTGACAAGGGGATTGGACTACTTCCGGATTGTGGAAGGAACTAGGATAATTGCTTATGTCTTTCTCTTCTCTATCTCTTTATTATCCGCTGCATTAGAATCTGAACTTGCTTCAGACTTTGAAACTCTGCATTTGACTCTGAGCCCTTGATCCAGACTCTGAACTCTATCAGAATCTGAATCTAGTTTTTAGTCAAGTTTTTAAGAAGAAGAAAAAGCCAACACAATTCAACCCCCCTTCTTGTGTTTTTCTCACCTTCATAGCATTTTAAAAATATTATCGAGTTTTTAGCAAAATCGAGTTTGAAAACAGTTTGACTATTTGAATTTGTGCTTGAAACAATAACAATGACAAAAAGATTAAGACGATATAATTCACAATAAGATTTACTATTGAATTGAGAGATTCAAATGTTAAATTTTAATACAATCAATGATTAATAATTCTCACACCATATACAAAACTAGACAATTCTCAAACCAAACCTAAGAGCAATTAAATCAACTATACTAATGAACATAAGGTATATGTGTTTGATATATTGACACTAGATTGAATCCAAATGTGATCAATGTGAATTAAGAGAAAACCTAATTCAATGAATTAAGTCAATTTTAACAAAATGAAACAAGATCACATTCAAATCAATTCTAACAATTATCAAACAAACATATACTCAAAATAAACGAAATTAAAGAGGAAAGGGAAGAGAAACAACACCGAGATTTATAGTAGTTCCCCCTTTCGTCCTCGCTTCGGGGTACGCCTACTCTTCATGACGGACAAATGACTTCCACTAAAATTGAGTGTTTGATTACAATGTGTGATTGCAAGAACTCCTTCAATTACCCTAATTTTCAATTCCTATGCAATCACTCCCCCAATCTTCAAATATCCTTTGAAATTGGTGTTTCTTCGAGTCTTCGAATCCTCAATCACCAGTGCAATCCTTGAAGCTCTTGACTCGAACTCTTCTTTGCTCCGTCCGGTGGTTGGATCCCCTTCAACTCAAGAAGGTTAGAAAGAACCCCCAATACCCTTGAAGGTGGAATGAAATTACTCAATTCACTTTAGATCCTTGATTCCTAATCAATATCCTTGAAAGCAATCAACATACAATCCCTATAGCACTAGCAATCTATGACTCACACAATGATTATTAGAAAAAGTGTTTAACCTGAAGAACAAATGAAAAGGAGGTTTGAAGACTCTAGAGAGAATAGATGCAAATAATTCAGTGGTTTTGGTGTTAAGAGGATATGAGTATATATACAAAGGAGTGGCAAGTGCAAATATTTGGCCAAAAACAACATAATGAATCGAATCACTAAATGTGTGAATCGATTCATACAGCTACAAAACAAGCAAGATGAGATATGAAGATTGATACGATTCATAACTAAAATGAATCGAATCATATTGCATAGGATGAAGGTTGATACGATTCAATCACATATGAATCGAATCAACAAGCCAAAAAAACAAGTTCAGAAGAAACCAATGATACGAATCAAGCAAATTTGATTCGATTCAAGAATGATATGATTCATCAATTCATGAATCAATTCAAGACACATGGAAAAATGGAGAGACTTCTTATGATACGATTCAAATATATTTGAATCGAATCAAACTGCTAGAAACATACTTTCGCCAAGAGAAATAAACTGCTAGGTGCTTTAACATGATTACACGCTATATCAATCAACAATAAAACATCATCAAATGAACCTATCTAATGAACACCACCAAAACAAAGACCTATAGGTACATATGGCTTCACATTCAGATACACCACCTCCATTCTCCCAGAGAAAAAAGGCCGAAGGTGACGATGAAGAAGGAAGTAGCCGACTGAAGTGTCATACACAAAGGCCATTCAACACCATCGACTCAATGATCTCAGGTCCGATAGGAACAACAAGCAAGTCCATAGACACCATCATGATCACATGATGAGCATACAAACATACAACATTTGTCTTTCAACAACTATCTCTTAGGACAACTAGCTAATTGGTGGATTCAACAAAGGAAACTTCACACTCTCGACAATCATCAACTTGATCGTCTAAGTGATTGTAGACACACCATCATCCTTTCGTAAAGTCGTTGTCGTCTTGAGCCGCATTATCATCCATCTCAACATTAATCTATGTCCACTTTGGATCATAAGCTAATATATTTCTTTATCAAGTAGTTTGATAGTTAAAATTTCTCCCTTTAAATAAATAAGTAGGAAATCCAAAATTTAATACAATTTTCGTGTCAAGTGAGTTATGCTGACGTGACAAATAAAGAAGGAAATGAAAAAGTAGAATTGAGTAGAATAATTGATTAAACATTTCTCTATATATAAAACATATATCCACACCATCCAATCCCTTTCTCCTGCTTCGGTAACTGCACATAGAAAAATCAGTTTCAGGCCAAAGAAAATAAGAAAGAAAGAAATTGGCGGTGCTCTACCACCGATCACTCATCGGATCCCGGCGAACTTCAGATCGCTTTTCTTGCTTCTCCGGTAAGTCCGTTGATCATTTTCACTTCTTGGATCTGAGGTTTCCGATTCTTATTCTTTTCTTTCGGTTATCAAGTTCAATTTCTGAGTATTATGTGGAAATGAAGTTCTGATTCAGTGTTATTTGATTATTTTTGGTTGTAGTTAGGATTAAAGTTAAACATTTGTAATATGATTGATTGATAGTTTAAAGTTCAAATAATCTTTGCAATGACAGTGTATTTGATTATTTATATTTTATATAGTAAACCCCATACAAGTTTTGAAATGCTTTTTTGAGTTACAAGTTTAATGGAAGTGCACTGACGGTGTAAACTAGTTTTACACCGTCATCGGATAAACACAACATCTTGCCTGGTATGTAAGCATAGATTATAACCGCTTTTTGAAAATAACTACCCAATTCACAATTCTAATTGGACGTCAATGTATAGCTAGTTTACACTGACAGTGCATGTCCATTTTCTCTATATTTTATGGTATATGATTGTTTATTATTGATATTCTTGTGCAGAAATTTGTTCCTTCACTACTTTTGGAGGCATTTTGTTGTTGGTTGTTATACTTTTACTGAAAAATTGTTATATATGGGCTGAGGCACATTTTTCATGGGAGGTGTGGAAGATGAAGAACCAGCATTAAAACGAACAAAATTGTCGTCTAAAGGATTAGTTAGTCTCTCTAACGGTTCATCTTCTGTGGAGCGTGTTGTAGGATCTTCGAGTGACTTGATGGCTCGGCCCCTATCATCTGAAGGGGACAACGAAGTTGTTGGTTCAAAAGGGATCATAAAAAAAGGGGAGTTTGTAAGGATAATTACGAAGGCATTGTATTCTCTTGGTTATAAAAAGACCGGGGAAAACCTAGAGGAGGAGTCTGGCATACCGTTGAATTCGTCTGTGGTAAATGTGTTTATGCAGCAGGTACTTGATGGTGATTGGGAGGAAAGTGTATCCACGTTGAAGAAAATTGGTCTTGAAGATGAAAGAATTGTTAGAGCCGCCTCATTTTTAATATTGGAGCAGAAATTTTTTGAGCTTCTCGATGGGGATAAGGTTATGGATGCATTGAAGACATTGAGGACTGAGATTACAGAACTTTGTGTTGATAGTGCTAGAATTCGTGAACTTTCTTCTTGCTTATTGTCACCATCCGACCAATGTGGTTCTTCTGGTCGAGATTTTATAAGGGCGAGGACTCGGTTGAAACTACTGGAGGAACTACAAAAACTGATTCCCCCGACTGTAATGATTCCTGAGAAGAGATTGGAACATCTAGTTGAACAAGCCCTCATCTTGCAACGAGATGCTTGCTCGTTTCACAACTCATTGGATAAGGAGATGTCATTATATTCAGATCATCACTGTGGAAAAACTCAGATTCCATCTAGAACATTACAGGTTAGAAAATGATATGTTGAAAAGATGTTGAGGTTTATATGGGGATCTTTATATTTGATCTTTCTACGTAACTTTGCTGTAAGTGTTTGCAAACTCTCCGTTGTTGACTTGGTAGTGGCAAAATATCATTTTTATTGTTATCCTTTTGCAAGCTTTTAACTGTATGATAATGGCCAGTGATATGTATTGAATAATGGCTAACTTGTTCTCTGCTGCTTTCTGATTAGCTGACACAGTCAGCATTTTGGTA
Organism: Medicago ruthenica; assembly: GCA_018208015.1. Lineage (NCBI taxonomy): Eukaryota > Viridiplantae > Streptophyta > Magnoliopsida > Fabales > Fabaceae > Medicago > Medicago ruthenica. The sequence continues at coordinate 28,456,802 of CM031373.1, read as the reverse complement.
GCTGCTTAGTTGTCTAACTGTCAGCAGTCTATAAAAACCCGATGTAACCTTCACATTGTTCAATGAATTTCTGGAATATTTTTCTTCTTTTCATTTTTTTCATCTATAAAAACTTGACATAACTGTCCCGTAAGAACAGCTCAAAATAGTAAAAGGATGTAGGGACATTTGATACGCTGGGGCACGTATTTGAACCCCCAATTCCCCACTTCTCAGCAAGTGATGTAGGTTAGTTTCGCTACTAGGCTTTTTAGAAACATAAAAGTAAAAGATGTAACGTTCACATTGAAATGAGAAGCCAAAACATTTGCACCTTCTATCGCAGTTTAATTTCATCAGTGTACTTTCCACTAGTGTTTTTTTTGTTACCTTGTTACATTTGATAGATGTGCTAAATTTTTAAAGGATGTTTTGAAGTAATAGATTTTGTGAATATTTAACGCGGCAACTTGCAAATACCTGTAAATAATAAAAGACCAAACTTACTTATCTCTTGTCTGGTTGGTTATCTCCTCCTTTGAAGCCTCTTCTAGTTGTCGATCTATTGTTGTCGTTCTCAACCTTATCCTTGGCTACATCCTCCCCTGTTTCCATCTGTGCTTGTTGACTTCAGTACTTGTAACTATAGATGCTGTTGCTCTAATTGAAATAGTTCCCTGTCCCTGTTCTTTTTTCTGTGTCACGATCATACACTTTATTGCCATAATTAATTCTACAAATTTAAGCACTGCTTAAAGCAGAAGGCAACACTTCACGTGGGCCCAAACCCATGGATTATCTACATGCTCCCTGAATGCTCAGGTTATAGTTTTGATGTGTAAAGCATATTCTTTTGTCATCAGGGGAGTTCCATATGTGGTATCACTATCATCGTCACACCTAGTTCTGATATTCATGTCCACTTGATTTAGGCACATAACTCCAACCCAAATTTAATCACATGTTTCAGTCTGGCAATGGTTGCTGGTTTGAGTCCAACTGAGATATAGAGATATATTTTAACAAGTTTTTTTTTTTAAAACATTCCCTAATTAAATAACAAATTTTACTGAGAAAGCAGGCAAAAAAGAACTCTAAGGGAAAGGTCTTAAAATTGAAGATAAAAAAGAATGATAAAGCATCAAAATAAGAGTTTCCAAACCATTCCCTAACTCCTTAATGTTGTGAGGAGATGACCATTTATAATTAGGGGTATGCTAGTAAATGTATTTTCTCTTTTCCACTTGACTATGATTCTTAACAAGTGTGAAAGTATGTATGTTTGCTTACAATTGAATCCAGAGAGTACATAAATAAATATTATCTTGTTTTCTAACTGGAGAAATCAATCAGGGTGACACTAATGAACATTGAAGGATTTTATAGGACAGGACCTAGAGCTATCCAAAGCCGAACTCCATCCTTAATTAAAGGACATTATCAGCAGTCAATCAAAATAGAAAATAAAAGACTTCCGAATCTCCTATTTGTTAACATATCAATATCTTAAAATAAAAAATTTGAAGATACAATTGAATCATTAGAAGTATAGAAATGGACTAGAATTTGGTCTTTCTTTTTCATAGAAAAATGTTAGAAATTTAGTGGTTAGAACTCCTTCAATGCCCTTCAGCTTACCAACCAAGCTGCCAACCAGGGACATTTTCATTGATTACTAAGATGCATTTTTCTCTTGCGAAAAAAGAGATGCATGTCTCCTTAATTGGAATTGCAGTTTGGTCTATTCTTTATGATCTAATATCTTTTCAGAAGTTAATTTTTAGTTCAGGAAGAGGAAAAGAAGAAATAGAACATAGTGTTAGGATACTGGGTTTGGGCTAAGCCCAACAAATGGGCGGAATAGAGAGGTTAGAGGCGATGGGCCGATGTGGCAGTTAGTTGGAAGAGGCAGTTGTTTACAGAGGGAGTGAGAGTGGAAGAAAAGATATGGAGTATCTTTTTAGTTAGAAACCGATGGGTTTGACAGAGATTGAATTGTCTCTTCTCTAAGAAATAGAACATAGTGTTAGGATACTGGGTTTGGGCTAAGCCCAACAAATGGGCGGAATAGAGAGGTTAGAGGCGATGGGCCGATGTGGCAGTTAGTTGGAAGAGGCAGTTGTTTACAGAGGGAGTGAGAGTGGAAGAAAAGATATGGAGTATCTTTTTAGTTAGAAACCGATGGGTTTGACAGAGATTGAATTGTCTCTTCTCTAAGGAGCAATAATAGCTCTGGAGTTACAAGAGTTTTTCAATTTTTAATACATTTAGTTTCCTAATCAATAATACAATTTCTTGCACTCTTTGTTTTGGGTTGCTTTCAAGGATGAATAGTGACAAAAGAGTTGGACTGAACTAGATAATTCACTTATTGAGACATGTAATATTATAGAAGGAAAAAGGCATAAGATGATCATAAAATTGTTTGCGCAGACTATGACGTGTAAGAGAATTCTGGATGAGTGGAGTATAATGTAATAGATACACATCACAAAAATTCAATTTGATTTTATGCTGGGAAAACTTACTAATGAAGCAATATATTTGCTATGACCATTAGTTAATTATAAAGATTAAGGCTTGACTTTCTTTAATTTTGGATACGGTGCCCAGAGAGGTATTGTTATTGTCAAAGGCACCAGGTAAGACTGCAGTCATATTCTCAAGTATATGTACAATAGATTAATGACAAGTGGGAGAACATAATATAGAAGTGTAATACTATACTGATGGTCGACTTGGAGTCCCTAATATAGTATTCTTTACCTTGGTCTTGGCTTGGGTATTCTTTCCGAAACAATGCCACGATGCCATGCTTTCTACAAATGATTTGGTTCTAGTTGGAGACAAGTTTCGAAAAAAATAGACGGGAAGTTAGAATTGTGGTCACAAGTTCTGGAAGCGTATGCTTCTATTTGAATATAAGTAAAAAAACATACATGGTGTGTACATTTTGTCGTAAGCACACAAATTGATAGGAAATGAAGGGAGATGTAAACCATAGAATACAAGCTGGGCTGGATGAAATGTAGGTATGTTTTGGACTCATTGCTGGGTAGTGAAGAGTCAACACGAAGTTACGCTTGATGTTGTAGAGAATAATTGTTATAATAGATTTGTGGACAGACACCTAGGAAGCCTTGATACTCCAAAAATGGAGAAGTGCCCATGTCCCGCATGTATACATCTTTAATTGGAGGAGTATCCAACTTTTTTTATTATTCTTTAAATAATAAAATTTTGATATGACTCTAAATGGGTTAACATATGGAATTTTATATCCACCCTATCTCTAACTATTCGACCATTCTCCATCGATCAATCCTCTTCACCAATGCTTCTACAATGTGTTAAAACCTAGGACGGGACCGTGTCATATTTTCTGCAATGGGAGCAAATTCAATTTTGTTTCTAATAATTGTAGTCATAATCATGTTATGTTTTGTGCAACCGCTAATCCATCATGACATTCTCATCTGTGACATTGATCTTGTCGGGTTTTAGCACTCTATAATCAGATCAATGCAGCATTGCAGATCTAATCGTTGTAGTAAAATTTCATTTAAACTGTAATTGTATTTTTCTATCAAGACCATTGTAGTGTAAGTTTTTTTATTGTTAGATTTGTGTATGCTCTATATGGTATGCTTTGATTGCTGTTAAACACGGAACATTTGACATGTTTAATCATGACAATCCTGCATTTCTTTCTATAGCATGAGCAGTATATTCGTTCTGATGCTATTTTATTATCCATCAAATATCTGACAGATATTAGATGCCCATGACGATGAAGTATGGTTTGTACAATTTTCACATGATGGGAAATATTTAGCTACAGCATCAAATGATCGAACTGCAATCATTTGGGAGGTAATATCTGATGATGAAATATATGCTTGTTATGTTTTAAACATCAGATCCTAAATGCAATGACCAATTGTAAGTTGTTATTCATATCATCCCAAATTGATGTAATACATGGACTCTTCTACAGTTACGTAAGATATCTGCATCTGTTATCAATAGCATAATCCCTGGTCCAACATTGTTCAATTCTATGTTACTTTTGTGTAGTTCATGTTTTATTGAAAAATAGTAAAAGACCATAACCCTCTTTATGATGCGTTCAAAATCAATAAATCATCTCTCATATAAGATCCAAGTTTGGGTTGTTAAATTAAGTGTAGTCTAAAGTAATCTCCCTGTTGCATCTTATTTGTGTTTTCCACTTTGTGTGTATATACCATTAATTCATAAATTTTAGGTGAAATAAAAATGTTTTAATCATCCCGGTGATGATACCATGTAAACTATCAATAACAAAGAAGATAATCAACACTGCTCTTAATTTTTTCATTTGACACATTAAGCTTCAGCTTGTCACGAACAAATCTAACCTAATAGTGACAAACATTGATACTTAGCAAAGCAAACCCCGAGAACTCAGCAATAATAGTAGGAAGGAGACTAGTAGATCAGATACAAGTTAAATGGAAGCAAATCCAACAAAGGATAAGTTGTGGTCAATGCACAGTCAAGCAGCCTCTCGGGGGTAAACAGAGGCACAAGAAGTAGCTTTGAATGTGAAACGACAGCTGAGCTCTCAATTAAATTTCAGCCGGAAAAAGTGGAATTGAACAATGGACTACAAAATGATTAGTCTAAAATAAAGACAGAAAAAGATCACTGGTGATGGAATCTGGCTGCTGGATAGTGCATGAGAATGGAGACAGCAGCAAGACTTCACCGGAGTAGTTGGATCTGGGGATTTTTTTTTTTTTTTTACTTTATTTGGAATGGAAAATGTTAGTTTTATGTTGTGGGTGGGGATAGAATGCACAACCACCTTATCACTTCATTCATTAACTTTTCCACCAAGCCAACCTTATATTCCCTGGATATGGATCTGGGAATAGTTAATTATGTATTTGCCCTCCATTACTCGCTGAAACCTTTTGAAAGTTATTATGTTTTACCTCTTCAAGTCGCCGTTTTGATTTACAGTTTAGCAACAAAGTATCTACCATAACTTGACTGGGTGATCTGCTCATAAGAATAAAGTATTTTTTTCGTGTTTGATGCATGTTTGTTGCATCTTGCTCCCGTAAATATTGATCAGCTTACACAGACACAATGTCACTTAATGCTATGATATTGGGTTTCACATATTTTGTTATTTGCCCTTCCTTCTATAGGTAGACACAAATGGTGGACTGTCTATGAAGCATAAATTATGTGGTCACCAGAAATCTGTTTCATCTGTTTCCTGGAGCCCTAATGGCCAAGAGCTTCTTACATGTGGAGTGGAGGAAGCTGTTAGGCGTTGGGATATCTCTACCGGTAAATGCCTGCAAGTTTATGAAAAGAATAGTTCTGGCCTGATCTCCTGTGCATGGTTTCCTTGTGGAAAGTATATACTTTCTGGCCTCAGTGACAAAAGCATTTGCATGTGGGAATTAGACGGGAAAGAAGTTGAGTCTTGGAAAGGACAGAAAACCCTCAAGATTTCTGATTTGGAAATAACAGGTGACGGGGAACATATTCTGAGTATTTGTAAAGAAAATGCAATACTGCTCTTCAATAAAGAAACGAAGGTTGAGAGATTTATTGAAGAGGATCAGACTATAACATCATTCTCTTTGTCAAAGGATAGCAGATTCTTGTTGGTTAATCTTTTTAACCAGGAAATACATCTTTGGAATATAGAAGGAGATCTTAAGCTTGTTGGGAAATATAAAAGTCATAGACGCTCCCGGTTTGTTATTAGATCTTGCTTTGGAGGGCTCAAGCAATCGTTTATTGCTAGTGGAAGTGAGGATTCACAGGTATTACTCTAATTGGTAGTCTATGAAAGACATCATGTTATCTTTGCTTTTGTGGTTGCCTTTAATATAGTCAACAGACGAGTGAAATATCATTTTGGTCCATGAATTGTAGGGGTGTTGTCAGATTAGTCTCTGAATTAATGAAATTGAGAAAAATGTTATTGAAAGTGTTCGTTGTCGGTTGTTTTAGCTACACAACCTTTTGGGTATTATTGAGTTTTAACTCTATGAGGACTAATGCGATAAGTAATTTTTTAGGGAGTAGTTTGATTTTGAATATTAACAATAATGACTAATTTGAAATATTTGCACTCGGAAGACAGTATCTAGAGCCTAAGATGACTAAGAATTTATAATTTTCAGAGACGTTTTGTCAATTTTCTGACTTTTGAGGTATCAACTTGTGAGTATCCTGCAATTTCAGAGACGAACTTGGACTTCATTCGTTGATTGACTTTCCCTTTATAATAATTTCTATAAATTCTATCGTGCAACAATTTATTTTATTGGATTTCCATGTTTGCTAGGTTTATATATGGCACAGAAGCTCAGGGGACTTGGTAGATGCGTTGCCCGGTCATTCTGGAGCCGTTAACTGTGTGAGTTGGAATCCAGCTAACCCCCACATGTTGGCCTCAGCAAGTGATGACCGGACAGTCCGGATATGGGGCTTAAAGTTTCTGGATGCGAAGTACCCAAATGCATACAGCAATGGGAACAGTCATCACTGCAATTGTGGGGGAACTTAGATGAAGGAAAACTATTTCATTTTCCATTTTTATCATTGCAATTGTGTAAATAAATACCTTTACTGTCCTTACAAGTTACAAAGAAGACACCCATTTTCCATTTTTATCAACTGACTTTTTAGCAGTCTCAAAATAACCTTTATGTTTATTTAAGCATTTTGGTTTGTCTTTATTGCCTTGAATTTGATTAATTGATTCTCAAGTGATTAATGAACTTGCGAGATAAACAAATTTTTCAAGAACCAACGACAGAATGTGAAAACCCCGTATTTCCATGGTGTGTCCATGCGATAGCATGTGCCTGCAAGAGTTAGGCTACTGCACAGTCGAAGTACAGTAAATGTCTGAACAACCAAGTAACAACAACTAAACATTATCTCATTAAGTGAGGTGGACTATTTGGATAAAACGGCGCAATAATGTTCCATCACAAACCGTATTTCTATCAAACTCATTAATCTCAAATTCTTTCTTAATAATTTTTCTTAATGGTTTTTTAGGGCTTTATCTTCCTCTAGTGGTTTGACTATCATTCATCAGATCTACTCTTCTTATTATAGAATCTACAAGTATTTTTCCTACATGCCCAAATAACCAAGCACTTGCACAAATACATAGTAGTCAATCACAGATAGCGGCTCGGCCTAAAGGTGAGAAAAACACAACCGGGGGGGGGGGGGGGGGGGGGGGGGTGAATTGTGTTAGCTTTTTGTGGATTCTTTTTCTTGGTGTTCAAAAGCTGTTCAGAATCTGTCGTGTACAGATTCTGATACAGAGTCTGGGTGCAGCGGATAGTACAGAAACAAAAAGATAAAGATAATGACAGAGAGAGAGAAAGCAGACACAAAACAATTTTTATACTGGTTCCTCCTACAACCCAGAAGTATGCTAGTCCCCTTGCACTTCCAAGGGATTTCACTATAATCACTCTGGATTACAACTTGCTCAAGGACAACTCCAAGAGACTTTCTTATGCTCAAGCACACCTACTCAAGACTTCCTGCTCTAGGACTCTTCCTAAAGACTTCTTTGCTTAAGCACACCTGCTTAAGACTTCTTGCTCTAGGACTCCCCTAAAGACTTCCTGCTCAAGGACAACTCCAAGAGACTTACAAGTGTTCAAGCATGCAAGAAAGAGACTTCCAATGCTCTAGGACACACCTAAGAGACTTGTAGTTGCTCAAGGTTTCACCAAGAGGCCCATACACTTTAGCTGCACAAGCTAAAGACTTCTAATTTGTTCTACACTTGATTTAACAATGTTTAGTGTATATGAACAAATGAACAGACTCTCTACAATTCTAGGATTCTAAGATATAAACTTGAATACAAATCCTAAGTGTGTTGCGCTATATGATTTGACAGAGTAATGACACAGTTTAATAGCAGAGTCTTGTTAACTTCTTCGTGGTCTTCAGCTCCTTTTATAGGCAAGGATTTGAGAGACGTTGGAGAAGAGTGCCAGCGCAAATAGAGTCGTTGAGAAGCTTCAATCAAGAATGTTGGTCCTTTGCCTGATATGGATAATCCCGTTAGATGGTCTTTGAATTTTCCTTTGCTGAAAGAAGAATTATCTGTTGCTTTGCTTTGTTCTTGATGTCCTTTGTCTGATTGTGCACGTAGACAGAAGAAGACAAAATAACTGCACCTATCAGAACCTTGATAGTGACAGTTCACAGAATGAGACAAAACCTACGTGGATTCTGGGTCCCTCATAACTTACTCAAGTCTGAGGGTGATCCAAGTCTATAGTGTAACACCCCGATTTTTAAATATTAATCCGTTAATATTATTATAAGATAATATTAATATTATTATTGGATAATGTTAGTATTATCGTTATTATAATGTATTAATTGCTAGATATTTTTATATTAAATTAGTCGGGTCAGAGATGTTATGGATAATACGGAAGTAGGGGAGTTAACCAGTTGGTTAAATGAAGAGAGGAATCAAAATAAAAATAATAGAGTCGGGAGGTGTAGAATATATGTTTTAAATAAGTGGAGGAGGGATGAAGTAAAAGAATAGTGGGCTGAGGAGAAAAAGGATCACAACGAGTGACCGGTCCGAATATAAATAGAAAAACATAGAGGTTAGGTAGTCAGTATTGCTGAACGTGGAAACGAAAGAAGAAAAGAGCAGAAGAAGAGGAAAACCCTAGCCGCAACAAGGTCAAGCCGAAAACGGAGATGTTCGAGGATTCGAGGTAAGGGGGAGAATTCATTCACTTTAGGGTATTTTAAACTATGATGGGGTTGTTCAATTCTTAAGATGTGATAGCTGTTATGATGAAGAATCCCAATGAAGAATTATGATGAATGAATGTAAAATTGTGTTGAATGATGAAAACTAAGGGAACCTAGTTTAGAGATTAGATTTAAGAATTGGATCATGGAGAGTGTATAATTAGATAGGGTAAGAGGGAATTAACGTCCAAACAGTAGGGTAACCCTAGGGTGATGATTTGGGATGAATTGGGTGTGTTGAGATAGAATTAAGTGGTTTAAAAGTGATTATTGGGCGAAAACGCACTTCTGAAACTGTTTTTCGTTGGCTGTCTGTCAGCAAAATCGTGCTACGATTTGGAGGAATCGTACTACGATTTTGGGCCAGATTTTGGTGTTTTGGTTCGACAAAAATCGTGCTCCGAATTTAGAAAATCGTGCTACGATTTTGGTCAGGACAGAAACACAAATTCCGCTTTCAATTGATTTTTCCACTATTTTTCATTATGAACTGGATTTTGGTGTAAACATGAAAGTTGTAGATATGGAAGTTAGCTTTCAGTTAGCTTTAGAGTGACCTCATTTAGACATCCACAACTTGACTTATGATCAAATTACTACACAGGGGTCAGCATGGTCGTGCACTCTGCCCAGGTTTAGGAAAACAAACATTTCCACCCCTCTCTGTCCCGAATTGGACTTAGGTCCCTTCATGAAAGTTGTAGATATAGATGTCATCTTTCATTTCCCTTTAGTTTGAATCCATTTAGATCTCTAGAACTTGAGTTATGATTAAAACACTATGCATGGGTCATGCTGCGTTCCTCATGAAGTTTCAGCATAATCCTTTCGGAGAACTCTAAAACATCTTTGAAGGCAATAGTAAGTCTAAGAAGGATGTAGCATGAAAAGTAGGTGTTTAAGGAGATCTCAAACCAATAACCCTAGATGAGGGAAAGGTATAAGTGTTGTAATAGAAACCTTCTAAATCTTGACGTATTTATAACAAAATAAATAATCGAAAATGTAAGGAGAGAACTAGGGAGAGATGAGGAGGGTAGATTGAGATGATAATGTTGAGAGTATATATGTTTATGAAGTAATAACATGGAAAGAGACTATGCCTATCCCTAATGAGAAGGAGCGGGACGGGGTTAAAAATATAAAGATGATGAGAGTGAGGATGTTTATAACTTAAAGATGAAGAGTATCGGTGATAGTTAATAATGATGATGTTGGTGTTAAACTATAATGATGATGAGAATGACGATATCGAGAGATGATGTCATGACGATGTTGTAAAATGTTGAATGATGAATTAAAATAATGTTGTATAATGTTGAATAATAATGACGTAAATGTTGCCTATGAAGACGAGTAGTGACAAAACACACCTTGCCCATAACTGATGAGTTTGATAGATGAATTCTGTTGTAATTGTGAGTTGTTGATGATGTACTATATGTAGTATCTAGAGAGTCTTCCCTCGTGCATCATCCCATATTTAGGACCATGTTGAATGACGAATGATGTATGTATGTTCAGTAACACAACTCTGACATACAAATGTTGATTAGGATGTATGTATGTTCAGTAACACAACTCTGACATACAAATATTGATTAGAAAACGGTACCGGCATGCATATAGGTTTTAGGAATGAATTGCATTCCCCAACATACATGTTGATATATTCATGTTGATGTATAGTGAATGTTATGTGCGATTCTTTAATGTTTAGAAAATGTTGAGCTATGATAATGAGGACGTGTGAACGAAGATGTATAACTTGATGAAGAATTGTGAATATGTTGTAAATGGCGACCCATGATGCTATGTCTGCTTATATATTATTCATGTATCCCAACTAAATGTTATGATGTATATTCTCACCCCTTTGTTGTTGTTGCATTTATGGTATCTGTACTCTTGGGGTACAGATACTCAGGACGAGGAGCTCTAGTTGCGGGACACTTAGAAGGTGACGACGGGGATTGACTTCCGTTGTTATTATTTAGTGATTTTATGTAGTCGGGGAAAATACGTGCTCTGATCTGTAACACTAGGGTTGGGGTCAAACGTTGAATATTTAATTTTATGAAGTTTAAGTATTTGAAATCCTTATGATATTTTCCACAATGACGGTTGAGAATCAGACTTGTATATTTTATGAAATATTTTTTTGAAGTATTTTCCGCACTCTGAAATATGACGTGTTATTATTTATTTTTATTTTTTTGATGAATGATTGATGAGTATGTATAACATCCTTTTTGCTTAAATTTGATCTCATTATGTATTAAATCGACGTTGGGAATTAGGGTGTTACATGTAGTGCCTACTTCTGAGTCTGATGACCATCATAGAGTCTATTGAGTTGTCTCTCCAGAATCTATGTGGTACCCGTCTTCTTAGGACATTGAATTCTGGTTGACCTTTCTTCAAGTCTTCTACCATAGTCTTATGAGCTTCTCTTGTTCCTTCTGATGCTCTTCATATGTTCATCCTTAATAGATAGATTCTTCCTTGATTCTCCACACTTGAACATATGTTAGTATTTCAATTGTTCTTCAATACTTTGTTATCATCAAAACCTTAGAGAAATTGTCCAAGACACTTCTTGTGCCAACAATCTCCCCCCTTTTGATGATGACAAACACAAGTATTTTGTACAATTGTTGTTAATTTAATTAACAGTTAGACTTCAGGGTATGAAGTTTGTAAGCTCCCCTTGAGTCTGACAATCTCAGGTTGAGGTTTGCAAGCTCCCCCTGAGTCATTGATAGTCCATTAAGGTGAGGTTTTCAAGCTCCCCCTAAGTCATATTCCTAGTTAATTAAATTCATTCTTAATCACTCTTGAGTGCATCAGAAAAAAATAATCAATAAGAGCATATCAAAACATCAACAAGATATCAGATTGATCACAGAGGTTTGTAAGCTCCGATTAAGTCCAATCTGGTACCTATCAAGATATCAAACATTTGATCACACATAGGTTTGCAAGCTCCGATTAAGACCTGTATCGCCATCTTATTTTACTCAACCACTTCGCCTCTTCGAGCCTCGTGCTTGGGGGGTTGTGTAGCGTCATCTTGTTTTACCCAGGACACGTGGCAACCTCCCCTAGCAAGCTTCACCGCACTCCACACGTGCTCACCACGTGGGCGAAGTCATGGGACCCGAAGGAACATTGCGGAACAGAGGGAAACCATAAGGACGCATCCTAAGTGAGCTCCCCACGATCGATTCCGAGATACCTGGACAGCTGTGACCCGCTGACTGAGTTTCCCCCACGTCCCATCTGCTGGCCGAGATTCTCGGGGCAGCAGACCAAGTCACAGTGCCAGATGCCTGAGAATCCCAAAGTAATCGCCCTCACTCCCTTAGGTCAAGGGGAGGTATAAAAGGAGCTCTGAACTCCTCATAACAGATCATCACCTTTAGAAAACAGAAGAGAGAAAACACCAACCAAGCTCTTGAGTTCAAAGATCGCTCAGGGGACTGATACTATTGTTCTTCTAGCAGGAACAGTTGGGGGCCACCGTGGGGCCAGGTAAAACGTTCCCAGGCCTCAGTTTTCCTACCCAAACATTCAGATAAGCCAAACCGTCCAATTCATAATGGCCGGATCCCGAAGCAATGCCGCCGATCCAGACGCCGTTGCCGCTATGCAGCTTCAGCTAGAGGAGCTGCGTCGACAGAACGAGGCGCTTCAGGCCTCCGTCCAAACTCTTCAGCAGCAACAACATCCGGAGCAACAGGACGACCAGGAGGGTCTGGAATTAGAGGACCCCCAGCCTTTATCCGTCGAGATTTGGAACGCGCCTGTTCCGGAGAATTTCAAACCCCCACATCTCGCTTCGTTCGATGGGAAGTCAGATCCCACCGAACATCTGACGGCGTTCAACACCCATATGGTAATTATAGGAGCGGCGGACTCCTTAAAATGCAAGCTGCTCGCGGGAACCCTCAAGGAGGCGGCCCTCAGGTGGTATATGGGTGTGCCCCGATTTTCCATAACTAGCTATCCTGATTTCGCCAGGCGGATGGTACACCAGTTCACAGTAAGTAAGCACTGAAAGGTCCCAACAACCAGCATGTTCAACGTCCGGCAAGGATATCAAGAGTCATTAAGAGAGTACCTCGCCAGGTTCAATGAAGCCACAATCAAGGTCACCAACCCCAACTAGGAGATCTTTGTCGGCGCCTTCCAGAACGGGTTGAAAGCTGGCCAACTCAACAAGTCCCTGGCCCAAAAACCAGCGGATTCCATGGAGGAAATCCTGGCGCGGGCGGAATGCTACATTAAGGGTAAAGAGAGAAATGCAGAGAAAAAGGTCCGAGATGCTAGAGAAAGGAGTTCTGGGGGAAATGAATTTCACAGCCCAAGAAAGAACAACTATCTTCAGCCAATGCGAGGGTCTTTCAAGTCCCCTGCAAGGAGACCGCTAGAGAACTTCACGCCCCTGAACCAGAGAAGAGAGCGCATTTTGCAGGAAGTCCTTCATACGGGGATAATTCATCATCCACCGGCGTCAAGGTTCGAAGTGATGGGAAATGACCCAGAGAAGTGGTGTAAGTACCACAAGGCGAAAGGACATCACACCGACGACTGCAGAGTTTTGAAAAGGGAGATCGAGAAATTGATACAGGAAGGACATTTGAAGGGCTACGTAAGAGGAGGACAAGGTTCCAATCAGAAAGGGAACCAGCCACCAAGGGGTGGCGAGAACCCCGAATCAGGCGGAGGTAACGGCAATCCGCACGCCCGCGTAACCATCAAGACTATCGCAGGAGGATTTGCCGGGGGCGGCGAGACCAACTCGTCCAGGAAAAGGTACGCTCATCACGTGATGCACATCGACAGTTTTGGGGGCGTGGAGGTTCCCATCCCAGAGGTTGATCCTGAGCTCACCTTCTCCAGTAAGGATTTTGCAGGGATCCTCCCCCACGAGGATGACCCTTTGGTGATCAGCTTGCAACTTTTGAACTATGTGGTAAGAAGGGTGTTGATAGATCCAGGAAGCTCGGCATACATTCTATATTATGATGCCTTCGAGAAATTGAACTTGGGCGAGGACTTATTGCAGCCATTCAAGGGATCCCTAGTCGGATTCGTAGGAGAGCAGGTACAGGTTCGAGGATATGTTACCATGAGGACAGTGTTCGGCGAGGAGGAAAGTGCCAGGTCCATTTCAGTCAGATACCTGGTGGTCAGTGCGCCCTCTTCCTACAACATAATCATAGGGCGTCCTTCACTCAACCAGCTGGCAGCGGCATTATCAACGCTCCATCTTACTATGAAGTACCCGCTGCCCAACGGCAAGGTGGGAGTGATCAAAGGAGATCAGTGGACGGCAAGGAAATGCTATCAAGACAGTCTCAGAGTTCGGAGGCGAGACCATTCGGCGTCTGGGCGGGATCCTAACCCCTCAAATGCCCAAGACGTCAACTTTGTAGATTTGGATCCGCGAGAGGAGTACGTCGAAGAAAGGCTGACCCCCCACAGAAGACCTTAGGGAGGAACAGATCGGCCCGCAGACCTCTCAAACAACTAAGGTCGACACACCTTTGACGGAGGAGGAAGTAGAGGAAATCGTTCGTCTTCTGAGAAGGAATTTGGATTTGTTTGCATGGAGCCCGTCTGACATGCTCGACATTGATGTTGATGTGGTATATCATCGTTTAGCATTGGACCCAAAAGCGAAACCCATCGTTCAGAGGAAAAGAAAGATGGGGGAGGAGAGGTGGAAAGCAGTTGATGAAGAGGTCAAGAAGTTGAAGGCGCTAAAGTTTATCAGTGAGATTAAGTACCAGACCTGGTTAGCTAACGTGGTGCTGGTGAAGAAAAGTTTGGGTAAGTGGAGAATGTGTGTGGACTTCACAGATTTGAATACAGCGTGCCCAAAGGATCCATACCCTCTCCCCGCCATTGACAGGCTCATAGATGGTACTTCTGGATACAAGACGCTGAGTTTCATGGATGCGTATTCAGGACACAACCAAATCTGTATGGACCCCCTTGATGCCCCCAGAACCACATTCATGACTAACGCGGCCAATTATTTTTACGAAGTGATGCCATTTGGGTTAAAGAACGCCGGCGCCACCTACCAGAGGTTGATGGACAAGGTCTTCTCCGACCAGATTGGGTGAAACCTGGAGGTATATATTGATGATATGGTCGTGAAGACTACAGAGGATGGAAGTCATTGCCGGGACCTCAAGGAAATTCTAGGATGTGTAAGGAAGTATAACATGCATCTAAACCCCTCCAAATGCTCATTTGGGGTGCAGGCGGGAAAGTTTTTGGGGTTTATGTTGATAAGGAGAGGGATAGAGGCCAACCCGGATAAATGCCAGGATATTATCGACATGAGGAGCCCCACTTCAGTCAAGGAGGTTCAGCAGCTCACAGGGCGCCTGGCGGCGTTATCTCGTTTTTTATCATGTGCGGGAGACTAAGCTTTTCATTTTTTTACGACGCTCAGGAAGGGGGAGAGATTCGAATGGACAGCGGAGTGCAAGGACGCCTTCATAAAAATTAAGTCTTTCCTGGCCACTCCTCTGATTCTGACTCGCCCGGACAAAGGCGCCATACTCTACCTGTACTTATCGGTGACCGAGCACGCTCTGAGTTCAGTTCTTGTCCAAGAGAAGGAGGATGGCGAGAAGCCGGTATACTTCGTTAGTAGGGTGTTTAAGGGAGTGGAGTTACGCTATCGGAAAATCGAGAAGTTGGTTTTAGCGCTGGTAACCACAGCGAGGAAGCTGCTTCCTTACTTCCAGGGTCATCGGATCGTGGTGAAGACTAACCACCCAGTTCGGCAAGTCTTTAAAAAACCAGATTTGGCAGGGCGAATGGTGTCGTGGTACGTGGAACTGTCTGAATACGACATTCAGTTCGTCCCCAGAGGCAGTATCAAGTCACAGGTATTGGTAGATTTCTTGGTGGAGTTAAGTTCGCTCGTCGAGGCCCAGTCACCATTCGTATGTATCCTATAAGTTGACGGGGCATCCAACCTGAAGGGGAGCGGTGCAGGGATCGTACTGGAAGGTCCGGGCGACATCCTGATCGAGTAGTCCCTAAGGTTCGAATGGAAGGCGAGCAACAACCAGGCCGAATTTGAGGCCCTTATAGCTGGAATGTTACTAGCTCGGGAGATGGGTGCGACGAATCTCAGGGCGCGAAGTGACTCGCAGCTGATGACCAGTCAGATTGCCGGAGAATATCAAGCAAAGGACAGACAGTTGATGAAATATTTAAAGAAGGTACAAGAGTTAGCTCAGAACTTTGGATTTTTCGAGGCGACCTATGTTCCACGCGAGCAGAAGTCCCGTGCCGACATCCTTTCGAAATTGGCCAGCGCCAAGAGACCGGGGCATAACAGGACGGTGATTCAGGAAACGTTGACGGCTCCCAGCACGGAAGCAATGATAGTAGGCCCTATCCAGGTTGAGGGTGAAGGATGGATGACGCCGATCGTGAGATATTTGGAAGGTAACTGGTCGCCTGCTCAGACGAGGAGGAGCAGAAAATGAGGAGACAATGTGCAAGGTATACCATGCAAGCAGGAAAGTTGTATAAGATGGGAATGGCGACGCCGATGTTGCGGTGTTTGGCCGAAAGTGAAACACAGCTGGTGCTCTTGGAGGTCCATGAAGGCGTGTGCGGGAGCCATATCGGTGGCAGGGCACTCGCCAACAAGATCGTTCGGGCTGGATACTACTGGCCCACCCTGCTCAAAGATTGCGCTGAGTATGTCAAGAAGTGTGACAAGTGTCATAAGTTTGCCTCTCTCCTTCACGCGCCGGCCGAAGTTCTGCATTCCTTCACTTCGCCATGGCCGTTCTGCCATTGGGGCGTAGACATTTTGGGCCCTTTTCCCTTAGCGCCAGGTCAGCTAAAATTCTTGATTGTTGGGGTTGATTACTTTACCAAATCGATAGAGGCTGAGCCGGTAGCGAAGATCACTGCCGAGAGAGTCAGGCATTTTTATTGGATGAAGATCATATGTCGTTTCGGTCTGCCTAGATGCATAGTGTCCAAAAACGGGACACAGTTTGCCAGCAAGACGGTCAGAGACTTCTGCAGCAATCTTGGGATCCAAACAAATTCGTGTCTGTCACTCACCCTCAGGCAAATGGACAAGCCGAGTCCGCCAACAAGGTAATTTTGAACAGGCTCAAGAAAAAACTAGACGACGCCAAAGGTCTTTGGTCAGAGCGACTCTATGAGGTACACCCAGTTCAATTAAATACATCCTGACATCCTCTTGCAATTGCCATTTTATTTGCTCTATTATCACCATATGATGTATCCCACATAATTCTGTGAAATATTTTGCATTGCTCACATAACTACTGAGTGTCCAGGTACTATGGTCATATCACACGACACCCCACTCATCCTTAAGGAAACGCCGTTCAGAATGGTGTACGAGGCGGAGGCAATGCTGCCTGTGAAAGTAGACACACATACATGGCGCAGGGAAAATTTTAATGCAGAAGGTAAGGACGAGGATTTTTGGCGTGGGCATCTCCCTGGGAAGACGCCTATTATATGCATGCTAATATAATTTATTAACAAAGAGCCTCTCAACTAACAATGTTTGTTTCTGAAGGAGACCTTTCAACTAACAATGTTTATTTCAGAGATCTTTCGACTAACAATGTTTGTTTTTGAAGATAACGAAATTGGTCAAGCATGCGACTTGGATATGCTAGATGAAATAAGGGAGGTCACCCACATCCAGGAGTTCGCTGCAAAGCAGAGGGCCGCCCGGAAGTACAATTCGAAGGTGGTCCCCAGGGATATGAAAGAAGGCGATCTGGTCCTAAGGCAGGTTGTGACGCCAACTAGGATGGGAAAGCTACTTCCAAACTGGGAGGGGCCCTACAGGGTCCGAGAAAAACTACCCGGCGGCGCCTATAAGCTGGAGGAATTGTCAGGAAGTGCAGTTCCGAGAACATGGAATGCCGTTCATCTGAGGCACTATTACAGTTAGTTTACTTTTTTGGTTAATTTGTAATTCGTTCTTAGTACATTTGCAAAGTCGGGCGAGTTCCCGCATGAATATTTTGTAACGCCACATTATTTTCTAATAAAGTTCTGGGGCCGCACTCTTTTCCCCAACAAGGGCAGGGGTTTTTAACGAGGCGCCTAAGTTCTACATTAAGCAGCCCTGCATGCGATGTCGTTTTCGTTATTGTTTAAAGGCGATAAGACCCATGTGGCGCTAAGACCTATTGTTTTAAGGCGATAAGACCCCTGTGGCGCTAAGACCTATTGTTTTAAAGGCGATAAGACCCCTGTGGCGCTAAGACCTATTGTTTTAAGGCGATAAGACCCCTGTGGCGCTAAGACCTATTGTTTAAAGGCGATAAGACCCCTGTGGCGCTAAGACCTATTGTTTTAAGGCGCTAAGACCTATTGTGGTGACATGATCCCATTGTTTAGTGTTCATTTTTTCACAACCATTTGAAACTTGCAGCGCGTTCTGAGTGAACCTAAACAGAATCGTATCATGACGTTGCTACGGTTCTGTACGTTGATGTTTCGCCATAAATAAGGACATGACTTGAAACATGTCAATACATTTGTACAACCTAAAACAGGATTAAAAAGTACGAGAGGACGGATAGCAATCGCGCACCGTGTTGAAAGTAATCAATCACGTCAAGTAAGAAATTATAGGCTGTAGGAAGCGTGCGAAAAATTCAAACAGCAAGCACAAAGGCTAAATATAGATAACGTCGCAGAATATTACAGGATAGTATTTGTCACAAAAACAAAACTCGGCATTCCGTGACCTGAACAGATGACCTATGGCAAAGTAAACAATCTAAGGCTACTCCTCGTCCACAATCTTCCCATCCACTACAGTCCGGAAGAGTCTGATCTCCTCGAGGGAGGCGTCAGGGTGAAGACAGGCAACTTGGACCCTCACCCGCTCAAAGCCTTTCTCCTCGACAAGGAAACTCTCTTCTTCCAATGCCTCCAGCTTTGCCTTCAGGTCCACCACCACCGCTTGATGTGCCTCAATCAGTGCGGTTTTCTCCTCCGCAAGAGCCTTGGCCGCGTTGTCGGCTTCGATCTTGGCGGCCACTGCCGCCTCCAGATCTCGGCGCACGGAAGCGAGCTTCTCTTCTGCCAGTTTCCTTTCCTCCTCGGATGCGTTGAGGCGGTTTGTATCTGCGTCTGCACCTTCTTGTGCTCGGCTCTCTGCATTTTCTCCCTATGTTGCAGGTTGGAAAACGCCTCAGCCAACACTTAACCCAACAAAGTGCCCTTTAGCAGGTGGACACCCATCATCTTCTACACCTAGGGGAATTCCATGGTTTTTAATCTCTTCTTGTCATGCTTGAAATTGAGATTCTCCCGCATAAACCCCTTGTAGTCAAAGTCAGTATCCCATAACAATGGGGGAGCATCTGTAACAGGTCGGAATAACACAGGTTAGATCACAACGGGTTACGAATAACGATAAGTGTTTAGACAGACGAGATAGCCAAGGCTTACCAATGTTCAGCTCCTGAGAAGTTTGGGCTTGACTAGGAGAATCCTCTCCAGTCCGAGTCCTTTTCCTTAGTGGCGAGCCTGTGGCATCAGAGGCCACCACAGCTCGGATAGGCTCGACCTCGAGGACTTGTGCCACCCCTGCTGGAACGGTGTCACCAGGCTCCCCAGTTTTGCGCTTGTCCTGCGTCACCAAGCCGGCGGGATCGCTCTTGCCACGAACGTTGCCCTCGTCAGCTCTTTTCTTTTTCGCCCGCTCCAGGGCCTGTTTTTTCTCTGCGGCTGATTTTGGGGCCATCGAGTCTGCAAAAACAAAAAATCATAAATGTTGTATCAGCTGAACATAAATATGAAGGGTGTCGCCTGTTGTTGACACGATTTCTACCTATGTATTCCCCAAGAGCTATAGGGTCGTGCTCTTTATTGATGAGTTCCCTCACTCTTAGAACCTCTATATGCTCCAAAAAGTCCACCACATCCTTCTCAGCGTCGCTCAGCTTGTCATAGTCATATCCAAACACCGACAAGGGCTCGCCAGACCAATACAAAGGAAATCCCTCGTCGCCGCCTTGGTCCATGAAAACAGGGATAAAGGTGTACAATCCCCTTACCTTGAAGAACTTCCTCTTCCAGTTCTTGTAGTTGTTGGCGAAGAGGGCAAAAAGGCCTCGCCCCTGCTGGGAGTTGATGGACACCCACGTACCTTTTCCCACTCCTTTGGTGCAGTAGAAGGAAAGAAAGGTACCTACAGTGGGCGCCAGACCCAAGCCTTGGCACAATACTTTGAAGCCCCTCAGGTAAGCCCAGTCGTTGGGATGAAGTTGGGAGGGTGCCATGTTTATCGCCTTCAGAAGCGCAGCCTCGAAGGGCGTGAAGGGTATCCTCACTCCCAGGTCCGTAATAGCGCATGCGTACAAATAGAACGCTTCGTCTGGCACCCCACGTGGTCGCCTCATGTAAACCTTTTCTCCTTGAACGCAGGGCTCCGTGACTACGTCGCTTCGTCGCCCGTGGAGGATACCGCCTGCGCCTCTCGGAACTCGGCCATCCTCTTCGCAGTGTTGAAAAGGGAGGATTAGGCTGCCACAGTCTCATCCACCCATCCGACGCCCGTTTTCGACTCCACCATGATTCCCTCTTGCCCACCGCGACCTAAAGAAAATAGAACAACTACATCACTATCATGGCTACTGCTACTTGAAGCACTCAACTCTGAAAAGAGAGGGACGACACCGTCATCGCTCTTAGAGATAGCCTCAGCAGCGATGAGGGGATGTCCGAAGTAGCGTTGGTCCATAATCACCCAGTCTATTTTCCCATCCGCCCTAGTGGCGGTCCGGATGGCAGCATTCCACACCTTACGTTGCTCTTCCAGGGCGGGAATACTGACCGAATTATTCTCACTGTCGCATTCCCTTGTCACTACCATTCTCTCCCGATAAGAGAATAAACGTAAATGAGAAAGGACTAGGAAGTTACCTGTTTTTAAGTAGGAAGTAGGTTGCGAATGCGCCGGCGTGTTAGCAGAAGCAGTAGAAACGAGGAAGTAATGAATGCCCTAGACGAGACAAGCAACCCCTGTTTATAGGTTTGGGAGCCTCTAAAAATGCACATGGTCTGAAGAGACGCGAAATCTAACGGTGCGCGATGCCTGTCTTTTTAGTTCTGGATGGCTGAGATTGCATTGAAATAGGAAAAAGCAGAAAGATCCTTGGTCGTTCAGATTGCAGTTTGAACAGTCTTTTCTGACCAACCGTTGGATTTAACTTAAGTGTCGTCTGCCGATATTGTACAAGCATACCCATGACGTTATGTCGGGGACAGTCAAAGGGGCGGTCATCAGGCCGCCAACTCTCACTGAAAGCCAAAATTTCCTCTCGCCGTGAGGATGACGAGCGCTCAGTCCAGCATGGGGAATCTTATGGTCGCCCAACCCGCTAGGTGGGGGGCCGTGTAGCGCCATCATATTCTTCTCAATCACTTCGCCACTTCGAGCCTCGTGCTTGGAGGGCTGTGTAGCGCCATCTTATTTTACTCAACCACTTCGCCTCTTCGAGCCTCATGCTTCGGGGCTGTGTAGCGTCATCTTGTTTTACCCAGGACACGTGGCAACCTCCTCTAGCAAGCTTCACCGCACTCCACACGTGCTCGCCACGTGGGCGAAGTCATGGGACCCGAAGGAACATTGCGGAACAGAGGGAAACCCTAAGGACGCATCCTAAGTGAGCTCCCCATGATCGATTATGAGATACCTAGACAGCTGTGACCCGCTGACTGAGTTTCCCCCACGTCCTATTTACTGGCTGAGATTCTCGGGGAAGCGGACCAAGTCACAGTGCCGATGCCTGAGAATCCCAAAGTAATCGCCCTCACTCCCTTCGGTCAATGGGATGTATAAAAGGAGCTCTGAACTCCTCATAACGGATCATCACCTTTACAAAACAGAAGAGAGAAAACACCAACCAAGCTCTTGAGTTCAAAGATCGCTCAAGGGACTAATACTATTGTTCTTCTAGCAGGAACAAGACCAGTCTGATATCCCATCAGTTATGATAAGATAACATTAAGCGCAATATTTTTTCATTTTCAATTTTATAACTTTATTCAACAAATAGAAAAAAAATTCCTTAGCTTCTCATAAGGCTCAGTGTTCAAATACTACTTCTATTCTACTTCCCCTTTTGTCATCAACAAAAGGATATGCAAGTTTAAACCATGAATACAAGCATGTATAGCAGATTATAGCACATGGTTAAACAAATATAGTAGATTCAAGAAAATTATTGAGAAAAACATGCATAAGTAGAATTAGGAGTGCAAAATCAAGACTACAACACAAATGTTCAAAGAAAGTGCAAAAACATAAAATAAAATCCTAATCAAAATCCTTTGGCAGCCAGCATCTGAATCAGCCTTTTGACATTATCATTTGTTTCTTCTAAAGCTGCTTCCACCTTTATCTGAGTTGTAGTCAGAGTCTCCATTTTTGTGTTCAATTCTTCTTGCGTTTTCTTCAACTCTTCTATATCACTCATCATCTTATCTTCCCTTACCTCTAGTCTTGCTAGCCTTCCTTCATCAGTCAGATTTCCTCTGTCACTCAAAAATTGGATCTCCATCACAGGTTGCTGAATTTCCAAAACAGATTGCAGAGATTGAGTTGTGGTGAGAGGGAGTTCAGTAGGCACTTCTGCAGGTTCAGTAGATACGTCTGCTGGTTCTTCTCTAGGTGCAACTTCCAATACGTTTCTTCTGAGGTTGATTCCTTGTTAGATCAACCCAACCACTTCAGTTGATCCCCTCTTCTCTAGGTCCATCACATTCTTAACAACTTCTAACCACTTCAGTTGATTCCTTGTTAGATGGCAATTCAGTTGATGCTTCAAGTGGTCAGTAGTTGCAAAAATATAGTCACTCAGACACTCCCAGTGGTAATTGATCAACCCCAGAATATACAGATTCATGACTTATGGTAAATATCTTCCAAGCCCTTGCACATATTCTGTTGAATATTTCTTTAAGGTCGTTTGTGGAGGTAGAGGGGAAGTATTGACATGGGATACTCTTTATTTTGAAGACTTGTTGGTCATTGTTATGCACACAGACTGGTCCCAGGTATTGATCACCTTCAGATGCTTATAGTAGGGCATATGTCTCAGCTTCAGACAGCTAGATGTTTGTGTTGGGCTTAATGGTGTTAATCACAATATGACTAGGCTTTGTTAGATAACATGAGCATCTTCAATAGAGTCGTTGATTCTCACTGCATATGCCGCCCAGCCATCAAGATATGACAGCATGGAGTTTGGTTTTGGTGGTGATGAGGGTGGATTTTGTGTTATTTCTTGAGGGGTTGAGGGGGATGGTGAGATATGGGTATAATGATCACTGTCAGAATGTCTAGTTGGATTGTCAACATTCTGAGGGATGATTTCAGCTGATGATGGTGAATAATGATGATGGAGGAAGGGTTTGGAGAATTATCATCACTATCAATTCTTAAATTGAGATCAATACCTCATGGGGTTTGTGATTTTTCTTCTGCATTTACTTCTGGCAATTACTTTCTGTTAGCAACTTCTGATACGTTTCCAGCAAGTTCTTCTTTTGTTATCAAGCCAACCTTCACAGCTTCCACTTCAGCTAATTTTGACAAAGACTGAGCATGCTCTAAAGCCTCTACCAACTTCTCTTTAGGCAACTCTTTGGCGAGTTGTTAGAACTTATGAGATACAGCCACAGGGGTGTCAGACTCTGTTTCTTATCTTGAGTTGGTGCGAATCAACTTTCTGGCCCTTTTTAATTTTTCAGTGGCTTTCTCAGCAGCTTTTCTTTTTGCTCTAGAGGTTTCTTGAGTTGTTTCCTTTGCAGTACCACCGCTTCTGGTCTTTGACTCCTTGATCTCTACTCCCTTAGAGATCTCTTGTACCTCCTTTTGAACTTCCATTTTCTTGCTTCTTTTCTTAGACGAGGGTGTGTCACCTTTGGATATGTTGCTGTACATGAACCATCTTCACAAGGTGTACTTCAAGATAGTCCTTGGGTGTCTGCAACCAAGAGACTCCAGCACCGATCAGATTAGCTGGGATCACAAGCACCTAATCTTATTTTTTGAAAACAAGATGAAGGTAAATCTACTTGCTTACAACTTTCACCATCTATCTTAAAGCATTACGGAGCGCAAGAAGCACAAGAAAAAGAATAGACACTATGGAAGATTATTGTCTGATCTCTTTTACCCGTACTGGCTCAGAGTACAATCTAGAAACTAAGATTTTTTGGGATCTGTTTAGGTCATGCCTTAGGAATGATCCCAAGGTTACTATTTATAGCCTAAATTAGGCTTAGCTGGTCATGGTTTTGGGCCCAATTCGTTTGGGGCCAAAGCCATGGCTAGAGCACCCTAGAGGACCCTAAGAGCTCTTTTAGGGGGTGCCTTTAGCAGGACCGCCTAAGGCTATGAGATCTTCAGGTGGGCTTCACGTCCTTCTAGAGGGCGCCCAACCCTACCTTAGGGCTTCGAGCCCTAAATGGCGAGATTGACAGTCCACAGCCCAACAAGCACGAGGTTTGGTACAAGGCGAAGTGGTTAAACTGTTCAGAGTGTTGAAATTCTGTAGTCTAACAAGCATTAGGCTCGAAGAGACGGAGTACTTGCCTATGGTCTGTGAAGGGTGACAACCCAACATGTCCATGGGTGTTAGCCTAACGTCTCGAGCATACAGAGTGACCATGCTCTGTTGATCAATTTGCTAGAGGGATTATCCATGAGCTTTATCCCAACGAGTGTAGCCTTGCCAAGGGACGAAGCTATGTAAGGCGTATTAAACCACTGGGCGTACATAACGTGACATTTGTTGATACAACGGATAACAACTGACTGATTGTAGCCCCATAAGTACTAAGCTTGGATGGTGCATTATTGTCTTTTCCTCAAAAAGATCTTTATGGGCGCCAGCCCAACAAGTTTGTGCTCGAAGAGTGGTAACACTTGGTTGGTTTTTTTATCGATGAATGACTTGTTAAACGACTTAAATCGTCATGCTAGAGCTAGCCCAACATGTGGTGTATTGGTTAAGGTTTAGCTTTCGGGCGAGCTATAGTGAGATCTGACGGCTGAGATGGGGCGACCGTTCACAATTGCTGACGTGTCCACATCGTAATGGTTCTCGGAAATCATGTTTATTTGATGACGTCATATGCGCTGTTTTCCAGGCTTTTTCGTACTTGAACTGATTTTCAGATCTAACTTCTTCACTTTTCATTTTCTCAAACCTTTTCGCTTTCTTCACTTCTCTCTTTCTCCCATCGCCTGCACTTTGCTCCTTACTTCCTGAATCGTTCTTTGCTTTGGAAGTAGCTGCGCTCTTCATTCTCAAATCATTCGAAGTTTGCTTTCGTTCTCAGTCCTTCGTCATCACTTTAATCCAGGTAAGTCCTTCGATCCCATCTTTTATAAACTAGTTATGTAATATGGTGGTGATTAGGGAGTGTGATGGGGCGGGTAAGGAGTTGTCTCCAGCGAATTCAGAGGAGCGGAATAGGTTGTGGAGGGAAAGCGTTAGACTTGCAACGCGGTCAGATGGAACCACCGATTGGGTGGTGTTTGAGAAAGCATACTACGGCCATTCGCTTTTAGAGGAGTTTTCGAGTGATTCGGATGAGAGTGAATGAAGTTATAGTAGTGGGAATTCATCTGACTACGTTATTCTTTCTGTTCCCCCAGGTCCTTTTTGTCGGGAAGGAATTTGTTATATGGCGTCGTCTAGTAGTTCCGAGAAGGAGGCCTTTGCAGAGGAAGTTCTCCGTTCAGAATCCATATATATGGACCCCCAAAGTGTGGAGTTCTTTCGGAGCAAATTACATGTGTCGTCGACGAGTATTGAGGAGGACGTGATTTTAGAACATTGTCGCCTGGGCGAGAAGGTTTGCCTACGAAGGCCGAAGGGGGTGAAGAATGAAATGTTCCACATGTACACTGCAGTTTTTGAAGATCTAGGCGTGAGGTATCCCTTCAGGCCCTTTGAAGTAGACATCCTGAACTGGTTGAACGTGGCGCCATATCAACTTCAGCCCAACAGTTGGGCGTTTATACTCGCCTTCGAAATTTTGTGCGAGGGGCTAGGCTTTCAACCCTCGGCTGGGTATTTTTTAACCTTTTATGGTACCAAAGGGGTGGACAAGTTGTCTTCGGTGTCTATCAGTGCACAACCAAAAAAAAGGTTGCTCTCGCCCTATGCTTCCCACTACAAGAATTGGAGGCAGACCTTTCTTAGGACGCAGGGGGGAAAGGATTGTGAAGCGGTTGCTTTGCGGGTAGACGATCAGTTGAGGTTTCCTATATGCTGGACGATTGCTCCAACTTCCGTTATGGGTTTTGAATATGAGAAGTTGGACGAGTATGAGAGGCGCATCGTCTGCTTCTTCGATAAGATGTTGCCTATGAACATCCGAGAGTTGTTGAATAGGGAAGGGGATGTGGAAATCCTAGAAGCTTACTTGCATGAGTTGATGTTTATTTATCTTATGAATTTATTTTGTTTTCATATCTTCCTATCTTGTAACCTTTTAGTTTTATTTATTTTTGTAGAGCCTATGGCGCCCATGACTGGAGCGGAGAGGAGGAAGTACCTCGAAGAAATGAAGGCGAAGAAAGATGATGAAGGGCTGGTTAGCAATGACCCTTCCGGTCTCATCACACGCAAATCAAAGAGGAAGACTGATAGCGTTCCTGAGGCTCAGACTCAAACTGTTGTGGAAATTATGAAGGAGAAGGAAAAGACATCGCCTGAGAAGGAGAAGGCGTTGACTGAGAAGAGGAGGAAAAAGGTGCACTCTCAGTCATCAACTGGCACTGTTGGGACCAGTGAGAGCGTCAAATCCTTATGGGACAAGGATTTTGATAATGGCGCTTACGTGAAGGAGGGAGCGACCTTCAACTCTGAAGATGTGAAGGCTGAGGATCAAGGCGCCGTCCCTTTCCTGATAAGGGTGAGCTGGCCCTGAATTTTGATGATGGCTTCGAGCGGGCTAAAGAGCAGGTCGCCTTTCTGTATCCTGGAGCTGATCTTTCTGCTCTCGATTCATTTAAGAATGTGGTAGATGGCACCTTAGTAGATGAGGAATAATTTGTGTAATGACTTATTTGTATTTTGGCTAATTTTTTAATGACTTGAATCTATTTCTATGCTATTTAATTTTCTTTTCTTAATTCTGCTTTCCACGTTTTGCGATTCTTCTTATTATGGCGATGTTTGGTAATGCTTCTCGTGGTGTTTATTTCTCATTTTGATTTTTTGAAACTCCTAGGAACTGCTAAGACTTTTTTAAGTCATGTTTTGGCTGAGGCGTTTATGCGACTAATGCCTTTTTCCTTGTGCTTAAGAGTATTTATTGGGCGGGTACTCGTTTATCTCACGACGTCTTAAAGCCCAACTTTGGGGTTAAGCAATTAAGTGAGTATTTTTTTCTCTTCCTCACGACGTCTTAGAGCCTAACTTTGGGGTTAACGAATTAAGTGAGTACTTTTTTCTTTCTCACGACGCCTTAGATCCCAACTTGGGGTTAAGGAATTAAGTGAGCACTTTTTCACTTGCTCACGATGTCTTAGAGCCCAACTTGGGGTTAAGGAATTAAGTGAGTACTTTTTCTCTTGCTCACGACGTCTTAGAGCCCAACTATGGGGTTAAGGAATTAAGTGAGTACTTTTTCTCTTGCTCACGACGTCTTAGAGCCCAACTTTGGGGTTAAGGAATTAAGTGAGTACTTTTTCTCTTGCTCACGACGTCTTAGAGCCCGACTTGGGGTTAAGGAATTAAGTGAGTACTTTTTCTCTTGCTCACGACGTCTTAGAGCCCAACTTGGGGTTAAGGAATTAAGTGAGTACTTTTTCTCTTGCTCACGCGTCTTAGAGCCCAACTTGGGGTTAAGGAATTAAGTGAGTACTTTTTCTCTTGTTCACAACGTCTTAGAGCCCAACTTGGGGTTAATAAATTAAGTGAGTACTTTTTCTTATGCTCACGACGTCTTAGAGCCCAACTTGGGGTTAAGGAATTAAGTGAGTACTTTTTCTCTTGGCGTTGTTGGCTTGTTCTGTTGCGGGCGATGTATGCAAAAAAAAAAGTAGATGACACAAAGAAAATTTAATAAGAGAGTAGGGTGCCTCATTAAAAACCCTCGCCCTTGCAGGGGAAAAGAGTGCTCCCCTACTCTTTTTCATTAAATAAGAGATACAAGAAATTCAAACAAGGTAACCATTATGGCGGCTTTATAGTTACTGATCTTGCCCTTTTAAGCAACGATAAGTGACTAGCTGTAGTAATGGCGTAGGTTGACTGCATTCCACGTTCGTGGCACTATGTCTCCGTTTAGCTCTTCCAATTTGTATGCTCCATGAGAGAGTTTCTCTCTGACTCGGTATGGCCCTTCCCAATTCGGAAACAGCTTGCCAATTCTGGTGGGTGCAATGACTTGTCTCAGCACCAGGTCGCCCTCCTTCATGTCTCTTGGGATCACCTTTGAATTGTAAAGGCGAGCGGCTCTCTGTTTGGCAGCGAATTCTTGAATGTGGGTGGTCTCGCGTATTTCATCAATCATATCTGCTCCACACAGTAAACCTGTCTTGTTAGCTTATTATTTCCTTTGTGAAATTATCACGACGCCAAGTTAGCGTGTTGATCTCTACGGGAAGCATTGCATCCGCGCCGTAGACCTTCGTAAACGGAGTTTCTTTGGTTGTTGAGTGATGCGTAGTATGGTATGACCAAAGCACCTGTTCTCATTTGTTCGTTTGTTCACAGAGTTGATTAGTTTGCTAATAATAAAAAACTTTTAACTTGACGTTTCGGTTAATAATTGAAGATTATATTACGATACCTCGTGCAGCTGTTCAACCCAGAGTCTTTTGGCGTCGCCAATCTTCTTTTTGATGCCATTCAGGATGACCTTGTTGGCGGATTCGGCTTGTCCGTTCGCCTGAGGGTGGATGACTGATACAAACTTTGTTTGGATTCCCATCTGGTTGCAGAACTCTACTACCTTGGAGCTGGTGAATTGTGTTCCGTTGTCTGATACGATGAATTTCGGGAGTCCAAATATGCAGATGATCTTTTTCCAGTAGAAACGTATTACCCTGTCTGCTGTGATCTTGGCGACGACTTCTACTTTGATCCACTTGGTGAAGTAATCCACTCCTACTATAAGATACTTGAGCTGTCTGGGCGCTAAAGGAAAATGCCCTACAATGTCGACCACCCATTTGTGGAAAGGCCATGGGGAGAAGACTGATGTGAGCTCGCAGGCTGGGGCGTGTTTCTTATCAGAGAATCTTTGGCATTTGTCACATTTTCTTACGAAATTGGCGCTATCTCTCAACGTTGTTGGCCAATAGTAGCCTGCTCTCAGGAGTTTTGTAGCCAGGGCTTGCCCTCCTATGTGGCTCCCACATACCCCCTCATGGACCTCTAAGAGGACGAGGTTGGTTTCATTTTCACCGAGACACCTGAGCATATGGGTCGCCCTTCCTCTTTTGTATAACTTCCCAGCGGCCATGCCATATTTTGTGGCTTTCCTTCGCACCTGTAACTCTTCTTCCTCGTTTTTGGGTATGAAAGATCCAGTGAGGTATTTCATAAGTGATGTCATCCAACCTTCCTCATCGTTTTCTACAGTATTCACCTCCATGGTATTTGTGCTTGGCGTTGCCACTACCTCTTGTATGACTGTCATGTTGTTTCTTGGCTTCTTGGTGCTGGCAAGCTTGGATAAGAGATCTGCTCTGGAGTTTTGCTCCCTAGGGACATAAACCGCTTCAAAGAACTTGAAAGTGTAGGCTAAACTGTTGACCTTCGCTAGGTATTTGATAAGTTGTGCATCCTTTGCTTGGTATTCTCCTATGATCTGACTTGTTACTAATTGGGAGTCGCTTTTTGCTCTCAAGTTCTCAGCTCCCATTTCTTGTGCTAAGGTCATTCCAGCTATGAGGGCTTCGTATTCTTCTTGGTCATTGCTTGCTTTGAATTCGAACCTTAGTGACTGCTCTATTATCAGGCCTTCCGGTCCTTCCAGTACTATACCCGCTCCACTTCCTTTGAGATTTGAGGATCCATCTACCGATAGTAGCCAAACAAAAGGGGCGACCTCCTCTACTGGGGATGAAAATTCTACCAGAAAGTCTGCGAGGACTTGCAATTTGATGCTGCCTCGGGGGAGGTATTGAATGTCATATTCTGATAGTTCAACGGTCCAAGATACCATTCTTCTTGCGAGGCCCGGCTTCCCGAGTACTTGCTTGATGGGATAGTTAGATTTGACAACGACTTTTTGTCCTTGGAAATATGGGCGCCACTTTCTAGTTGTTGTGACTACTGCCAGAGCGAGGCGCTTTATATTTTGGTATCTTAGTTCTGCTCCTTTGAATACTTTACTGACGAAGTAAACCGGGGTCTCGCCTTCATCAGAATCATAGACGAGGACGAAGCTCATGTCGTTCTCGGAAATGGATAGGTACAAGAAGAGGATGGCGACTGTATCTGGGCAATGTAACACGGACGGACTGGAGAGAAAAATTTTGATCTTACCGAAGGCCTCTTCGCACTCCCCAGTCCACTGAAAAAGCTCCTTCATTTTAATTGAGGCAAAAAACGAAAAGGCTTTGTCACCAGCGCAAGATAGGAATCT
The DNA here is from genome assembly GCA_018208015.1 of Medicago ruthenica. Lineage (NCBI taxonomy): Eukaryota > Viridiplantae > Streptophyta > Magnoliopsida > Fabales > Fabaceae > Medicago > Medicago ruthenica. The sequence continues at coordinate 28,426,319 of CM031373.1, read as the reverse complement.
GGAGAGCGCAGCTAATCTCCCTGTTAGCTGTTTAACTTCTTTGATGCTGGATGGACTTCTCATGTCTATTATTGCTTGGCATTTGTTAGGGTTTGCTTCGATGCCCCGTCTGGTCAGCATAAAGCCTAGGGATATTTTGGCTTGAACTTCGAAAGAGCATTTGGCTTGGTTTTGACCACCAGATCATCAATGTATACTTCTAGGTTCTTTAAGATTTGGTCAGCGAAGGCGGAGTCCATTAGCCTTTGGAAGGTGGCGCATGCATTCTTCAGAATAAAAGGCATCACTTCATAGTGGTAATTCTAATGGTTGGTAATGAATGTAGTTTTGGGAGCGTCTAAAGGATCCATCTTTATCTGGTTATAACCGGAATATGCATCCATGAAGCTGAGGGTCTAGTATCCTGAGGCGTTATCAATTAAGTGGTCAATACAGGTCTGTGTAATCGACGCATATACGTTATTTTCCATTAGACTTCTTGACGAGGACGGTATTGGCCAACCATGTAAGGTACTTGATTTCGCTTATGAAGTGAGCCTCTTTTAGCTTGGCGACTTCTTCATCCACCACTTTCCTTCTCTCCTCGCCCAACTTTCTCTTGTGCTGGTCGACTGGCTTAACTCTTGGGTACAAAGCGAGGTGATGGCACACTATGGCGGGGTCAATGCCAGGCATATTTGACGGTTTCGTGGCGAAGAGGTCTAAATTCTTCTTCAGGAGTTCTGTCAAGCTCAGCTCTTCGACGGGGTCTAAAGATGTTCCCATTTTGGTGGTTTGATGTGGCTTCGAGCCTATCAAGATTTCCTTTAGGTCTTCTATAGGATCAAGGCATTCATGCTGAAATTCCTCTCTTGGATCTAGGTCAATGGCGTTCACTTGGTGTGCTTTAGTGTTGCTGGCTCCTTTCTTTTCCTTTTGTAATTTCAAACTTTTGTGATAACACTCCCGGGCAATCTTCTGGTCTCCTCTGATAATGCCGACTTTTCCGCTCTCTAGTGGGTACTTCATGATAAGGAATTTAGTGGATAAATATGCGTCAAGAAGGTTGAAAGTTGGGCGGCCTATGATGATGTTGTAAGAACAAGGCGAGTTGACGACTAAATATTTGACTCAGATGGTTTTGGCGTTGCTGCCTGTACCGAAGGTTGTTTTCAAAGTGATGTACCCACGAACGTGCACCTGCTCTACTGTGAAGCCAGCTAGGGTCCCCTTGAAAGGCTGCAACTGGTCCTCATCAAGTCCCATTCTTTCAAATGCAGAGTAATAAATGATATTTGCGGAGCTGCCAGGATCAATCAGTACTCTCTTGACGTCCCAATTGAAAATATGTACAGTGATGACCATAATATCATCACCATGTGGAATTATTCCTTCATGATCATCACTTGAGAAGGTGATGTCTAGTTTGCGTTCTGGCTTTGCTTTGGCGTGGTCGTCTAGGAGCATGACTTGTCGCACATATTGCTTTCGAGAAGCACTGGACTAGCTGCCTCCTGCGAATCCACCAGATATAGTGTTGAGGGTATGGCGCTCGCCGTCCTTTGCGAGGTCCTTCTCTTTTGTTGCATCCTCAGGAGGGTGCCTATCTCCCTACCTATTGTCTTTGACATAACCTCGTACTCTGTCGTTTTGAATTAACTTCTCGATTTCCCTCTTCTGATGAATACAGTCATCCGTGGTGTGGCCCTTTATGCGGTGGTACTTGCACCAAGCGTGTCTGTCGTTTCCCATCTAATTCAACTTTGGTGGCGGGGCGTCTGGGAGAAGTCTGGAATGGCAGACGTCCTTCCAAATTTGCTCGCATCGAGTATTAAGTGTTGTGAAAGATTCGGGCGCAGCAGCTCGTCTGTCAGATGCATGTCACATGAAGGGTGCTCTATCTATGGAGACAGACGGGTAGTAGTTTCGGCGGTGGTCGTAGTTGCTGGGGTCGCGCTCTTTGGAATCTCTGGCTTTCTTATTAGCGTTACTTTCTTCTCCCTTGATGTAGCATTCTGCTCTGGACATGATTTCCTCCATTGAGTCAGCTGGCTTTTGTGCCAACAATTCGTTAAACTGGCCGGCCCGGAGTCCGTTTTTAAAGGCTTCTACAAACAACTCTTGGTTTGGGTTGATGACTTTGATGGTGGCGTCATTGTAACGTGCAAGGTATTCGCAGAGTGATTCGTTTGGTCCTTGACGGACGTTGAAAAGGCTAGTGGATGAAACTTTGCGATGGCGACTGGCCGAAAATTGATGCGTGAGTTTACGCGTCATGTCTTGGTAACTGATGATGCAGAATCGTGGTAAGTACATGTACCATTTGAGGGCGGCGTCCTTGAAGGTTCTGGCTAGCAGCTTGCATTTGAGGGAGTCGGCGGCGCCGATGATGGCTATCTGGGTATTGAAGGCGGTGATATGCTCCACTGGGTCAATTTGCCATCGAAAGACGAAAGAGAAGGCAGCATGAAATTCTCTAGGACCGGCACGTTCCACACCTCCACCGAGAGTGGTTGAGGGTCAGGATTGGCCGATTCATCCTGTTAAGATTCATTTCCTTCGGCGTGTTGTTGCTGTTGGATGGCTTCCATGGTTGCTTGCAAGGCTTCGTTGTGGTCGCGAAGCTGCTGGATCTAGCATTGTAGGGCTTCTAAAGCCGCCGGATCTACCATCGTAGTGATGGTGAGGGTTTGTTCGAGGTTGCGATTAGGGTTACAGCTCGGGGTCACAAACTTATGACTTGAGATCGTAGCCTATGAGTTCTATTGGCGGATTGTTTCCGATTTTATAAGGTTAAATCGTGAATCGAGAGGGATTCAAAGAGATTGAGGTTGCTCAGAACCGTGCAAACGGAATTTGCGACATCAAACGGTGTTTTTGGGCCGCGAATCACCCAATTTTCTGATTCAGAGATGGTGGCTAGGTCAGTTCTACCGTAGCCCCACGGTGGGCGCCAACTGTACTGGCTCAGAGTACAATCTAGAAACTAGGGTTTTTTGGGATTTGTTTAGGTCATGTCTTGCGAATGATCTCAAGGTGACTATTTATAGCCTGAATTGGGCTTAGATGGTCATGGTTTTGGGCCCAATTCGTTTGGGCCAAAGCCATGGCTAGAGCGCCCTAGAGGACCCTAGGAGCTCTTTTAGGGGGTGCCTTTAGTAGGAACGCCAAAGGCTATGTGAGATCTTCAGGTGGGCTTCACATCCTTTTGGAGGGCGCCCATCCCTACCTTAGGGCTTTGAGCCCTAAATGGCAAGATTGACGGTCCACTACCAAAGTAGGTTGATTCAAAATCTTTGTGATTTTGGTGCCACCTCAGAGTTGGACATTAAGTATGGAAAGACTCTGTCTACAGAAACTTTGGGACATACGAAAATCCTGAAGGCAAATGAGATTGTGGATTATAGAGTTCTGTTGGATATTTGGTTGTTGGCTTCATGTTTGCTAAAATCAAATAGACAAGCAATTTGTGCTTCAGAAGCTGATATCTCAATTGTATGTCTTCAGAAGCTGGAACAGTACTTCAGACGCACTGTTCAGAAGCTGACCTTCAGACGCTGACTTTCGTTGACCTTCAGAAGCTGCATTTCAGAAGCACGTTTTCTGCATTCAATCTTGTGCCTTGGTTCTGTTAATTCTCTCACAGTATCTTTCGAAGATTTGATTGAAGATTTATCCAAGCTGATGTTTCTAGAAGGCAGATTAATTTGCGTGAAGATATTGATTGAAGATTTGTTTCTTTTATTTAAGAATATATTTTCAAAGGAATCTTTGGGAAAATATATTTCAGAAATATAATTGCTTCTATTTGCTTCTAAAAGAATTCTGGAAACATATCTTTGAAGATTTGGTTCAGAATTATGGTTGCTGCTGAAGATTATATAAGGAGGAGGCTGCTATTGAAGAATATGATTCAAAACAGAAGAGAGAGTCATACTTAGAGTTTTGAGTCTGTAAGCTTAGTGCTTTGATCTGTACACCACTCATCTGTTAGAGTTGGTTTAGTTTTATTGAGTTGTAATTTACTTAAAGCTTTTAAGCAAAAGTGAATTTGATGTTTTGAAGTGTGTCTTCATCCTTGTTTGTTTAGAGTATACAATCACTGGGGCAGTGATTGCTTGAGTACGAAGTAAGAGGGGTTCTTATATCTAGGAGTTCCCAGGTAGAAATACCAGGGGTAGTGATTAAGTGAGAAGGGGCTGTGAAACAGGGGCTGTGTCATAGGACTTCAAATTGATACTATTTTAGTGGATTTCCTCCTGGCTTGGTAGCCTCCAGATGTAGGTGAAGTTGCACCGAACTGGGTTAACAAATCAACTGTGTTCCTTTACTTTCTGTCTTTTATATTTCTGCTTTTGAACTGTTGTTTGCATACTCTGTTCTACGGTTCAGAACCAGGTCCTGCCAGGAATTTCAAGTTCCATTCTGCATTAGAAAGGAGGTGATTCAGCAGTTAATCAGGATGGCTAGGGAATAGGGGGTTCATCTTACCATGAAAGACATTCCTCCAACACCTACTGACCAATACATAGTACCTAGGAAGAGGAAAGCTGCCTCTAAAGCTCAGAAGGTTAAAAAGCTCTCAGATAATGTGGTGTTGAAGGTCTCTAAGACCAGAAGTGGAGCCTCCCCTGCAACTTCTAAGGTGCAAGCTCATGAGCCTACTAAGAAGAGAAAGTTGAGGAAGCTCAAGATCATTCTAGATGAGGATGAAGAGGAAGATGAGGAACCTATTCAGAAGAAAGTCTGACTTATACAACAAAAGGCAAAAGAGACTGAGGAGTATGTTGAGAAAATAGCTACTACAATGCTTGATGGTGCACTGAAGAACAGGGCTACTGGAGGGTCTTTAGATGCTGAAGCAATTGGTTCAGAGGCTACTGCTACTGAAAGAGAGTTTGAGGCCATGGAGTCTAAACCTGCATCAGAAGTTGCTTTGCCACAGCTCAAGGTAATCTTGAACCTTCTGTTAATATAGATGTACCCTCATCCTTCCCTTAAGAAAACATGCATGTTAATATCACATCCCCCTCACCAAAAGACAACATATGTGAACCTAACTCTCCCTCACAAAAAGCTACACATGAAACCTCATCTCCACAATCTTTTGAACACACACCATCACCAATTGTGAACCCCCACCTCTCCCATAAATGTGTACAAACCTCTTAGTGTAGTTCAACCTACCTATCCCATACATGTGTCTGATGGTTAATTAGAAGATGAATCAGATGAAGACGTCTCCGTTAAAGGTCTAGATAAACAAATTAATCAACTTGAGGACCTTCACCAGTAACACCAAATCAAACAGTCATAAATTGATAATCTCCAACAATAGCTATTTGATATCCTACACTTCTACCCAATATGACCCTAACTTAGGTTTGTTAGAGTCCGTAGATGACTCTAAAATTCACCCTCTGGATCTTGGACCAGTTGGTGAAGTCTCTGACATTCCTATCCCTCGATCAATGACTACCCCACATCTTCTAGAAGGATACTTAGTTTCAGAAGAATTCATCGAACCTGAAACTATTGCCCAACCTATCTCAGTTGCTTCACATTTTGAAATCATCACACAAAACCCACTTGAGCCTGATACCCTGTCTAACACAATTGTTCTTACTGATGTTGAAACATACTCTGACTCAGTTTCAGATGTTGTTACTGAGTGATCCCACAACTATAAATCGTGATCTAAAATCACGCAATTATAAATAATGATCTTAAATCACCCAACTATAAATCGTGATCTTAAATCACGCAACTATAAATCATGATCTTAAATCATGCAACTTTCAACTGACCATGAATGCATGAATGTTCACGTATGGACTTGACAATGCACATAACTATAAATCGAGATCTTAAAATCCCGCACAACTTTCATTTGCATTATCAAATCAATACATCCACACAATTCATGTTATGACCACATTATCATTTAATCACAACTATAATGCATTAAGCCACAACTATCATCACCAATCAATTCAATACGTTCAACATGCTTAATCATCATCATATCATAAACATTTCTACATTCATGCTTTCATTCTTCATCTTACACATAACTCGTATTCCATGAATAAATCAAGCAAGGTTTCATTAACCTATCACTATACCACTTTATAAACATGTTTCAACCTCATTCACACCTTTATAATCAATTAACATTGTTTATATACATCTCTCGGATCAATTAAAGATAAATCCACAAGTTTATTTCACATCTTTCCCATCTCTAAATCTTATCTTTAATCATACATCATGTTAAAAAACCATATACATCATAACCAAACACTCATCAATCATATGCATTGGACATCTCAAAAAGTCAGAAAAATTGGAGTTTCCAACAACACAGGGGCGCACGGTCGTGTTGTCCAAGTACGAGAGGGACGCACGGTCCGTGCCACAGGGGCGCACAGTTATGCGTCCTCACCAGGACAAGATTCTCAGATTTTTTGTGTTTTCGCGAAAACACCGTTTTTAACATCATTTTTCGATCCAAAATCGTCCTGAATCCTTAAACCATTTATATCCAATGATTAACACCTAAAACTTAACTTAAACAACTTATTCATAATCACTTTTCATCAATAATTACCATGTTTTCAATTAATTTAATCATCGTTTCAAAAGCTCATTTTAACCAACAACTTATCAAACACACATGGTATAACAACATCAATATCATTTCTTCATGTCACACATAATCAAAATCAATTATCTCAATTATCATAACATAACTTATTCAATTTAACAACAACTTGATCATTTTCAGTCAATTAAGAAATTTCACCAAAACACAACAACAACAACTTAAATTGTAACGACCCTATTTTCGTATGTTATATTTTTATATATTTTATTTTATGGTTTTGCATTTAAATATATTTTCTAGTAATCGAGAAATAATTATTTGGCGCGAGGATAAGTTCGTAATCGAGTTTTTAGAGTTTTGGGTGAAATTGGGCCTAGAGCGTGAATAGTATTGGGCTTTTGAGTTTATGAGTAGTAATGATCAAGTGGTTATGAATGTAGTAAGCCTTGTTAGATTGTATGGCTAGGATTGGTCCATGATAGTTAGTAAGGAAATGGATGGCTAGGATCATTTGCTAGGGATATAAGATATTTTGTAAGGACATGAATAGTGCCATTCATCTTCTTTGTGAAAGAAAACGTGAGAGAAGGAGGAGAGCAAGAGGAAAGCTAGGGCAAGAGCAAGAGAGCAAGAGAAAGCTTGGAATTTCTGTAGATTCATCGATTGTGAGGTAAGAGAGTTAGTATTACTTGATTACAAGTGATTAAGAGAAGGGGAGAATGTCTATTTCTCCATCCCAAACTTCTCCTTCACTTTGTCTAGGTTTTGTTAGAAAGTTTTTATGGTTTAAAGTTGTTAATGATTATGTTTTGCTTGCTTGAATGCTAAGTGATGTTGCTAGCATGTTTTTGTTGAAGTTATAGTGTTTTGAATGCAAAGGGAAAGTTATGGAAAGTTAGTGTTTTAAACCCTAATTTCTTTGCTAGATGCAAGCCTTGCTTGTGATTGTTTTTAAATGATGATTTATGAAGGAAAGTTGTTTTTAACAAGTTCTGGAAGTTGGGTAACCTTGAATGGGCTAAAATGGTGGAAAAATCACATTTTTACATGACTGTGTACTGATACGGTCGCTTGTAGCGACCAGGCTCGCTTGTAGCGACCAGACAGGATAATTCCCTGCCTATCTGCGCTTGTAGCGACCACACTGGCGCTTGTAGCGACCAGGCTCGCTTGTAGCGACCAAGGGCTCGCTTGTAGCGACCAACCCTGGACAGCTCAGCTTCGTTGAGTTGTTCTGGAGGTCCTGGTACGCGCGGGGATGGCTTTTTGCTACTGCATTCTCATAATATGTTTTGGAAACCTTGCCCACCATTTTAACTTATTCTTAATGCTTCCTAAAGAGTAATTGTTCAAGTAAAGTTGAGATTGATGAACATGGTTGAGTATATACATGTTGTGTTTTATGATTTGGCCATGAGAGCCTAGTGGTTGTGTTTGTTGTTGTTGATGTTATGATGATTATCAGAGTGCTGATAATTTAGTGGTTGTATTTGTTGTTGTTGTTGTTGTGATAATTATCAGAGTGCTGATAATTAGTTGTGTTAGTAAATATCATATATTTGCTAAGTGAATCATCATGCATTTCATGATTGTATGATATCAAGAGTGCTTGGTATATGAAATCCAAGAGTGCTTGGTTATCAAGAGTGCTTGATAAAGATATAAGTTTATCCAAAATGATTTGGTACCACATGCATTAGTGAATGCATTTTGAGGCATGCATCCTTTGTGACATTAGTGTTCATTTAGGAATTATGTGTGCATAATGGTTGTTATGTGATAATTGTTATTGATGAGTCTTGCGCTTAGGCAATTATGTGTTGTGGTTTGGTTATGTATAATAATGTGTTATTTATACATGTTTATTGGTTGTGATACTAACACTCTCTGTTATGTGTTATTTGGCTGGATCTTTGGGGATCCAGATTATCAGGTTGGCGAGGCTATCGTTGAGGAATAGCCCTTTGCTGTTTTGAAGCTTTCGTAGTGGTGAGGGCATAGCTTAGCTATCCTTACATTTTTGGTACTAGGTGTTGTATCCTAGTTAGAGTCTAGGGCTCTGATATTTGTAACACTATTTTGGGGTATCTGAACGCGTATGTATAGATTTGGCAATGGTCTTTGTTGTAGATTGCCTCTTTTGAAAATCTTATGTATATATTTTTGTGTAATATATGCATGCTTGGTTATAAGCCGTGTTTGTTATTTTTCCGCTGCTGTTTGTGAATCAAATATACTTTGATTTTTGTTGATGTTTATGAAAATGAGTTTTCATCATGTTGTAACTTCCTATGTCCTTAACGTTTTCTTTATTAAAGTTAATAATCGGCGGTTAAGGGTTTGGGTGTTACAATAGTTGGTATCAGAGCAGGTCGATCCATTGGATCAATTAAGTTTAGTATACCCTTTGTGTAACATGTGTTTCCTTAAACACTGTGTTCTCACTTGTGTTATGTGGTGATTGGTAGTGTGTAGATATGGCGCAACGAGCACTTGCGGACGCGATGGAGCGGATGGCGGATGCCATGGCTCAGGATGCTGCTAGTAGGACTGCGGATAGAGCAGCACAACAAGCTAGAGGAGGCGGAGAAGATGAGTTGAGACTTGAGAGGTTTATGAACAACAAACCGCCTATCTTCAAGGGAGGATACGATCCAGATGGAGCTCAGACTTGGTTGGAAGGGATTGAGAGAATTTTCGGGGCTATGCGTTGTCTGGATGCGCATAAGGTGTTGCTAGGAGCGTATGTTCTCCATGATGAGGCCGATCATTGGTGGGGAAATGCTAGTCAAAGGTTGGGAGCTGGTGGAGCTTTAGTTACTTGGGCTCGTTTCCGGAGGGAGTTTTTAACCAAGTATTTTCCGGCAGACGAGAGGAACCGTAAGGTGATTGAGTTCATGGAGCTCAAGCAAGGGAGTTTATCTGTTTCTGAATATGCGGCCAAGTTTGAAGATTTGTGTCGTTTTGCTCCTCATTACAACACGGTGGAAGCTGAGGAAGACAAGTGTGTAAAGTTTGAAAATGGGCTGAGGCCAGATATCAAGCAGTTGATTGGGTTTAGTGAGATCAGGAATTTTCCGATGTTGGTGAACAAGAGCCGAATATGTGATAAGGATGGTAAAGCTAAAGCTAATTACTACAAAGCCGCGAATGAGAAGAGAGGAAAAGACATGGCTAGAGGTAAACCTTATAGCAGAGGTGGGAAGAAACCAGATGAAGGTGGGAGTAGTGGTGGCAAGTTTGGAGGTAATAGGAATTGCTTTAAGTGTGGACAACCGGGACATCGTATTTTTGAGTGCCCGAAGAATGATGGAAAATGTTTCAAGTGTGGTGATCCTAACCACAAAGCTGATCAGTGCAAGAAGGGTATTGTGTGCTTCAACTGCAAGGAAGCGGGTCATAAGAGCAACGTGTGTAAGAAGCCTAGAGCGGCTGGAGGAAAAGTGTTTGCTTTAGATGGTGGTGATGCGAAGGCGGACAACTTGATCAGAGGTACATGCTTTATCAATAATACTCCTTTGTCTGCTATTATTGATACGGGTGCTACCCATTCGTTTATTTCTATGGATTGTGTTAAGAGGTTGGGTCTTAGAGTAGAAAATATGATGGGACGCATGGTTATTGAAACGCCTGCAAGTGGTTCAGTATCGACTACGCTAGTCTGTGTTGACTGTTCAGTCACTATGTATGGTCGACACTTTGGTATGGATTTAGTCTGCATTCCGTTGAGCGGAATAGACGTTATCTTTGGTATGAACTGGTTAGAATTTAATCGGGTTCATATCAACTGCGGTAAGAGGACGGTTAAGTTTCCAAGACCGGAGCCAGAGTTGTGTTCGAAGCTCATGTGTTGTCGAGAAGTGGTAAGATCAGTGAAGGCTCAAGAGGACGTGTTTGCTATGTTTGCTTCGTTGAGAGTGGAAGAGAAGATGGAGGTTGATGCGTTGCCGGTGGTGCGTGATTTCACAGATGTTTTTCCAGATGATATTTTGGATTTACCACCCGAGAGAGAGGTTGAATTCGCAATTGACATAGTACCTGGCACTAGTCCAATTTCGATGGCGCCGTATCGTATGTCAGCTGCTGAGCTAGAGAAGTTGAAGGAACAATTGGAAGAATTGTTAGAGAAAAAGTTCGTAAGACCGAGTGTATCGCCGTGGGGTGCGCCGGTTCTGTTGGTAAAGAAGAAAGATGGTAGTATGCGTCTGTGCATTGATTATCGTCAGTTGAATAAAGCAACTATCAAGAACAAGTATCCACTTCCGAGGATAGATGATTTGATGGATCAGTTAGTGGGAGCCTGTGTGTTCAGTAAGATTGATTTGAGATCGGGATATCACCAGATAAGAGTTAAGGCGGAGGATATACCGAAGACTGCTTTCCGGACAAGGTATGGTCACTACGAGTACGCTGTTATGCCTTTTGGAGTTACTAATGCACCTGGAGTGTTTATGGAATATATGAATCGTATATTTCATTCCTTTTTGGATCGATTCGTGGTGGTCTTCATAGACGACATTTTGGTATACTCGAAGACGGAAGAGGAACATGCCGAGCATTTGAGGATTGTGTTGGAGGTGTTGCGCGAGAAGAAGCTTTATGCAAAATTTTCTAAGTGTGAATTTTGGTTGCATAAAGTTAGCTTTTTGGGTCACGTCATTTCAAGTGGTGGTATAGCAGTGGATCCTGCTAAGGTAGAAGCCGTGCAAGATTGGGGAACGCCGGAGTCTGTTACTGAGATCCGAAGTTTTCTTGGTTTGGCCGGTTACTATCGGAGGTTCATTGAAGGATTTTCAAAGTTGGCGTTGCCTTTGACGCAGTTGACTAGGAAGGGTCAAGCTTTCATTTGGGATGACAAGTGTGAGCAGAGTTTCCAAGAGCTGAAGAGGAGGTTGACATCTGCACCTGTGCTAATTCTGCCAAATCCGAAGGAACCGTTCGTGGTTTATTGTGATGCATCGAAGATGGGTCTAGGCGGTGTGTTGATGCAGAGGGGACAAGTCGTTGCTTATGCATCAAGACAGCTGAAGATTCATGAGAGGAACTATCCTACGCATGATTTGGAGCTAGCTGCTGTCGTGTTTGTTCTCAAGATTTGGAGGCACTACTTGTATGGGTCAAGATTCGAGGTTTTCAGCGATCACAAGAGTCTGAAGTACTTGTTTGATCAGAAGGAGCTCAATAGGAGGCAAAGAAGATGGTTAGAGTTTCTTAAGGATTATGATTTCGAGTTGAGCTATCACCCGGGTAAGGCTAATGTGGTAGCCGATGCGTTGAGTAGGAAGTCTCTGCATATGTCTTCTCTGATGGCGAAGGAACTGAGATTGATTGAAGAGTTTAGAGACCTCAGTTTGGTTTGCGAAAGGACAACCAGAAGCGTGAAGCTAGGAATGTTGAGATTGACAAATGATTTTCTTGAAGAGGTTGTGGAAAAGCAAAAGTCTGATGTGAAATTGATGAAGCTTAAGACGCTCATCGAGCAAGGGAAAAAGGTAAACATTGAGATCGATGAGAAAGGTGTGATGAGGTGTCAGGGAAGGTTATGTGTACCTGATGTGCCTGAGTTGAAGCGGATGATTTTGGAGGAAGGTCACAGAAGCAACTTAAGTATTCATCCTGGTGTTACTAAGATGTATCAAGATCTGAGGAAAATGTTTTGGTGGCAAGGGATGAAGAAAGAGATCGCCGAGTTTGTTTTCGCGTGTTTGACTTGTCAGAAGTCCAAGGTGGAGCATCAGAAGCCGTCGGGGCTATTGCAACCTATGTTTATTCCAGAGTGGAAATGGGATAGTATTGCGATGGATTTTGTAAGCGGTTTGCCGAAGACGTCGAAAGGTAACAATATGATTTGGGTAGTTGTCGACAGGTTAACAAAGTCTGCTCATTTCATAGCTATCAAGACCGGTATGCTAGTACCAAAGTTGGCTGAGATTTATGTCGAGCAAATTGTGAGATTGCATGGAATTCCGTCGAGTATTGTATCAGATCGAGATCCCCGTTTTACTTCAAGGTTTTGGGAGAGTTTGCAAGAGGCGTTGGGGACTAAGTTGCGGATGAGTTCTGCTTATCACCCGCAGACGGATGGTCAGTCGGAGAGGACGATTCAATCATTGGAGGATTTATTAAGATCGTGCATTTTGGAACAAGGAGTGAGTTGGGAAGCTTGCTTACCATTGATTGAGTTTACGTATAACAACAGTTTTCATTCGAGCATTGGTATGGCACCTTTTGAAGCGTTGTATGGGAGAAGATGTAGAACACCTTTGTGTTGGTTTGAATCGGGAGAAAGTGTGGTGCTTGGACCTGAAATTGTGCAACAAACGACCGAGAAGATCAAGATGATCCAAGAGAAGATGAGAGCGTCGCAGAGTCGCCAGAAAAGCTATGACGACAAGAGAAGAAAGGATATAGAATTTCAAGAAGGAGATCATGTGTTTCTAAGAGTTACATCGACTACGGGTATTGGACGGGCTTTGAAATCGAAGAAGTTAGCATCGAGGTTCATTGGTCCATATCAGATTTTGAAGAGGATTGGGAAGGTGGCGTATAGGATTGCGTTACCGCCGTCGTTGTCGAATCTACATGATGTTTTTCACGTGTCTCAATTAAGGAAATACGTATCGGATCCGTCACATGTGATTGAGTCGGACGAGATACAAGTGAGAGAGAATTTAACGGTTACAACGGTACCCTTAAGGATTGAAGGACAAGAGATGAAGAGGCTCAGGAACAAAGAGATTTCATCGGTGAAAGTCGTTTGGGGAGGCCCAGCCGGTGAATATGCGACGTGGGAGCTCGAGAGCAAGATGCGAGATTCCTATCCAGAGTTGTTTTCAGGTATTTTCGAGGGCGAAAATTCTTTTTAGGGGGGGTAGAGTTGTAACGACCCTATTTTCGTATGTTATATTTTTATATATTTTATTTTATGGTTTTGCATTTAAATATATTTTCTAGTAATCGAGAAATAATTATTTGGCGCGAGGATAAGTTCGTAATCGAGGTTTTAGAGTTTTGGGTGAAATTGGGCCTAGAGCGTGAATAGTATTGGGCTTTTGAGTTTATGAGTAGTAATGATCAAGTGGTTATGAATGTAGTAAGCCTTGTTAGATTGTATGGCTAGGATTGGTCCATGATAGTTAGTAAGGAAATGGATGGCTAGGATCATTTGCTAGGGATATAAGATATTTTGTAAGGACATGAATAGTGCCATTCATCTTCTTTGTGAAAGAAAACGTGAGAGAAGGAGGAGAGCAAGAGGAAAGCTAGGGCAAGAGCAAGAGAGCAAGAGAAAGCTTGGAATTTCTGTAGATTCATCGATTGTGAGGTAAGAGAGTTAGTATTACTTGATTACAAGTGATTAAGAGAAGGGGAGAATGTCTATTTCTCCATCCCAAACTTCTCCTTCACTTTGTCTAGGTTTTGTTAGAAAGTTTTTATGGTTTAAAGTTGTTAATGATTATGTTTTGCTTGCTTGAATGCTAAGTGATGTTGCTAGCATGTTTTTGTTGAAGTTATAGTGTTTTGAATGCAAAGGGAAAGTTATGGAAAGTTAGTGTTTTAAACCCTAATTTCTTTGCTAGATGCAAGCCTTGCTTGTGATTGTTTTTAAATGATGATTTATGAAGGAAAGTTGTTTTTAACAAGTTCTGGAAGTTGGGTAACCTTGAATGGGCTAAAATGGTGGAAAAATCACATTTTTACATGACTGTGTACTGATACGGTCGCTTGTAGCGACCAGGCTCGCTTGTAGCGACCAGACAGGATAATTCCCTGCCTATCTGCGCTTGTAGCGACCACACTGGCGCTTGTAGCGACCAGGCTCGCTTGTAGCGACCAAGGGCTCGCTTGTAGCGACCAACCCTGGACAGCTCAGCTTCGTTGAGTTGTTCTGGAGGTCCTGGTACGCGCGGGGATGGCTTTTTGCTACTGCATTCTCATAATATGTTTTGGAAACCTTGCCCACCATTTTAACTTATTCTTAATGCTTCCTAAAGAGTAATTGTTCAAGTAAAGTTGAGATTGATGAACATGGTTGAGTATATACATGTTGTGTTTTATGATTTGGCCATGAGAGCCTAGTGGTTGTGTTTGTTGTTGTTGATGTTATGATGATTATCAGAGTGCTGATAATTTAGTGGTTGTATTTGTTGTTGTTGTTGTTGTGATAATTATCAGAGTGCTGATAATTAGTTGTGTTAGTAAATATCATATATTTGCTAAGTGAATCATCATGCATTTCATGATTGTATGATATCAAGAGTGCTTGGTATATGAAATCCAAGAGTGCTTGGTTATCAAGAGTGCTTGATAAGGATATAAGTTTATCCAAAATGATTTGGTACCACATGCATTAGTGAATGCATTTTGAGGCATGCATCCTTTGTGACATTAGTGTTCATTTAGGAATTATGTGTGCATAATGGTTGTTATGTGATAATTGTTATTGATGAGTCTTGCGCTTAGGCAATTATGTGTTGTGGTTTGGTTATGTATAATAATGTGTTATTTATACATGTTTATTGGTTGTGATACTAACACTCTCTGTTATGTGTTATTTGGCTGGATCTTTGGGGATCCAGATTATCAGGTTGGCGAGGCTATCGTTGAGGAATAGCCCTTTGCTGTTTTGAAGCTTTCGTAGTGGTGAGGGCATAGCTTAGCTATCCTTACATTTTTGGTACTAGGTGTTGTATCCTAGTTAGAGTCTAGGGCTCTGATATTTGTAACACTATTTTGGGGTATCTGAACGCGTATGTATAGATTTGGCAATGGTCTTTGTTGTAGATTGCCTCTTTTGAAAATCTTATGTATATATTTTTGTGTAATATATGCATGCTTGGTTATAAGCCGTGTTTGTTATTTTTCCGCTGCTGTTTGTGAATCAAATATACTTTGATTTTTGTTGATGTTTATGAAAATGAGTTTTCATCATGTTGTAACTTCCTATGTCCTTAACGTTTTCTTTATTAAAGTTAATAATCGGCGGTTAAGGGTTAGGGTGTTACATAAATCACAACTTATTCAACATAACTTCATGAATTCACAAGCTAAACACATACCCATGCTCAAAATCAACTTAATCAACCACAAACATCATTCAATTATCATGTTCTTCACCAAAATCATCAAAACTCACAAAGTTATCATTTCTCTATAACAAATCAAGAATTTTGACATAAACAAAACATGAATTCACCAAGTTTATCATACTCAAATTAACCATAATAAATACAGCAGGAATTTCACATAATCAACATCAAACATCATAGAATTAAGCATAAGCTAAAACACTCAAACTACCCAATTGCTTATTAAACCCAATTGTTGAAAATAATCTTCCCCCTTACCTCAATTCTTCACTTCACTAAGCTCCTAGCTAGAATCTCCCTTCCCCTTTGTTGCTCTTGAGCTTTCCTCTCTACTTCCTCTCCTAGCCTCTTCTTTCTCTATTCTCTCTATCTTACATCTCTCAAAATTTTGTGAAAATGAGTTAACCTAATTTCACTAACACACACACTTAACTTTAAATATAATGGGTTAGAGTCACTCACACTAATGGGCTTAGTCACATCCAACTCTCATAATTAATTCTCTACACTTTTACTTCACTTAAACCTCCCATTTTACTTATACACCACTATTCTCTAAATTCAATTTTCTAATTCTAACATATTTACAAAAATGCCGCTCACCCTAAAATGACTAAAATACCCTCAATCACTAAAAATACACTAATCCACCCATCACAAATATATTAAAAGCAATAATTAAATAAAACAAGCAATTAACAAATATAATAAGCAATTAGCAAATACAACGACAATAAATAAATCTAATACTAAAAATCGGGCTGTTACAGACCGCGTACTGGCCAATTTGGACAAAACATCTGATCTGGTGTTCTGCTCCCTCAGAATGTGGATGAGTTCCACACAATCAAACTCCTCGATCCTTTCCTTGATGGTTACTAGGTACTTCTGCAATATCATGTCCTTTACTTAAGCTTCCCCTTTGACCTGGGAGACCACCAGCTGGGAGTCCATCTTGATTTGGACTTCCTTCGCGCCGAGATCCCGTGCAAGATTCAGCCCTCCTATCACTGCTTCATATTCCGCCTGATTGTTGGTGGCCGAGAAGTTGAATCATACGGAAAATTCTACTACCACACCTTCCGTACTTTCGAGGATGACTCCAGCTCCTCCGCCCCTCGTGTTGGAGGACCCGTCAGTAAAGACAGTCCATTTAGAGCACGACTTTAAAGTGGCTGGGGTGAATTCTGCCAGGAAATCGGCAAACACCTGGGCTTTCCAGGTTCTCCTGACTTCGAATGCTATGTCAACTCAGACAATTCGATGGACCACTTGGTCATCCTTCCGGCCAGGTCGGGTCAAAACAAAACGTTCTTCAAGGGTTGGTCAGTTCTGACTACGATGGAGTGAGCCAAAAAGTATCTCCTCAACTTCCTGGACGCCACCATTAGTGCGAGCACCACTTTCTCAATCCCCTGGTAGCAAGTCTCAGGGTCGGCGAGGGCCTTTGAACAAAAATAGATTGTGTTATGGTTCGTGCTTATCTCTCGTACCAGGATGACACTAACGACGTCTGCTGATATTGCCAGGTACAAGAAAAGGGTCTCTTCCGCCATGGTCCTGGATAAAACGGGTGGTTACGCTAGTATGTCTTTCAACTGGGTGAATGCCACCTCACATTTCGGAGTCCACTCGAAATTCGCTTATTTCCTCATAAGTCTGAAAAAAGGTAAGGCGTGCTGAGCGGACATGGAAATGAACCTGCTCAAGGCCGTCAGCATCCCATTTAGCTTCATGATTCTCTCCTTTCTTGATGGGGCCTCCATCTCCAAGACGGCTCTACATTTTTCCGGGTTCGCCTCGATACCCCTCTCGGTTACGTAAATACCCAAGAATTTCCCTACTTTGACTCCGAACGTGCACTTCTCTGGGTTGAGGCGCATGTTATAATGGTGTATGCGAGCGAACACCACTTCTAGGTGGTCCTTGTGCTGGTATTCCTCAGTTGATTTTACGATCATATCATCCATGTAAACAACATGTTCCCTTTTTCTTCACAGAAAACCTTGTTCAACATCCGCTGGTAGATGGCGCCTGCATTCCGTAAGCCGAAAGGCATGATGTTGTACATGTAATTGGCACCTTCGGTCATGAACACCGTCATCTTCCTGCCATTCTTGTCCATGGGGATCTGGTTGTAGCCGGAGTAGGCGTCCATGAAGGACAACAACTTATATCCTGAAGAGTTATCCACGAGCTTGTCGATGTTGGAGTATTCCCGTATGCAGTACCCTGTTTTGCTGTTTTGCTTATTTTCCCTGCTTCCTTGCCTCGCTGTAGCGAGCTACCCATCGTTGTAGCAACCACAGCAGGAACAGCATCAGCTGTTCTGCGTGTTTTGGTCCTTATGCAAGATTGTTGAATGTCTATGATGATATGAATGATGTTGTAACATGATTTAAGAAGTGAATTAATGATGTTTGGTGTAGTTTGTGTGATTAAATCATGAAACTTGAATTATGAGAATGTTGAAGATTGTAAACACTTGATGTTGTGATGGTTGTGATGTGTTGCTGTTTACACATGATATTGATGATGATGCGATGTTTGATTTCTTGACTTGATGTGTGGCCTTAGTTATTTGATAACGCGTTTGGTGATGATTTGGTGAATCGTATAAAAAATGATGAGTATATTTGGTGAGCATTGTCGAGTCTCTATGTGGGTCCATGCATTCATAAGTTAGTCCGGAGATGGTATGGTGATTTCATTGCGGGGTTTTAGATCTCGGGGATTTCATCGGTGATTATATGGTGAATTCATTGCGGGGTTTTAGATCTCGAGGAGTTCACCGGTGGCGGTACCATAAAACATATAGAGTTGTGTTAGGTGCATTACATTCACAAGAATCGTGTTTGGTAATGTTTTGGCGTGAATTTGTGCATTGAGGTGGTAAATGCTTAATTGGTGATTGTATAAGATTGTGATCGAATTGTAAATGAATTGATGATACTTGATGAATCTTGAGTGTTTGATATATGATTGGAAATTGCGATTAAGCTTATAACTGATTATGAAGGTGATATGTATGTTGAGTTATGTAACCAGGCTTGTTTGTT
This sequence comes from Medicago ruthenica, assembly GCA_018208015.1. Taxonomy (NCBI): domain Eukaryota; kingdom Viridiplantae; phylum Streptophyta; class Magnoliopsida; order Fabales; family Fabaceae; genus Medicago; species Medicago ruthenica. Next base: position 28,407,585 of record CM031373.1, on the reverse strand, counting down.
TAGATGTATATGTGATGATTGTTGATGTTGCTTGCCTAACATACATGCGTTTATTATTCTCTTATGTTGAGCATATATCTTACCCTCCAGTGATTTCGTGTCGCCTCATCCGTGGGTTCAACCCTTGTGGATGTAGACTTGCAGGTTGAGGAGTAGCTTACTCGTGAGTAAGTCAAGGATGGCGTTTTCTACTCGAGTTTATCCGCTTTGGAGTCTAGCTTAGGAGCTTTGACTGGGATTTTGTTATCTTATGCCATGTGATCTTATGATCAAATTTTGTTGAGTTATTATTTTGATTTGTATGTTATGACCGAGACATGACACTTATGAGTTGTATGATTACATGATCTTATTTTGTTGTGCGATGTTATAATTGAGTTGATATTCATATTAGGTTTGAGTATATGATTGATGCATGATTTACATGTTTATTTATGTTCTTGGGATCAGGGTGTTATAGCAGGCGAAGCTATGGTCTATTCTTGGCATATCTTCTAGTGAGCAGGCAAAAAGGTCGGCGTTGGATTTCAAGCATTTGACGAGTTCCTCCTCGACCATCGGTGGCATGTTTGCCCCGATCTTTACTTTTTATGCTAGATTGTCGTCTAACTAAATGGATTTGAAGTCCCCGTCGGGTGTAGGCTGTTCGAAGGGAAGCTTTGCCTCCAACTGAAATGGCATCTTCCGGCCTTTCTATCCCCCCAGGAACTTATCTTTTTGGCGTTGGTCAAGGTCCGCCTTATTGCAGTCGAAAACTTATAACTTTGAGGTGTCGACGGTCCCCTTCAAAATGGAGGCAGATTCATGTACGGTCTGCTTCCCCCCAAGCTTTGTGGCATTTCTTGGTGTTGTCCAGATCCGACCGGTCGTGGTAGTTCATCTTCAAATGTATCGTCGAAGTGATTGCGTCTAGCTTGGCTAGGGTCGAGCGCCCAAAAATGTAGTTGTAGATAGATACGAGTAGTTCTACCAGGAAATGCGTCTCCACCGTTCGCTCGCCTGCCCCCTCTCTGAAAGTCACAGGTAGGTTGACGTACCCCCACAGACATGTACTTGTCCCATTGAAGCCATGAAGCTCGGTGCCATCGTAGGATTTCAAATCTTCTTTCCTCAGACCCAACTTCTCAAAGGCGTCTTGGTACAAGATGTCCATAGAGCTTCCTTCGTCTTTTAGGCACCTAGCAAAGTCGTGCCTGCGAATGTCGTTATAATGACGAGCGGCAGGTCCTTGTTGGATTCCCCATTGATCTTTTCATCATCGGTGAACCCAAGGATGGGTCTTGTCTTCGCGCTTTTGGAGGCTGGTGTTGTGGCGTGTACCACCAGCAGCTCGACTACTTTCCTTTTGGCCGCCGTCTTTGGTTCGTTCCTCGGAGTTGTGAATCCGCCCATAATGGCGCCAAGGAAAACCCGTTTCTCATTTTGTTTGCCTTCACTGTCTTGGCTCACTGATCCCCCTTCTACGGCGCTCACAACCTTCCCTCGTGGGGACTTGCTGCGGCATGGTGTCTTGCGCAGTGACTCTCGTTGTCGCTTGTCTTCTCTCCCTTTGGTGAAGCGGTTGAGCTTTCCCTTCCTGATCAGTTCATCGATTGCGTCCCTGAGTTGGCGGCAGTCATCGGTTTCGTGCCCGTGTGAGCGATGGAACTGGCAGTATTTCGACTTATCCATTCCAGCGGACTCCATCAGTGGTTGAGGCAATTTGACTCTGGCCTCCTGGAACTCTGCCTTTAGGCACTCACGGAGGATAGCCTCCTGTGATGATTTTAAGGGCGTGTAGTTTTCGAATCGGGTATACTGGTTTCTTGACTTCTCGCTGGTGCTGCGACTTTTGTCTTCGCTCCTCTTATCGGACTGCTTGCCCCTGAGCGCCTCCTCGACCAATCCCTTTTCTTCATAGTTAATGTATGGTTAGACACTGGTTAGCAGGTCATTCATGTCTCTTGCCGCCATGAGGCCTAACTCTTCTTTAAATTTGCAGTCGTCGTGAAGGTTGTTCTCGAAAATGAAGCATTTCAAACCGTCTTGTGCGCCCGGAACTTCCACGCCTTCACGCGTGAACCTCTCGACGTACTCCCGCAGGGTTTCTTTCTTCCCTTAGACCATAGCGTTGAGTACGACCATGGTCTTCGGCTGCTTCCGCCTCGCGGTAAAATGGGAGATAAACTCTTCGCACAAACCTCTCTTGGAGCAGATGGAGTTGTCCGCCAGCCCTTTAAACCATGCCATGGCGGCGCCCTTGAGCGTTAAGACGAAAATTTTGCACTTCACCTCTCCTCGAGCCTGGTGGTAGTCGAGCACGGTATCCATGTGTTCCACGTGCTCATCAGGGTCAGTGGGGTCGTCGTACGTGTCCAACTTGGGCGGTTTAACGAAAGCACGAGGGATGGGATACTCCACGATCTTTCTGGTAAATGGCCCCCTTTGATGGCTCATGCGTTGGCGCTCTGGAGAATAACCGTCTTTATTCTGGCGGCTTCGGTGTGGAGGAGAGGCTTCCTTTATGTGGTGATCGAGAGACTTTCTGCTGTGAGGACGGCGGGGGAAAGAATGCTACTTCTTCTGTCTGAATCGTCCGGAGGCCTTCCACCGCCTCTGTGGTGATTTGCGAGAATCGAGGTGGCATTGTTGATGATCGCTGGTGCGTCAAGGCGTCGGCTCCGCTGAGCGAATTCGACCTGTGTAGCTATTTTGGTCGGAATCTTCTCCTGATTCTCTTCAACGTGTTTGAGCCTATCATTCTGTTGCTGAAGCAGATTCATCAGATCCGTCAAAAGCTTGTCCATCCCTGGAGGAGGAGGACGAGAAATGTCTTCGAGATGCGGCGGATGTGGAGCGACGTTCTCTGTGCATGGAAGAGGTGGGGGAAGAGCGTCGCTTCTACTACTGCGGGTGGAGGGACATCGATCGTCGTGTCTTGGAAAGTTGTGTTCACGTTTTCTCCTTAATTCGCCGGTTTGGGAACTGGAGTCGATCGATCTTTGAGGATTTGAATCGCAAAGCGCAATTCTCGTACGGCGGAGGAACGACTCGTGGTGGCTCGTCTACGCAGTTTCTGCCATTTCTTCGGTGGATGGAGCGATAACTGTCAACAGTTGCGGTGGAGGAACGTGTAACAGAAAAAGGTTACGGCGGAGGATCGCGTAACAAAAAACGGTTACGGTGGAGGATCGTTAGACCGAGGCGGTTAGCTAACGATCCCCCTCCTTCTAGCGCCAAATGATCTGTCCAGTAAGAGACCGATGAAGGCAACGATGGCGGAATGTGCTCTGGTACGGTGGCGATGCGTCTGCGCGGTGGAACGAAAGGTGTCTGCAGGCACGTTAGCACTCAGACGATCAAGACAGTAATGGAACTGAAAAAGAGTGCGTGAAAAATGTGTGTGTAAAGTGAATCGTACCTTGGGGGTGAAGCTATCTCACCCTTATATAGGCGCTCCATGAGCGTAACCGCCTCTGGGACGCGTGGCGCGTGATTAGGAATGGCTAAAGGACACATGTGCGGTCTTAGATGTGCGGGGGCGTGCTAAGGTGCGGTGTTGTGCACGATTCGTTGATGTGCGCCCTCAAACGACGCACCTTGGAGTGGTGGACGTCTGGTCCACGTGTCGTTGTCTGGTTGGCCTTCAGGCCGGTCCAGAACAATACTCCCTCTGTTTTCTTATCTTTTGATGTTTTAACTCTTGACACAAGTATTAAGGAGGTATTAAAGTATAAAAATATTTGTAAGTTTGGACTAAAATGTCTTTATTTATGATTTTTTTGCCTACCGCAGAAAATTATACTCCATGGCTGTTTGTTTACTACACATGCATTAATTATTGAAATTTCCAATTTTTCTAACTTACCACAAATTGAAAGTGAACGGTGGGAGCTTTTAATAGTGTGCATGCATGCATGCGTCTACTACCATAATAAGAAAACTAATTACTACCATAATTCCATAATTACCCCTTTTAATTCTCACTAAATTGTTTAATTAATGGTTTAAAACGTCATTGTATAGCACTAATAAGTTTATCCATCTCCCAATTCAAAACAATTAATACCACTAACATTTATTCCTTTCCCAATGCAAATTACTCGATTTTGCTACTAATACTTTAAAAAAGAAAATGAAAGGTTCAATTGTTTTGATCGTAGAGGAATTCAAAGGTATTTTCGTTTTCATCCTTTGAATTTCCAAATCACAAATTTAAGATGAGATAGTTAATTTTCTGTACACTAGATTAATAATGTAATATTATTTGTTAGTAGTTTTAGGTGAAAGGATTCAGATTTGATTACAGTAGAGTATTAATTTTTTATTATCACTTTTTGATATTTTTTTGTAGATAAAGGTTATCATCGATTGCAAATTCTTACAGGTTGATGATCAATTGCAAATTACATTTCGTGATTTGTTGTGTTTGAGATTTTTTTAGTTAATCTTAAGAATCATATTGAATTTATTAATGTTCATGATGGAAGTGTGTTCTCTTTAATGTGTTTGGTATACTAATTATTGTTTGACATCTTTCATAACCTTTGTGGAACTGTGTTCTTTGTGATGAGATTGATTTTCAACTTTTTCCAGTTTATGGACTTGATTTTTTTTTCCTGGCTATTTTCGTTAAGTTAGTAATAGTTCATCATTTATATATGTGAAGTTCACTTCATGGATGATGAATAGGATGTCAACAAATGGTCATGTGAAGGGATGTTGAAAGGGAGAAGACTGCATCATAAAATTAGAAGATAAGTTCACAGGTAAAGATCACATAAAAAATGCCTTCATATAATAAGTTCATCATTTTTTCTTGCTTAATTTTTTAATTCTTTTATTTTTTACAAGAGCTGTACTATAAGAGAAAGGAAAGAGCAAGTAGAGAGACTGAGATTGACAAGTTGTTTAACTAGTGATTTGCTTCTAGGTGTTAGCACATGCCAAACTTTAGAATGGTAGAGACATGTATTTTGAATAATTCTTTGTCTCTATTTATTGTTGTTTATGGTAGTAGTTCAAAAATGAACGAGTTATGAAAAAATTCTTTGTTGTTACGGGAGGAAGAGTTAAAGAGTGCATGAGGGAGGGAAAGGAGCTCTGATGAAATTTTCATTTGTAAAAGGGTCTGTATGTCAAAGAGGATGTTGAAAAAGGTTTTCTAATTCTCATAAGATTTCATTCCTAATACCACTTGTTACTTTCAATGGTTTCAAACTCTTTATGATAATTAAAGCCCTTGCAGTCCTGCTATAGCAAATGTTTAGACTCTTAACCAATGATAATTGGCAATGTAGTTTCATTGACATTCATAGTTTGTGAATTATCATTCAAAGGGTAATTTATCATAACATATTGTCCATTGTTGACTACACTATGTATAGTTTGTTGATTACAAGTATTTTGTGTCTCAATTATCTTTAATATATGTATTTGTATTATTTTGGGACCGTTCAAATTGTTCACTTATATGTTGTTTTTAAAAATAATTGTCGCAATGTTACGTGAGCTGTGCAAATGAACGGGTCTTTTACTAGTTATATATATATATATATATATATATATATATATATATATATATATATATATATATATATATATATAGTTGCAAATATGACATGGGTACTTGTAGTGAACTTCGATAGTTTTTTTTTAAAGAAGTGAACTTCGATAGTCTTATATAAAATTGGGAAAAAATAATATTAAACATACTAAAACATCAAATATTTTAGAATAAAATGGAAGTTCTAAAACATCAAAAGATAAAAAACGGTGGGAGTTTTTTTCAAAAGAACACTTAAGGACATAGAATCAAATTAAGTTTAATTATATTAATTTTATTAATTTCATTTATGGTTCAAAAACTACTTATCGTGTAAGGATTTAATTTTTCTAGGTATACATCCAATCAAATCAAATTTTTACATACGACATGGGAGGAGCGAAGGGGTTAGCTGGGAAGAAAGCAGTATTCTATCAAACCAAAGCTCAATCGGTGAAGGATGCTAGTGATGCCCCAGTCAATAAAAATGCTGTTATGCCCAACTATAAATTACAACCCAAGTTACAGTGATGACCAATTATTAATTTACTTATGTAAAATGAATACCTGGTTTTTTTTTCCAAACATAAAAGATTCGTGCTTCTAACTTACACCTTCGTAAATAAGTCGATGTTAGCAATTACACCATCTGATTACTATTATAAACAAAAACATTTTAGATTCATTCATTAAATGATGTATGTAGTCTATAATAAAAACCACATATATCATCAATTGAATAAATCTAAAATACTCCTTCCGTCCCAAAATATAAGCAAAAATGAGTCAACATAAGTTGATGTATTTGATAGAAATTTTAAACCAAATACATTAACTTTTGTTGACCAATTTTTGCTTATATTTTGGGACGAAGTAGTATTGATTTTTGCTTATAATAGTGACTGGAGGGCGTACATTTCAAAACACTAATGAGAGCATATAAGCGAAGGGAAGTATAGGGGGTTAATTCGATTCAATTCTATTTTCAAACTGATATAGTTGATTCATTTTTGGCATCAGACAAAAAATAAAAATAAAAGCAAAACCTACCATGTTGCATAGGTACCAGTATACCTACTGTGTTGCATAGGTACGAGTATGGTACCTGATACAATAAGGATCCAGGTAAGAAAATACGGCAATTTTAAAAAAATTAAGGTACTTAGGTACATCAATAAAGTCGTGATTGATTGTTATATAATATAACATGATAAATTCTTAAATTTACAACAACCATCACGATAAAAGTTTAAAAAATAAAAAATTATAGTTGGTTACAACAACAAAACTCATGCACACATAATACTATATTATCAAGTGAATATATATGAGAAAGCCACAATTTTCATCCACAATAGAATAGTATAATAAACAAAAATGGAGTTTCACGAGTACCATACGCGTACTCGATATGGGTACTTCAACTTTCTACAAGTACCCATACTTCAGAGGGTAAAACTAAAGACCACATTGTCATAAAATCCAAAATTTCTTGATAAAAATCAAAACATAAACATAATTTAAAATCTATTGAGGAGGAGGGGTTCGAAATAGGCTTATGAGTTCAGAAAGCATGCTCAACAACATTTTGTATTTTTCTTCTAGCTTGTCCACCCTTTCAGCGGTACTGACAAATCTTCCAAAATCAGCTCTGGACAAGTTAACTGATTCATTGTCATCAGAAACAACAGAAGTATAAGCTTGATTAGTAGGTATCTGAGTGTCTCCACCGTGATCATCTGAATATGACGACATCTTCTTATCCAACGCGTTGCGACACAAGGAAGCTACTCGTTCCATGGTGAGGGCTTGTTCAACTAGATGTTCTAATCTCTTTTCAGGTATCATTACAGTCGAGGGAAACAGTTTCTGTAGCTCCTCCAGCAGTTTCAACCTAGCTTTTGCCCTTTGGCCAGAGGGTGACATGAAGCAAGAAGAAAGTTCACGAATTCTAGTACTATCAACACAAAGTTGTGTTATCTCATTCCTCAATGTATTCAATGCCTCGATGACCTTATCCCCATCAATAAGCTCAAAAAATTTCTGCTCCAATATTAAAAGTGAGGCAGCCTTAACAATGCTTTCATCTTCTAGACCAATTTGTTTCAATGTGGCTACACTTTCGTCCCAATCACCATCAAGTACTTGCTGCATAAACAGATTTACCGCAGACGAATTCAAAGGTATGCCAGACTCCTCCTCTAGGTGTTCCCCACTCTTTCTGTAACCAAGAGAATACATCGCTTTGGTGATTATCCTTACAAACTCCCTTCTTTTTAAGATCCCTTTTGTACCAACAACTTCGTCGTCCCCTTCGGCTGATAGGGGCGGAGCCATCAAGTCACTTGTTGAGCCTACAACGTGCTCCATAGAATATGAACTGTTAGAGAGACTAACTAATCCTTTAGGTGACAATTTCGTTCTTTTCAAAGCTGGTTCTTCATCTTCCACACCTCCCATGAAATAACAACCAACAACAAAATGCCTCCAAAGACCGGGTAGATAGAATTTCTACACAAAAAAACATCAAGAAGCAGCATAAATAAATAATCAAATAGCATAGAACTCAATAAAGCATTTTGAAACACTTATTTGGTGTACCATAAAACTAAAATAATAATATAACAATAATAAGGCGAAATTACAACCACCTCCCTTATGTTCTCTTTACAAAGACCCCCTCTAGTTTTTAAATGGCCAGCAACCTTGCCTATTTGCTCGACTAAGTGACACACACACCTCCCTCAAAATACAACACTGTTAGACTGGAATCACCCATGATCTTCTATGAATAAACTAGCATATCCTCCTACCAAGGTTCAAAAGTGAATCTCAGGTCAGGGTGTCCTTCATAAAAGACAGACAAAGTTTGAAAAGAAAGAGTTTAGTTTAGTTTAGTTAGCTGTAAAATTTCTGCTACCAACAAATTACACATATAAACTCTAAATTGGACAAATACCATCTGAGTATATAATTACCGACGCAACATTGAATCTTGTTGCTATTTCCAATTTCACAGAGCATCTGTGTCGGTGTTTGATAAGAAAATGCTTTCGATTATGCAGCAAATGTGTGATTTAGTGAATAAAAAACACTTGAACTTTATAGTTAGCTATAAAACAATTATTGTTTAGAAATATAGATAATTATCATTCTCGTTTACTTGAATTACAAGTACAATTTAATCTGCCACACAATGCAACATGGAAATGCGAAGTCGATGTTGAAAAAACAATAACAGAGATATAAGAAAACTAAACTATCTACTGTAATTAGTAATTACAAGTAAGTTCTATGTCTAGTGCCCAATTAAACACTTTCTTTTTTCACCAACAATTTTATAAGCATGCTAGCTTAAACCCTAAAAATTAAATTCCAAAACCCTAAATTACTCAAAAACTCCTAAACCCTAACCCTAAATTACTAAACCATAAACCCTAAATTTTACAATTATCAATTGTTAAAAAAACAACTAAAAAAATCAAATTCCAGCACCCTAAAGGTCAAAAACCTAAATTAGTCAAAAATTGAACTGATGAACAATAACAATCCAAAGCAAGAACTTAACATTAGAGAATAAAACAAGAATCAGATTCATAACAGAAAGAAGAAGAATCGGAAACTGCAGATCTAGGAAGTGAAAATGATGAACCGACTTACCGGAGAAGCAAGAAAAGCGATCTGAAGTTCGCCGGATTCTGATGAGCGATCGGTGATAGGGCACCGTCGATTCCTCCTAACGTTTCTTTCTTGTTTTCTTTGGCCTCAAACCGATTTCTCTTTTCTTTCTTTCGTTCTTTCTCTGTGCAGTTACCAAAGCAGAATAAGGCGATTGGATGGCGTAGATATGTGTTTTAGAACTGTCGTCTCCTTCATTCTCTCAGTTTGTTGGGCAAAGTTTTTTATTTTAAAATAGACTTAATTGCGTTTGATCCTTATGTTTATTTTAGGTTTTAAGTTGGTCCCTCTTGTTTTGAAAGTTTCAATTTGGTCCAAAACATGTTCTAGGAAGTATTCTCGTCGTTTTCCATGCAATTTCAATTTGAATCTGAATGTGAACATAATTGGAGCTCAAATTTTAATAGAAAATCCTACTTTCAGGTGTAAAAAATCAACTTGAAAGGAACCAACTTATGCTAACGTTGCAAACATAAGGGACCAACTTGAAAACATTTAAAACAAAAGGGACCAACATGAAACCTAAAATACACGTTTTGGACCAAATTGAAACTTTTAAAACATAAGGGACCAACTCGAAACCTAAAATAAACATAAGAGACCAAACATGCAATTAAGCCTTTAAAATATGTATCGGATTAGGATTTTAAAAGATAATTTTTGTTTTAAAAAGTTTAAAGATTTTAAAAGATTTTGCAGAATTTTAATGATTTTGATGATTTTAAAAGGTTATCGAGATTTACAATTTGAATTTTAAGGGATTTAAATCATAAGATTTTAAAGGATTTCAAATGATTCTATGGATTTCAAAAGATTTTATGAATTTTAAAAATGATCATAACACACTTTCTTTCACAATATTCTCAATACAGACTCTTTTATTTATTATATTTATTTTTTGTGAGAGAGATAGAGAGAGGAGAGAGAGATAAAGAGAGGGGGAAGAGAGAGGAGGGAGGGGAAGAGAGAGGAAGAGAGAAAGTGTGAGAGAGGAGGGAGGAGAGAGGAGAGAGAAATAGTAAAATCTTAAAAGAAAAAACAAACTTAAGAAATCTCATGTTTTCATGAAAGACTTTTTCATGTTAGAATTTCACTAGAAAATCCTACAAAATTCATCAAAATCAAATTAATTAAACAATCCTTTGAAATTTGAATGATTTTGAATACCACAAGATTTTTTTAAGTGATGAATAATCTTGATTGAATATCACAAGACTTTTTTTAAATGACAAAGATTCTTGATTGAATATCAAAAGACTTTTTTTAAGTTGCAAAGAGTCTTGATTGAATACCACAAAACTTTTTCATGATAAAAAAGTCTTTTAAAATCTCTTAGAATCTTAATTAAATACATCCCTCTTAACCTTCATTGTGATATTTGAACAACCATTTGAAACAATTATGTGATAATTTTATTTTTCTATTGGTTAAAAGCAATAGAAAAAGAGAAAAATGAAGAGATAGATAATGTGACTATGAAAGAGTTGTCAAAAAGTTATCAGCGATTAAACAAATATTATTTCTCAAAATCTCTTTTTAACATTCATTTTTTTAAAGGATGAAACTCGTGTAGATCTTATATAAGTTTCATTTAATAAAAGAACGAGTGTTAAAGTGAAGGTTGAAAAGAGAGTGTTGTTAACAATTATCTTTGGGACAACCATGTTCTTATCTTTTTTTATTAGTTAAAAACAATAGAGAAAAAGAGTGATGAAGAACATAATGAGAGTATGAGAAATAATTCATTTAAAATGATTATACAAATATCATTTCTCTTTGTTTTTACCTTCTCATCTTCTATCTATTGCTTTTGTTCAATATACGAGAAAAAAAAAAGTGTCTCAAAAGTTGTCACAAAATAGTTGTACAAATATCATTACTCGTGTTTTAAATATAGAGAAAAGTTTCATCAACTATTTTCTACTCAATTTCTCTTTACTTTTTCTAATTTTTATTTCTTTCCCTAATCAATTAATTTTTTTATCCAAAGGGGACCTAAATTGACGGTCGGAGAGGGAAAATAGTGTGATTAACGAAGACTAAGACTTCATGAAGGATGGTGGTCTATGTGCAAAGACTTTGACGATCAAGTTAGTAATTGATTGATAGTGAAAGATTTTTGGGTTTAGAGCAAGTATATCTTAATCTAGTCACCGGTTAGTATTTATAAAGTGAACTATAATGGTTTCCTAAGAGACGGTTGTTGACATATGAGTGTTGGATGATCATCATGAGGTATTAATAGCATATTTGTACTTGTTTGCATGCACTTTTAGGGCGTCCTCCTAACTTAGTCCATATGACCCATTTTGTTATTGGGTTGGGCTAAGAATAGTTGTCCCTCAAACCTTTGAAAATTGTTTTTTCCATTTTAAAGAAAGCTAAAACAGGCAGTAACTTACGTTTTTAACCCCATCGGCAGTTAACTGCCAATTGGAAGGAAACCAGCAACAGTTAGCTGTCGTTGCCATGTTTTGCCTATATTTTCTAAAACTTCACATTTTTTTCATCTTAATGTGAACAAAAACGATAAAATGAGTGAACAAAAACGATAAAATGACATGTGATTAAAGTGAAAAAACTAAAAACAACAAAAAAAGTAAATAGCTTTATTAATTTATTTATACATAGAGTCGTTGTGTTTTAACAGTTGGGATACAAGTGAAAAATTAAATAGCCTTTATGTCACTTATTATTTATTATTATATTATATTTAGTATTTTGAATTAAATTATAATTCATTAATCTTTTCAGTAATCTAAGCTTATAATTAGTATATATATTACGCATATTTAAATATATTATTATAAACTAAAATTGAAATATGATATAATATTTAGTCAAGTTCTCTAAAAATTCATGTTAAATACCAAAATAGAGTTTAGTCTCATTGATCTATTAGTTCGTTAGTCTATTTAAACTTAGATCGCATTACTTATTTTAAGATGTTCATATGAAATAGGTTTTTAAACATGCTAGCAAGTCGTATCAGGCTTTCAAAAGACTAGACTTAGGTCATAAAAATTTGACGATAAATTTTATCAATTGGTAAAAATTTGTTTAAGTAGTAGAGTTTGGTAGGCCTAAAAGGTTCTTTTGATGGTATGTTGTCTGGCCATTATAGCTAAATATGCTTCTAAAATAGTCTTATCCTTCTCTATTTAAAAGAAAAGTTTGGTCTGGTCTAGGTCTTACGTAGGCTATACCATAGATTTCTGTAGATCAGTTTGACATATTTCCACCTCTAGAAACAAAGCGAGTAGACTTGGTACGTCTCTATTTTGTATTATATTTTTGTCCTTTTTTTTTGTTTCAAACGTGTAATTTTTCACTTGTATGCCAACTGTTAAAACACAACGACTCTATGAATAAATAAATTAATAAAGCTATTTACTTTTTTTGTTGTTTTTAGCCTTTTGACTTTAATCAGATATCATTTTATCGTTTTTGTTCACTCATTTTATCATTTTTGTTCATATTAAGATGAAAAAATGTGAAGTTTTAGAAAATATAGACAAAACATGACAACGATAGCTAACTGCCGCTGGTTTCCTTCGCATCGGCAGTTAGCTATCGTCGGATCCTTCCCATTAACAGTTAACTGCCGATGGGATTAAAAACGGGTCACAATTGCCCTTAAGTTTTACTATCCAAATTTGCAAATTGGCAGTCCCTATGCAGTTTGGTTGATGTTTGACATTTTAGTCCTTTAGTCCAATCTTGTTAAAGGCGAGGTGGGCATAGGGCATTGATGTGGCAAGCTCAGTTGTTATCAAACAACATCCACGTCACAAAGGGTATTTTACCTGAATTTTACATGGGTATTCATTCCCCCCCCCCCCCCCCCCCCCCCCCCACACACACACATTCCATCTCTTTTTCTTCCTTTCTCAATCCCTCCCTCCTACCCTATCTACTCCTCCCTTTCTTTTGCCTTCTCTTATTTAACAACTCACATTTCAAATATGCATAATAAAACTCAAAAGAACATAAAATTTCCAATTTCAAACTTCATAATGAAGTTAAAAAAAACATAGTAAATCAAGCAAAGTAGGAAAGTATGTAGATAAGATCTCGACACTTTCCTACTACATAAAGCAAAAATAAAAAAAATGAAAAAAACAAAGAGCTCGCATAAAAAAACGCATGAAAACAATATTCATTTGATTATGAAACAAGGAGGGAATATAATCTTCAACAATGTTATTATCCAAACAGTTATTACTGTGGTTAAAAGTTTCTTCAAAGTAAGAAACAAAAAGTCTCTCAATATCATAAGGATCTTCAATCAAAATATCTTCATGTTGCAACTTAGTAATGGATTTGGAAGCATATTTGATATCTTGGCCAACCTATGAAAATAAGCATTATCCCTATCCTATTGAGTGTGCCAATTGACCTTAACTTAGTAATGGATTTACGTAGCTTATTGAACTTTAAGATGGACATTCCCAAAGACCTTTTTGTTTCACTACTTCAGTCTAGCTTTTAACTTTTTAAGCTTCATTCTAAGAACATGAGTAAGAGACCCATAAATATGATCATTCCACACATCTCTAATCACATTTATAAAATTATCATGTGAACTCCACATTTTCATAAACTTGAAAGAAGATGCAAATTTAGCTTCGTTTATAGATCAGTTCAGTGTAAGACCCCGATCCCCAACAATATTTATAAAGCGATAAATCGCACATTATCATATATCAAGGTCTCATTACTCAACATACATCTCATATAAATATCCAATATAAAAACTTCAACAATTATATTCATAGCACAACGGAAATAAAATCATAACTCAAATGTCATGTCTCGGATCATAACATAATATATCAACATAATAATAACATCAGTTTCGATCTTAAAGATCTCATAACATCAAATCAATAAAAGGTAAAATCCCAAAATCCTAGATCTGAGGTCCTAATCTAGACTCCATAAGAAAGCAATGACATGAGTAGGCATCCAGCCGTCCTCATCAAACTCACAAGCAATAGCTACTCCTCAACCTGCATGTCTACATCACAAGGATGAGGCGACAAAAGTCACTGAGGGGTAAAATATACGTTCAACATAAAGGATTAATAAACGCATGTAAGTTTAGGCAAAACAACAACATCATCATCAATGCACGAACATACATCACAATAAGCCTAGTTCTCGTCTTAGAAACATGCATATTATGATCACATTCAATTACAAGTCTGGTTACCCCATACTTCAAATTAAGATCATTAAGTATACACAATGTCTATCTGTCACCATCATCAATTATGCAATTACCACTTAGATGCACAAGTTCACACCAACACATTGCCACATACGACTCATTATGTATATGCAATGCGTCTAATGACTCTACATGCATGTGGTACCGGGTTGGATATCAGAATTATTTTACCGAGTGATCCCATCGTCGCTTTACATCGTCGCTGGACTTGACTCAGTACATATATTATGACTCAACATCACGTACATACTTTTGACTCAACACCAACCACTACTAGAAAACTGTCGTTTAGAGACCGATTCAGAGACCAAAATAAATTAGTCGCAGTAGAGACCGATATAACAACCGATTATTTTAAACAATTAACCAAAATGAAGCTGGTCACTAAATCGGTCACAAAATTTTTTAGCGATGGTTTTTAGCCACCGAATTATCAGTTGCTAAAAAGAATCTAAATTTTTATTTTATTATTATTATTATCTACTAGTACAAAACACAAACCACTAGTGGAAAATATACATTTGAGTATAACATTTTCCTTTTCTCTTTCTCTGAAACGTGAATCCCTTTTCCCTCTCACACAAACCCTAAACTCATCTCACACAAACCCTTTTCCCTTTTCTCTCATCCTTCTTCTACCTCACGCGAATCCGTTCAAGATCCCTTTTCCCTTTTCTCTTTTCTCATCCGTTCACGATTCCTTTTCCCTCTCACGCGAATCCGTTGTCTTTTCACGCGAATCCCTTTTCTCATTAGCTACATAGATCCCTTTTCTCTTTCCTCTCACCGTTCACGGCACTGTACGCGAATCCCGTTTTTGTCACAGTTCTTCTACCTCCGGGGCTACTGTACGCGAATGACAAAACCCTTCTTCTCCAAAACGCAGACACTGTATCGCAAAACGGTTCTTCTCAATTCTTCCTGAATCGCAAAACCGTTCTTCTCAAAGCCCTTCTTCTTCGTAAAGCCCTTCTTCCTGAATCGCAAGGTGAATCTAAACCATCCTGAAAAAAGAGGTTATGTTTTTTAGAGTTATTTAATTTGAGATTTGACTATATGTTTGTATTTGCAACAGCTAGAAGCATGTTCCTGGCTTCATTGACAGTGCAGAAGGGCCGAAAGGAAAGGGTGTTATTATTTGCATTAGTGGTAAGGTTTATAATCAATGTTTTAGGTGAGTTCTAAGGGTAATTTTAGTAAAAGACAATGAGACTAATTGCCTAAGTTATTGGTTATGCAAGTTGATTATAATTGTTGAATAAAGTATGTAAGTAATTGGATTAATTGTTTTATAATTGTTTAATGTTTGATTCGTAAAATGTTTTTCTTAGGGAAATTATTGTGGCAAATACTCCAAAGACTCTTAGGGAAATTATGCCAGTTTTGATGGATACTTTAATTGCATCCCTTGCATCAGCATCATCTGAAAGGCGGCAGGTATGCATCTATATCTGTTTCAACTTATGTTCGGTCGCACTTTTCAGAAATTACATGTCCCTATTGCTGATTTTCTTGTAGGTTGCTGGACGATCACTGGGTGAGCTTGTGGGAAAGCTTGGTGAACGCGTGCTTCCCTTGATAATCCCAATTTTATCTCAGGGTCTGAGTGACCCTGACAGCAGCAGAAGACAGGTTAGAATTGTTTATGGTTTTCAAATGAATAAAAAATATTCAATGAACATGTCAAGAAGCCAATAGCTCATGTTATTTGATACTATTATAATTTGCATTGCTTGAAAGGGTGTATGTGTTGGTCTGAGTGAAGTGATGGCAAGCGCCGGTAAGAGTCAGTTGATGACCTTCATGACTGATCTCATCCCTACTATTCGGACTGCCCTTTGTGATAGGTTTGTGTATTTTAACAAGTTTACTAATTTCTGAATTTTTTAGACTGCATGCCATTATCTTATATTTAGATGAATATGTTCATCATTTTTTAGACTGCATGCCATTACCGTTCTAGTTTTAGTAATAAGAGAATTGGTTCATCATTTTGAATAGTAACCTTAATTAAGAGAAATAATTGTTCTGTAGAGATGATAGGACTATTGGGGAAGTAGAATAAATATAAATTGAGATTTGTAAATGGGAGGAAACCTGATGACAGTGGTAGTATTGTAAGCTTGAATCAACCCTTAACTTGAAGTCTTAATTATCTTGGCCTACTAATAATTAGTGTATCTTAGTTTTCACATTAATTTAATTAGTTATCTTAACCATGAATCTTATTTCAATTTTGAAGGCCCAAGTTTAAACTGTACTGTTTTATTGAATAAAAAAAATAGAAGGTCTTTTTTGGATCAAAGTAGAATGAATTATGCAGGTTGTAGCATAAGCTGAACTGCACTGTGTCCAAAACAAATGCAATAAAAAAAACAAAGTAAAAAGAGGTCATATATAGATATGAGAATGAATGAAGAGGTAGTGAGTCATACCTTAATGCAACCAAGCCTTGACAACAGTAAGCGAAATTGAAGCTAAAATAGTGAACATTTAATTGTGAAGGTGTAGAGCTAGTGGAACAAAGACCGCCGCTTGAGGAGTTTAACGACGGTTGTTACGAAGGTAAGGGCATCACTCCACGCGCTTCCGTACGTGTATATATAATTGTGTTGTGATAATTATCATAGTAATGTTGTTCTGAAATGAATGATTATGTGTTATATATTGGTGTTGTGATAATTATCCTCGTGGTTTTGTTTTGGCATTAATATTATGTGCTAGTATCTGTGTGGTGTTGTTTTAACATAAATTTATTTGTTATGGGTGAATAACCTTAAGTAACTAAAATGGTGATTCAAAACTATATCCAAAGGTGGGATACCAGACTTAGATTTGAGGAGATTTCCTAATGGTGGGGTACTAGACTTCGAGTTTTAGGAGTTATTGCCTTTCCTTGCTTCTGAAGGACGGTAATTATTGAGTTTTAGGAGTTATTGCCTTTCCTTGTAATACTAATAGATTCAATAATACCTTGCATTGTTTTTCACAAATATCAATATTAGAAGTGGATGGCTGTAGGTTGCTGGTATATTTAGATAGCTACAAAAGTACCTATTGTTAGGAGTATATTGTTGTAGGTTCTGAAATTATACACTTCAATGACCTGTAGCTTTACTTTCGTTCTGTGTTTTTGGGATTTTCAACATACTTTCTTCTTTGCGTTGATGTGTTCTTTGTGTTGTTGTGTTCAGGTACTGTTCAAGCTTTTCTTACTTGAAGGTTATACTTTTTTGTCAATATTTCTGGTATGGTAAATATCATTCATTTTATAATACTAGACTAGACCTCTGTTATGATTTTGGTTGAATTTTATATGATGGTGTCACATGTGGTTATGGTCTCACATTTGTTAGACCACTAATTGCATATTTGGAAAGTAAGAATGGTTGAGCATGTAATAATATAAACCATCAATTTGGTGAGTGGTAATAACAACATATGATGTTCTTATGATATATGCAGTGTATATACATGTCCATGCCACATTTTTGACTTAATTTCATGAGTTTAGACTTGGAGTCTTGGACACCCCTGTTGCCATACAATGGGAAGCTTCACAGTGTAAATGATTATGTTATGTCCTCTTTGTGTATTAATGTCCATAGGTTGTAGCAATGGCCAACGAGCAATCACTGATAAATGAAGTTGTGGTTTGCTTTGTCTTACATTGTTACTTTTAGGTTCGCCTTCATTAATATACAAGTACGGGTTGGCTTGAATCCTGTATATTATGGTAGAGAAATTTAATGATGCTAGTATCTTACAGTGATGTATGAGTCACAATTCATGTGTTCATGACTATCTTGTAACTTGTCTCAATTTTGTACATGAAAACAGTTTTTTAATGTATTTGTGCACCATACTGAGAAACCACTGTATCTCTTTTTCAATGGATATTAGTTTTTGTTTATCTTTCTTTGTTGTATAGTATCTCCTTGGAAAGAATATATCTTGAAAAACAATAATTTCCTTTTAATATAAAATCTATCCATCCACTCAATTTGTAGCATATGTTACATATAATTTCCTGTTGTCATTGTATTCATGACTTTGCTGTCAATGCTGTGAACTAAATAATGTAAAGCTTGTCTGCCATATAAAATGAGTTTGAACTTTAGAGTTGTCAAACTTGCTAGTTGTGGTCATCCTTCCTAACATTTGGATTCCTTGTCTTTTACCATTGATATTGTTCTAAAAAATAGTGAACATGTTACTCTCTGTAAATGTGTTCTTCAGCAAAATCAAGTCTATTATTTTTATTGTAAATTGTAAATATTGCGCTTCCTATCAATTTTCATTTATATTTATGCTACTTTGTTGTAGAGTCCTGTTTATTTGAATTATGTGTAAAGGGCAACCTGTTGCTACAAAGCTCCTGTCATGACATGGTTTAAGAAAGGCTTTAAACCATTGTTGTGGGTCTACTGTAGGCAGCCTTCACTCTTGCAACCTGGACACTTTCAAACTTCTGCAGGGGCAAACCACAGCCTCCTTTTGATCAGGTATAAAAATATGCATTGCTTATTCTCTACGAATCAAATAACTTAGTCCTGTGGCATTTTTCTTAACTGTTACTTTTCTTGAATTTGTGTGAATCCATCTGATTAACACTGTTTTAATTCATCTGACTACCAATGTACCTTTAAGTGTTAAGTTTTACTATTGTCACTACTAATGTACCTTTAAGTGTTAAATTTTACTAATGTACCTTTTAAGTGTTAAGTTTTACTATTGTCACTACTAATTGGTGATTTTATCACCAATTTATTTCTTTGAAGGTCATACATCTAAAGACATTCAAAACTAATACTTTTAAAATTAAACTACCGCCACCACTTAGTTCATTATAAAGTATACCATGCGTTAAACTTCGAAGCAATACCTATGTCTAAAAATATGTCCAAGCTTATTTGGAGGTTATTATCTACCAGATTGATGCATGATTTATATTGTCTTAGCATGATGGAAAGTTTCCTTTACTGATACAATACCACTCATTTGTGATAATATTCTTTGTTGTTCATGTATTTATCTTTCTTTTGGTGCAGGTTTGAATGTTTCAAGAGTCTACTGCAGAATTCGTTTTTGATGCAGGGAGCTCTTTTTTACTTTGATGTGTGATGTTGGTGAATCTTCATTGATACAAGAACATTTTTCTCTTCCATTGGTGTTTATGCCATTTTAAATGATTTTGGAATTTAGTATATTTTCTATCAAGATGTAGGCCAGTTCCATTTTGTGCTATGACATTAGGTGTTTTATATCATGTTATTTGTTTCTTCTTGGCTTTAATTTGTAACAACTGTGTACTATGTGTTGATGGCACATATGTTACCTTACTTTGGTTATTAATAAATTTTTCCTTGTCTTTAAAAAAAATCAATGTTTAAATGTTTTTGGTGTGTATGAAATATTTGAGAGATATTAAATATGATTTAAAAGGGTTTATAGTGTTTTGGACCATTAATAAAGATTTTTTTTTAAAAAAAAGTCTGCATTTAGAGACCGAAATAGTGACCTAAGTGTTCAAAACAGTCACTAAATCGGTTGTTAAATATGTTGCAAATTCGGTCACCAAAAAGCGGTTGATAACCGACTACAGAATCAGTCGCAAAATCAGTCTCTAAAAACAGTCTCAAAATCAGTCACTGAAAATCAGTCGCTAAATCAGTCTCTAAACGCAGTCTCAAAATCAGTCGCTGAAAATCAGTCGCTATACCAGTCAGAAAGGATCAGCGACCAGCGAATTAGCAACTCTTCTTTTTGGTCACTATTTCGGTCACTAAATCTGTTAGAGACCGATTTTGTTGATGTAGCGACCGAAAATTCAGTCTCTAAATGGCTTATTTCTTGTAGTGAACATCATCAACATTATCATATATTCTTTCATATGATCATCGTCTCTTAATACATCATCATCAAACATTATCATATATTCTTTCATATGATCATCGTCGCTTATCATATATCATATATCATCTTCGCTTATCAAATAACATCGTCGCTTATCAAACATTACCATGTCATTCACACCATAACATCACATCATCACAATACACACATAACAAACAAGGTTACATTAACCC
This sequence comes from Medicago ruthenica, assembly GCA_018208015.1. Lineage (NCBI taxonomy): Eukaryota > Viridiplantae > Streptophyta > Magnoliopsida > Fabales > Fabaceae > Medicago > Medicago ruthenica. The sequence continues at coordinate 28,387,061 of CM031373.1, read as the reverse complement.
ATTAACTCATCATCATTCTTCACCGTTCATACCTCATTACTTATTTACTAAGTCTTCATTCATTTCATAACTTAAGTCAAGACAATTTATAAGTCTGTCTCAACCAATTAACTTCTAAACTTCCTTATACTTAAGTCCAAGTTAACTCAACCAATTACTTCATAATTAAACACTCATAGATCAAGTTTAGGGGTTTGAGACCCAACACATGCCTTAGAAACCTTTTAAAAACGATAAAAATAAAGTTTCGAGATACAGGTAGAAATGCACGATCGTGCGCTATCCACGCACGGTCGTGCGACCCTATGTCGAAACTTACGCACGGTCCATGCGTATAGGGCGCACGATCGTGCTTGTTGCACAGACCAGGAAATCTGATTTTTACGTTTT